>CM035806.1:80818454-81313454 GCA_020466095.1 Chlorops oryzae
TTGCTTTTGCGATTAATTCATCATAATTTAAATTAACACTATCAAGTGCGTTGCCAAAAATCTTTTTGAGCTCAGGTATGCCATCATTTTTTCCGTACAAAAGTTGTTTCTCTTTGCTCCATGAAAATTATTTTCCGTCAGCTCTTTGTTTATTGTCTCTAACCAGTACTTGTACATTTCCTTTAGCTTGCACCAATATCCTCTTTAGATGTAACATCGCCTTTTTCTGCTCCTGCTTTTCAGGTACGTCAAGCTGCACCCCCCTTTTCATGAAATCAAAAAATTTTTTTCTCAGAATTACGTGCTTTTTATGTGCTATTTATGTACCGACTTAAAAAATTTTGTGCTCGTCCTTGTCAGATTTTAAGGACAAAAGTAATTTGTATGAAAGGGGGGGTGTAGCTTGACACCGCAAAAATTAGCACTTAACGATTTTTTCGAAAAATCGTTTATAGGTGGGAATTATGTGCTATTTATGTGCTCCAATTCTATGGATAAAAAAAAATTTTATTTCAAAAATTTAAGGATTAAATCGACGAAAATTGTTTTTGGCAAGTACATTTTACCAAAAAATTGCGAATAAAAAAGGTTTTTATCAGAATTTAACTTTTTTATTAATATATTTACATTTTATTCTTTGAAAAAAAAACAAAAAAAAAATTTTTTTTTTATGTTAAAAAATTTTTATCATTCAACAAGGTTCGAACCCATACGCAAGAGTCAATGTAAGCTAGCTAGAACACGCGGATCCGTTAACAGACCGATCGATTTAACAGAGGGAGAAATCGTGCTGTAACAGGGAATTAACATTGAAATGTTACAGAACCTGAGAGAAAAAGTGCTCTCGTCATTATGTCTACAGCATATATAGCGGGTATGACAGCAACTACTAAGTTGGCAATGCAGCGTAGAGTATGAATGCTAGCCTCTTAACCGAGAAGCCTCCGGTTCGAGGCTCACGGAAGTATTTTTTTTTCAACTTTAATTTTGTTTTTTTTATTTCTGGATATATTTTTTTTAATTTAATAGAATAGATAAAAAATATTTTTCTAAAGAGCGCTACTAGAATTGTGGCTGTGCTTATGAAAACCTTTGTGTGTAAGTTTGTTAACTAAGGGATTGTTTGTATGAAAGCCTGTGTATGCTTATGTGTCAAAGAATCGAGTGCGCCCAAATTCTAAGTATTCTGGTTGGAATGAATAAGCGGGAAACCGAAAACAAGACCCACGCGAAAATCACATGAGTGATGACATGCAATCGAATTTTCCTTATTTTTAGAAATAAGACTGTTCAAAGTACTTTTTAAAATTACGTGTTTTCAATTTCGTGCAAAATTTCGTTCAAAGCAAGCGTATTTTCATACTGTATCATATTTTCATTTGACAGTTTTCTGTATGGGAAGACTACTTGATTTCTTCGTGATTTCAGTCGGAATTACGAAAACGTCGAAAACACGTACTTTCGGCTAAAGCGAGAACACGCTAGAAGAAAAATATGAGAAAGTCTTTTTTATACGTGACACAATCTGTTTGGAAGGCATATTGCATTTGTGAATGAAATTTAGAATTTGAACTTATATTCCAACTTCCGATTAGATTTTCAAAAATTTGGAAAAGTGGATCTGACACAAAAAATAAATGCAATTTGACTTTAAACTTATAAGCTAAAAAAAAAAACCAGCCATTTTGATTTGGCGAACACGGTGTCGACTTTGGGCACATGACTATAAAGGGAGAGTTCGGAGGTTCAAATCCCCACACAGGAAAATCAAAAGCAAGAAATTAAACATGTAAAAAAAAATTTAAATAGAAAGAATTGTACGGAAAAACCGAAAAATGTGTGTAGCAATAATTTTTATTAAGCCATACGATTACAAATATCACTCAAAATTTTTGAGTCAAAAATATGAATCGCCAATTACCCTTCCAGAAGAGTCGTGGCCGAACGGACAATTACCTAGAAAGTTTCACTTCTCCGCTATAAAAAAGCAACAATAGCGGACGATAAAAACATTGCTGCAATGCTTACAGGGTAGCCAATTTGTTTTCAAAAATTTGAAAATGTTAGGTTTTTCATGGCTATCTTTTGTCTGCTAACGTCACAGCCGTACATCCTTTGAAATACGTTTATATGGCAGCTAATCGCAATTATAAACTAATCGCGAGTAATGAAGTCGCCGTTTATACGAAAATCCAGAAACAAGAAATTTATTTTTTTCGTGCTACCAGACTGAAAAAAAATCAAAGTGGTAGTATACATATGATATTAATTTTAGTAATTTTCCATTACGAAGTAGTAAAATTTTATAATTTTACAAGTAAAACCATAACAAGGTAGAGTGTAATAGTCAGGCGAGCCTGAAAATTCAATACCCAACACATTATACAGTCAGTCAATAAAGTAAGTATACACTGCAAAAACGTGTGTTTTTTCCAAATTTCTTCTGTGTAAATCATTTTTTTGTGAATGTCATAATTTTCATTTAAAATTTACTTTATTATGTTTCAATTTAAATACCAAACAAATAAATTTATGAAAATTTATTTAAAAAAAAAAATAATAAAAATCATTTTTACTGTGAAAATCATATTTTTCCATTTGACACCTTCAGTACAAATTTTGAGCTCTTTTACCATAAAAAATCTGAAAAAATACCAAAAGGTAAATTTTTACTAGTTTTTTAATTTTGGTTTTTCCTAATATTCCAAACTTTCTAAAAATTACAAAAATTAAATTATTGCACACCTATTTAAAAATTGAAAAAACGAACAAAATTGAGGCTCGATTTTTGATGGAAAGACAAAAGCATTTCGACGTAAAACGTAGCACATTCACGTATTGCTCTATATTTTACATTTCATTAATGCTTTGTTTTAATGGAATCGATTTAAAATTGTATCAAGTTCAAAGATCTCAAAATGCAAGCAACAATTTCAAAAAGAGGAATGATGTCTTGAGCATACGCACATAAATGTTGAGGTTGATTACAAATTTAAACTATTTTATAACTTCAAAATTTTTAAACCGATTTTCATAAAACATAACATTTTGCAAATTTAAAATATACAGTAGGGTGGTCCTTATTTTAAAAACTTTCTTTTTTTCGCGTGACACCCCGTCATTTTAATATATACCACGAGAAAATGTTTCTGAATTTTTTTCAAATTTTTTAAATGACATTTAGGGGTCGCTACCAACGTTCAAAATTTTCCATATAAACTCCATATAAAAATTTGTTAGTTTTATAAAATATATTTTAAAATTATAGCAGTACAAAAATCCAAGGGGATTTTAAGCATTTTCTATAGATTTCAGCTTGGTAAATAATTGAAAAATATCAAAAAAAAATTCCATCACGTCAGAGTTCCAAGTTAATCGCGTATTAAATTTTTAAATACCATTGATGTTTTGAAATTCATATATCTCAAATATGGATTGAGCTATCTTAAAATTTTTAAAGCTTGTGTTTTTAAAACGTCATTTTTTAGTACGACGAGTTTGGAATAACTTGCAAAACTTTAAATGAATGGTAAAAAATGATGTCAAAGTTGAATAATTTAAAATTGTATGTAAAATTTTCATGTTATTTTTACTTTTAATGAACATAGCTCAACCACTCTTGATCGATCTTTCAAGCTCGCTATCTGATATTAAAGGAAAATCAACTCTGTAAGTCTGTGTTAAATCTGACCATCGTTGTCTTCACCGTTGCAGAGATATAAGGAGTTTTCAAAATCAACTCAATTCGGAAATTTTTATACATAACATAACTTTGAATTGAAAAATCCACTTGTTTTTTCGTTTCGTGTCGCGCGAAAAAATAAATTTTTTTAAAATAAGAACCACCCTAATATTATATACAGTGATTTCATATGCTTCGTTTTTTGTATTAATTAATTAATTAATTGAAAGGAGAATAAATATATCCGAGTCGGACATTTTACTACTTCGTAATGGAAAATTACTAAAATTAATATCATATGTATACTACCACTTTGATTTTTTTTCAGTCTGGTAGCACGAAAAAAATAAATTTCTTGTTTCTGGATTTTCGTATAAACGGCGACTTCATTACTCGCGATTAGTTTATAATTGCGATTAGCTGCCATATAAACGTATTTCAAAGGCTGTACGGCTGTGACGTTAGCAGACAAAAGATAGCCATGAAAAACCTAACATTTTCAAATTTTTGAAAACAAGGTAATTGTCCGTTCGGCCACGACTCTTCTGGAAGGGTAATTGGCGATTCATATTTTTGACTCAAAAATTTTGAGTGATATTTGTAATCGTATGGCTTAATAAAAATTATTGCTACACACATTTTTCGGTTTTTCCGTACAATTCTTTCTATTTAAATTTTTTTTTACATGTTTAATTTCTTGCTTTTGATTTTCCTGTGTGGGGATTTGAACCTCCGAACTCTCCCTTTATAGTCATGTGCCCAAAGTCGACACCGTGTTCGCCAAATCAAAATGGCTGGTTTTTTTTTTTTAGCTTATAAGTTTAAAGTCAAATTGCATTTATTTTTTGTGTCAGATCCACTTTTCCAAATTTTTGAAAATCTAATCGGAAGTTGGAATATAAGTTCAAATTCTAAATTTCATTCACAAATGCAATATGCCTTCCAAACAGATTGTGTCACGTATAAAAAAGACTTTCTCATATTTTTCTTCTAGCGTGTTCTCGCTTTAGCCGAAAGTACGTGTTTTCGACGTTTTCGTAATTCCGACTGAAATCACGAAGAAATCAAGTAGTCTTCCCATACAGAAAACTGTCAAATGAAAATATGATACAGTATGAAAATACGCTTGCTTTGAACGAAATTTTGCACGAAATTGAAAACACGTAATTTTAAAAAGTACTTTGAACAGTCTTATTTCTAAAAATAAGGAAAATTCGATTGCATGTCATCACTCATGTGATTTTCGCGTGGGTCTTGTTTTCGGTTTCCCGCTTATTCATTCCAACCAGAATACTTAGAATTTGGGCGCACTCGATTCTTTGACACATAAGCATACACAGGCTTTCATACAAACAATCCCTTAGTTAACAAACTTACACACAAAGGTTTTCATAAGCACAGCCACAATTCTAGTAGCGCTCTTTAGAAAAATATTTTTTATCTATTCTATTAAATTAAAAAAAATATATCCAGAAATAAAAAAAACAAAATTAAAGTTGAAAAAAAAATACTTCCGTGAGCCTCGAACCGGAGGCTTCTCGGTTAAGAGGCTAGCATTCATACTCTACGCTGCATTGCCAACTTAGTAGTTGCTGTCATACCCGCTATATATGCTGTAGACATAATGACGAGAGCACTTTTTCTCTCAGGTTCTGTAACATTTCAATGTTAATTCCCTGTTACAGCACGATTTCTCCCTCTGTTAAATCGATCGGTCTGTTAACGGATCCGCGTGTTCTAGCTAGCTTACATTGACTCTTGCGTATGGGTTCGAACCTTGTTGAATGATAAAAATTTTTTAACATTAAAAAAAAATTTTTTTTTGTTTTTTTTTTTCAAAGAATAAAATGTAAATATATTAATAAAAAAGTTAAATTCTGATAAAAACCTTTTTTATTCGCAATTTTTTGGTAAAATGTACTTGCCAAAAACAATTTTCGTCGATTTAATCCTTAAATTTTTGAAATAAAATTTTTTTTTATCCATAGAATTGGAGCACATAAATAGCACATAATTCCCACCTATAAACGATTTTTCGAAAAAATCGTTAAGTGCTAATTTTTGCGGTGTCAAGCTACACCCCCCCTTTCATACAAATTACTTTTGTCCTTAAAATCTGACAAGGACGAGCACAAAATTTTTTAAGTCGGTACATAAATAGCACATAAAAAGCACGTAATTCTGAGAAAAAAATTTTTTTATTTCATGAAAAGGGGGGTGCAGCTTGACGCACCTCTGCTTTTCGCTGCTTAGATCGCGGTCTATAGATATCGCGCTCCCGGCCAGATTTTTGGTATGACGCAAAACATCAGCGACCATTTCTTCAGACTTCAATTCCGCAGCTACCGTCATTTTGCCGTCTTTTCCATGTAACCATCTTGTAGCATTTATTTCCACTTCATGTTTAATTTTTAAGGAATTTTTGCAAGTCGCCTTGACAGAGTCACCAAGAGAATTACTCGCTTCAATGTTTCTGAAAATTAATGATTTTTTCTTCACTTGTTCCTCTAGGAAATGTATATCGTCGCCTTACTTCCAAAACCTCGTATCTGACATTTTTATGAAATTGGTTTTTTTAGCTTATAAAATAGAGAAACGCATTTTGCCCCACATGGCATTTCCAAGTCAGTGACTTTGTATGAGAAAAAAATAATTATCGCAAATTTTAAAACCTCGTATCTGCAAGCTTACCTTAAAATTCCTTCTAAAACCTCGTATATGTAAATTATTGTTCTATAAATAAACTTGAAGTGGCTCATATGACATTTAAACGGCAAATTTGTTTTTGGTTAGAATATAACATCTCTAAACAATAAAATGTAACCAAGTAGGAAATGTCTTTAGCAATAATTAAGTCAATAATTTATCAATATGAAACAAAATAAAAATAAATAAAAAAGAGGGAATTTCAACCGAAAGAGCTTATAGTTTCAATAACTCTCAATATCATTGCATGCCTTTGATGGTTTCAGTGCGATATTTTCTACTGGGGAATTATGCACTTATGTCCCGGTTTAAACAGAGACACAAAAGCGAAAAAGCAAATTTAGGCTGCAATTATAGTTAAGCTGAAACCAGTGGCGTATCTAGAGAAATACAGCTCTTGTAGTGCTCATATTTACCAAAGTGGCAGATTGGGAAATTATACGACAATTTTTTTTTACATATATTTTCACTGAAATAATTGAATTTAAGTTCAAATTGTTATTTTTATTCTTTTTATGTTCCAAATATTTGCTTTAAGTTACATTAAAAAGAAATGAAAACTTTAAGCCACGTCTTTTTTAGTTCGCACAAAACCTCGTAACAACATTTGTAATTTTCTAAAGGACCAAAAACACGTAAGTGACAAAATCAGCCAGTGCTACTTCTTTAATGAGCTTCGTACCGTTAACTCAGTTCAGAGTCTTCAGTAAATATCCTAGCTATGGTTTAAAAAAGTAAAATCGTTAATAAAGTGAAATTTACGTAAGATAATCAGTTTTTTTCGTTTTCTGAAAAACAGCATTTTTGTAGATACGAGGTTTTGGAAGTAAGGCGACGATATGCTTGCGGTCTTTTTCTTGCTCCTTAGTAATCTTTTCAAGCGACTTCTTAAGCTGAGTCTTTTCCTCCTCCAGAGCATTAAATTTCGATTTTATATAGTTTAATTCAGTAGTTAGCATCTCAAGATCATCTTTCGTGGCGATATTTGCAATTTTGTCGTCTATGGTACGGATATTGCTAGATATATTTGCAAATCCTTTTGGCATTTCCGCTTGCATACTGGCTATAAGGCTTGCAATATTCGCGCCTTCCTTGGTAAGATCAAGCTGTTGTAGCTCTGGAGATATCTCTGAATGGTGACGTTTTGCTGTAGTGATCGTTAATGCTGAAGTTTGTTCAGATACCTTTACTTTTGATGTTTTCGGAGTGTCAGTCATTTCGGCCTAAAAATATGCTATACTATTTAAGGTTTAAAAGCTTAGCAAAGCTTTAAGCTTTGATGGTGTCAGTTTCGTGAATTTTAAAGCTCTACTTTGCAATATCGAATTCACGAACCAGTTGTTATGCTGCTCTGGCGGGTAAAAAGTGAGTTAATGGCGTTGGCGGCGAAAATGCAAAAAAAATGCAACAAAAATATTATATATGATAACAGCTCTCTCAGTGATTGTTTGACATTCGCTTTTTGTTTATTACGCTCAAAATTACAGCGACAATTTTACCTTCCTTTTTCGTTGAAAATCTTTTGAAAACCGATGAGAAACTGCCCTCTTCAGCCAAGCCACTGCACTCCATGTATTCCATACGCAGTCAAAAAAGCTTGATCGATTGATGTATAACACCAGTAGGCACTTTTTCCGTAAATACTCAAAAAGCTTTAAAAATTTGCGAATCAGGTTATTTCTTGACTTTACGAGGACAGTGTTGCCAGATTCAAATTTAATAGTTAGTAGATCTTAGATTAGGGTAGAAACACCTTAACAACAATATTCACCATTACAGTAAAAACGACGACCGTAGGTAGAGTAGAATTTCCTAAAATACGTCACAATTATGCAAAATCCTGCAGAAACAAACCAAACTTCAATTCATTATAAAGTAAGAATAATAATGTAACCTGAAATATTCGAGATCAAATCCTCAGTCAGGAGAAACTCCAAGCCATCAGGAAACAGAGTACCTAAAAAGTACACGTTAATCGGCAGAAAATTAAAAGAATGCCAAAGTCACAGGTTGTAGGGTAACCGTCCGATGTCTTTCAACATCCGCGGGAAAATTTCCTAACGGGAAAACTCTTTCGTTGTAAAAAACACAGGAGAGCAGTCAACCAATTGCCGGAGAAAAAGAACGACTTAAACCTGTTGGGATATAGGGTGCTAGCGCTCAGACACAGTCGAGCGTATAAACGTTCCTTTATTCCAACACCAAATTATAGGAAACAAGCGCTCAGACAAAGTCGAGCGTATAAATGTTCCTATAAACCTCTTTAAATAAAAGAGTGAAGTTTATATTTTATCTTTTCTTTTATTAACTGATCCTTATGTCTATGGCAGGATTTATCTTCACTGTAAAAATACTAGCACTACTTTACAATTTCCCTATGTCCTTAATTATACTTTTAACGCCGTGGCTCGTATGTACGCACGTCAAAAGCAGAGACTTCCGAAAACCAGTCTGATCTTTCTGTGTCTGAAGCTCCCTTTTTATAGGCCAATATTGCTGATCGGCAATATTGGATATCGCTGATGATGCTTTCCAAAACCTCTTGCATAAGATTCACCTGCAAGTCTATTTCTGGTGCTGCTATTCTCGTTGTTGTTGTTGTAGGTCGATGTTTGGTGGCGTTAAACCTTGCGCAGAACTTATGACGCATCAGCTCGTGCCTCCCGTGTTTTCCCTTGCTCGCCGAAAGCTCCCGTTGTTAGTGTGTTGTTGTTGTTGCCAGCGATCGAGCTCTTCAGCATAGCTTAGACAGTTGCAGTGTTGACTTGCCAGCTCGTGCCCCTCGTACTTGACACCTAGCTGCCCGTGCCTATCATTGCTGTCGCTCCGTTAATTCTCTCCCGCCGTTCTAATTATCGGGTTTCACCCACTGGCTTTAAGCATTGCGATCGTGGGCTTGGAGTGATTTCACAACCGCTGCTGTCTGCCGAAACTTCTGGGTCTCATATTACATTCATTTCATTTGGGCGATTGCTGCTGAGGCTAATTTCACAATCGCACTCGTTGAGTCTTCGCGCTGGTTCTTGTTGTTGGAATTTTTGTGGCGAAGATTGGGATATGGCATGGTTGTGCGTCTGTGACTCGCAACATCCCTCCCCTCCTTGAAGAAAATCGCTACCAAAGCGATTATGGAAAACTCGATGTTTTTGTGCCACGTATTAATTGTTTACGTCGTGGCTGATACGAATGTTGCTTAAATTCGTGCTTTACAAAAACCACGTTGTTGATGTTCTTGTGACGGTGCTCTGATGCTGTTACTGCTGCAAGTATGATTCGGCCTTGGCAATGGGCTAGCCTTGAAGATAAAGTTGGTATGGTGGAACGCTGTATTGTGATATTGTTGGTACAAAAATTTTCTCGCTCAGGAGTCCGTGCTGGCTCCCCACTCCTCCTCTCTTATAGAACTCGACTTTGGCTAATTTCGAGAGTTGAATAGCTGAAGAATTGATGAAGGTAATTTTGAAGAGTGCGATTTCTGGATGCTGGATTCGGCGTTGTTGAATACTTATTTCTAGATGCTTAAATATATATGACATTCTCTGTTTTAGTTTATTTTGAACTTTATTTATTTATTTATTGATTTTCTTTCTTAATTTCTATCTATATATTATTGAAAATGTGATTTAAAAATTTTGTCTTTTTTGCCGTAATTTATTTAATTCTTCAATTTTGTTTTTCTTAGTTTGTACGCTTCATGAGGTTGAATCCTTTATGTATAAGTATATTTTTATAAATACGTATATCTTCATCTTTTTGACTTACTTTTGTGATTTCGAATTCGTACGTTTTTCTTATTTATATTCCTTAAATATTCTTCTTCAGATCTAAATTTTAATTATCGATTTATTTAAACTATTTTTATTAATAGATATTTACTGAAATTTTTTTTTTTTTTTTTTTTTTTTTTTTACGTTTCCTTTAAAGATTTTCTTTTACAGTTGTCAGAATGGTTTGATTTCTTATTGTAAATATTTGAATATTGGTTTTAATTAGTGAATTTTTTCGATAGTTTTATAATACTTGTTTATTATTTTGAGTTGTTTTTTTGTAAATTATTTCTTTAAGTTTTTTTTTTTTTTCTTTTCGAGTATCTCCTTTTTTTTATATACCTCTGTTACTTTCTCAAAAAAAAATTTGGTTTTTTTATTTTATTTTTTTCATATTCTTTTCATCTAAACAGTAAAAGGTGTTATATAAGCGCAAAAATACCTATGTTTTCAAGGTATTGATTTTAAATTAAACGTGTTTGAGTATATAAAAATATTTTGTGAATATCTGTATATACTTTTCTATTATTACCAATTTATTTTGCCTCGCTTGCTCTACCGGCTCGCTATCGTCTTTGTGGTCGGACTCCTTGGTTAACCTTCAATAATATGAAAAAAAAAAAAATAATTAAAATACATATTATGTACCCTGAGCCCCTCCTGGTTGTTTCAAAGTCGTGGCGCTCTTTGCCTATAAAGGTTAAACATTTTAAAAACAATTTTTGTTTTTAACTTTATTCTTTGAAGCAGTAAAAAAAAATCCGAAAATTATTTAAACCATTTGTTTTTCGTCGCCATTCCTTATAAAGATATCGCAATAAGAGATATTAAAAAGAAATTTTTTGTGACAATAAAGATAAAAACAGTCAGCTATCGTTTTAATCGAGATATTTAGATGCTTTTTGGGAAAATATTTTAATATTTAATCAGACTACGGCACATTTTAGTTATGGGCGAAAAATTTGTCTATATGTTTTAAATCTATTGTATGTATGATTTGCAAGAATTTTAATTTAGATTTTCTTTGTTTGAGAACAGATTCTTTAAAAAACTTCTTAAGTGCTTTTATTGTGGAGAAAAACTTTTGAATTGATACTTGCATTACATTCGGACTTTTGAAGTACTCGCAGAACATCAACTTTCTAACTTCTGATTCTTCCTTTAGGTTTACTTTTTCAACCGATACCTTCTCGTGGGGATTTTTATGTCTATCTGGTGGGTTTCCTTTCAAAATAACTTCACCTACTTCTTTATTACCATTTGTACCATCTCTTCTAGTACCACAAGAATTATCCTCGACCTCCTTGTCGAATTGAACTTCTTTATTACTATTTTTACCCCAAAAATTATCCTCGACCTTCTCGCCGAACTCGTACTCTAAATCATTAGACTTTTTATTCACAACATCCCCACCGCTAGATAGTCCCTTCTTATACTTAACTCCTTCTTTCTGAATTTCCTTATCCTCCAACACTAATTTCTCGTAAATCGGCGCCACCTTCGCTTCCCTCGCTTTGATCGTAACTGCTTCTGCAATACAAATCTTATCGATGTTGGGAACGACGAGTTTAAGTGACTCTGATATTTTGTGCTCTGAATTGTAAGAATGTGCAATATTAACGTTGTCTTCAATGTCCAAATTTTCTCCAAATCTGCTTTGTTCTGACTCGTTTAAGCTAGTTCTGTTTTCTAACGCTTCTGACTTATTCAAACTTTTATCCGAATCAGTGTCCACTAACAAGGTAACCCTATCATTTATAGCTTGTCCACAAGGAAATACTACAAATATGTCGTCGGACACTGACTGCGAACCTTCGATGTTAAGTGCAGATTCATTATTGTTACTGACTTTTTCTCTATTAAACTGTTTTTGGTGTTCATCCCAGATTTTATGAGCCCGAACACAGCTTACTATGGCTTTTTTGATTAAAAAACTTAAAATGAATAACACAAAAGATATCGATAAAAATAAAAATTTTAGAATATCTTCGTTTTTATTCATGAAAGTTTCAATCCTTTTGCCTCCTTTAGCTGGTTCTTTTTTATTGTCTACGTGGCAAAGCCGAAGCTCACCTTTGGTTTCATTATTTTTCTTTTCAGTAATAATTCCTTTCCACTATCTATGTTTTTCAGCTTAAAGCTTTTAGAATCTTCTTCTACATCTTCTAAGAGTATTTTTGAAAATTCTAGCTCCTCTAATTTATATTCTTCCTTGTAATCTACGAATTCTACTTTCTCTTTATTTGAGGAGACTAGATTAGGCCTATTAATTTTGACATTTAATATGGCGTTCCGGTCTATTGGCCTTGACCGGGCCGCTGGGAGTTTCCCTGGCCATTATTTATCATTTGTTGCTCTTTACACAATTTGGATATATGTCCAAACTGTGAGCAATTGAAACATTGAATAATTGCGTTATTCGAAGGTTGGTTTCTTTCATTTCCTCCCGCGTTAAAATTTTCTGCTCTAATTCTACTAAAATTTTTCCCTCTGTGTTGATTCTGGAGTCGCCCAAATGGTTCATTCTTCTGTTGCTGATTGTTCTGCATGTTATTTTTTTTCCTGTCGTTGCTTACAAAAGGGGGTGCTAGAATGACCATTTAACTGACAAATATTGCAAAATAACGATTTCATTTTATTAAAACTAGTGATGCCACGAATATTCGGCCACTATTCGGTATTCGGCCTATTCGGCGTCATTTTTCAGTATTCGGTATTCGGCCGAATAGTTAAGATATTCGGCCGAATACCGAATAGTAGAAATAACTTATTAAAAAAATCAACACTAACTACAAATTAAATTTTTCTCACAATAACGTAAAAAAACTTAATTAACGAGAACTAAAAATACAGCAGATTTGCATTTTATTCTTTAGAAATATTAAATGTACCTAGCTTCTTCTAAATTTTCTTCGAAAACATTATAAACAGTGGGCAAATTTTTCAGCGGCAGCTTTTGCCTTGACTCCAGCTAGTCGCAAGTAGGCTCAAGCTGTCTTTACTACGTGCCGAATATTCGGTTGCCGAATATTCGTTATTCGGCCGAGAGGTTGACCGAATATTCGGTATTCGGTATTCGGCCAAATCCACTATTCGGGGCATCACTAATTAAAACAATTCACCTCTAAATGACCTATTTTTCCACAATATGTGCATATTTGGGGATTTAAACTCATAGCCGTAACATTTTTATAGTTACATTGTTCACTATATTGGTGACCATATTGAGCACAACTGGTGCAAAAAGGCGTATTTTTTCTTTGTGCACAGATATCCCAAGTATGGCCCTCTAAATTGCAAAAGGAACACTTAATCTTTTGGGTTCCTACTGGGGGTGTTTTGTTTATGGAATAGTTTTTTCGACTGTTTTCTGCATGGAGGTCGTTTGATTCTCCTGCTAGTTTTATCAAGTCTGTAATTTGTTTATCCTTTGAACCTTCTAGTCTATTCTGCATATACGGATCTTTTACCCCAAAAATGAATTTGTTGGTTGCCAGTTTCCTATATTCGGCTAATGCAGATAATGCTTCTATGTCATTCCAGGATTTATTAATTAAAACTTCTGCTTCATTTAATAAGAATTCTATTCTACCACCAAATGCTGATGCTCTCTCGTCCTCCTGTTGCTCTGCGCTAGTTATTTCTGACCTAAAAGTTTCCAGGCTTCGCTTTTTTAAAAATTCTCTTTTTATTAAATCGCAAAGTTCATCTAAACTATTTATTGTTCTGCGGCTTACTTTCATGTATGCCATGCCTGTTAATCGGTTTTTAATGCATTTTATAATGTCTATTATATTGAAATTACCAACTACACTCTTTAATAATTCAACTCCTGTGACAAACTTATCAACCTCTAGACCTAATTCTCGATTGTTCGACCCTGAGAAGTATGGTACTAGTCTATTGACCTTTTTCATCAATTCATCTACTGGAGGTGGATTCGACATGGCTATGTTTATTGTTGGTAAGTTGGTGTTAAAAAATATTCTGTATTTGTCTTTGTTTAGGTTTGCCTCTCTTACTAACTCCCTTGCTTCTCTTAAAATTATTTTTTTTTTTTTAAGTGATTCTAATTCTTGAGTAAAAAAAAAAATAAATCTATCAGACGGGGCTCAACGTTATTATTGTACAATTTCAAAATTTTTGTGCACTCACTATTTGATGTTCCAATTTCGGTGCTTGATTCGCCGCTTTTTATACCCAGCGTAAGCGGGGTATATTAGTTTTGTGCGAATCTTGTAACAGGGAGAACTAAGCTCCGGAGATATAGACATATATATATAGAAATGATCAGGATCAAAAACTGAATCGATTTAGACATGTCCGTCTGTCCGTCTGTCCGTCTGTCCGTCCGTCCGTGGTCGGATCTCCTCCGAAACGGCTGGACCAATCAAGTCGAAATTTGGCACACAGGTATATCGGGATCCGAGTATGATCCTAAGTAAAAATGGGAGACATCCGCCCACTGCCACGCCCACAAATGAATATAATGTGTTTTCAGTAAAATGATGGTAATTTGCGAACCACTCAACACATTCCATTGATATTTGGTGTACTGGTAAACTTCAAAAAGGGACATATCCTGGAAAAAAATGGACGCCGCCCTCCGTGAGCCACGCCCACAAATAAGCCCACAAATAAGGGCTTATCGTAACTTATGAAGTAAAAGGCGTAGAAGCTTCAAATTCGCAACATAGGTTCATCAAGGCGAATGAAAGGTGTAGGAAAATTTTTTTTATGGCCCGCCCACTGCCACGCCCACAAATGAAGAGTTTTCGTAACTTTCGAAGTAAAAGGCGTAGAAGCTTCGAATTCGCAACATAGGTTCACCAAGGCGAATGAAAGGTGTAGGAAAAAATTTTTTGTAGCCCGCCCACTGCCACGCCCACAAATGAAGATTTTTCGTAAGTTCCGAAGTAAAAGGCGTAGAAGCTTCAAATTCGCAACATAGGTTCACCAAGGCGAATGAAATGTGTAGGGAAATAATTTATGTTGCCCTCCCACTGCCACGCCCACAAATAAAGATTTTTCGTAACTTCCGAAGTAAAAGGCGTCGAAGCTTCAAATTCGCAACATAGGTTCACCAAGGCGAATGAAAGGTGTAGGAAAAAATTTTATATGGCCCGCCCACTGCCACGCCCACAAATGAAGATTTTTCGTAACTTACGAAGTAAAAGGCGTAGAAGCTTCAAATTCGCAACATAGGTTCACCAAGGCGAATGAAAGGTGTAGGGAAATAATTTATGTTGCCCTCCCACTGCCACGCCCACAAATAGAGAGGCAAAACATAGTGCGCTCATAACGTCGGGACGCTGGGTATTTCAAAGTCGGGCTTGACCGACTTTAGCTTTCTTACTTGTTTTCGTTTTGTTCTCGCTGAAAATGTCACCAGTTTATTTTCTGAGTTGGGCTGCTACCGTCGGTTTTAGACTCAAATTTTTATTTTTCGGACACAAATTGTACTATAAAAGATTTAAATCTTAGTGTGCTAACAAATGTAAATTCTTGAATAAATATGAATAAATAAATATGAATAAAAATTTTTCTTTTTTCCTTTCCCTTTTTATTTTTTTTTTTTTTAAGTGGGAAAATTTTTTCTCTGCTTAGACAAAAGGATCATACAATATTTAAATTTTTAGTGCCATGTATAAAAATTTTCCTTCAAAGCAACATCCTCATAGCACGCTTAAAAACGTTACTTGGTGATGTTTCGCTTCGCTCAGACTTTCCCAATCGTGTGCGTTTCTTGGACACGAGAGTTTAGAGTTTTGCTTATTCGGTTCTGGTATAACCATTGATTAAGACCAAAAAAGGCCCCGCTTCAGCTCTACTCTTATACTCAATGTCCTGCCGCACCACGTTTTAGGTTAACTCTGCTTTGGAAACTCTTTTCAGTGATTTTGAATTCTCCCAATCGTGTGCGTTTGGTCGACACGGGAGTTTAGAGTTTTGCTTATTCGGTTCTGGTATAACCATTGATTAAGACCAACAAAGGCCCCGCTTCAGCTCGACTCTTTTAACTCAATGTCCTGCCGCACCACGTCTTAGGACAATTCCTATCAATGATTCGTATCCAACTGAAAGTCAGTCGAATACCGGCTGCGCCAATTAATGTTGGGATATAGGGTGCTAGCGCTCAGACACAGTCGAGCGTATAAACGTTCCTTTATTCCAACACCAAATTATAGGAAACAAGCGCTCAGACAAAGTCGAGCGTATAAATGTTCCTATAAACCTCTTTAAATAAAAGAGTGAAATTTATATTTTATCTTTTCTTTTATTAACTGATCCTTATGTCTATGACAGGATTTATCTTCACTGTAAAAATACTAGCACTACTTTACAATTTCCCTATGTCCTTAATTATACTTGTAACGCCGTGGCTCGTATGTACGCACGTCAAAAGCAGAGACTTCCGAAAACCAGTCTGATCTTTCTCTGTCTGAAGCTCCCTTTTTATAGGCCAATATTGCTGATCGGCAATATTGGATATCGCTGATGATGCTTTCCAAAACCTCTTGCATAAGATTCACCTGCAAGTCTATTTCTGGTGCTGCTATTCTCGTTGTTGTTGTTGTAGGTCGATGTTTGGTGGCGTTAAACCTTGCGCAGAACTTATGACGCATCAGCTCGTGCCTCCCGTGTTTTCCCTTGCTCGCCGAAAGCTCGCCAAAGCTATCCCGTTGTTAGTGTGTTGTTGTTGTTGCCAGCGATCGAGCTCTTCAGCATAGCTTAGACAGTTGCAGTGTTGACTTGCCAGCTCGTGCCCCTCGTACTTGACACCTAGCTGCCCGTGCCTATCATTGCTGTCGCTCCGTTAATTCTCTCCCGCCGTTCTAATTCTCGGGTTTCACCCACTGGCTTTTAGCATTGCGATCGTGGGCTTGGAGTGATTTCACAACCGCTGCTGTCTGCCGAAACTTCTGGGTCTCATATTACATTCATTTCATTTGGGCGATTGCTGCTGAGGCTAATTTCACAATCGCACTCGTTGAGTCTTCGCGCTGGTTCTTGTTGTTGGAATTTTTGTGGCGAAGATTGGGATATGGCATGGTTGTGCGTCTGTGACTCGCAACAAACCCCCGGACAGAAGCTTCACCACATTCCGGTGAAAACAAAATAAAAATCGCACACAAGTTTTCCTTTTTACAGTTTTGCACTAATCACTTCAGTTCACAAAATTTTTTCACTAAATGATTTCACAAAACTTCTATCCCAGAAGTTCAACTCTCTTCAATCACACTAACCAAACTGATTCGAAGATGCTTACATAGCAGAAAAACAAACGAAACGTCTGAGCGACATATGTACTGATAACATCAAAGCAGAGCTACAAGTGTGCACATGCAAATTACATAGCGCGCTACACAGAGAATTCGACGAACGAGAAGGAAAGCAAACAACGAAATGTGTGTCTACTCAGCCAGCAAGAAAGTCTAAAACTGAAAGGGCTGTTCAAAAATTTCTAAGCAAAATCAAAAATTCAAAAATAAGAAAGCGTTCTTTAAATTTTTTGTTTTATTCAAATTTTTTTTATTCTTCAGCCCACAACGCTGGGGGGCTGTCATCAAATTTGCCATCCGGGGTTAACCCAACTTATAGGCTGTGAGTGCTTCTGGGAATATCCCATACCGACTTCAACTCCCGAGTAGCCACCACACATGGCCGAGCGCGGGCAGCGGGAGCAAACAGGTTATACCGGCCAAGGAGGACCGGTAGCTGGAAGGGGTCTTTAGTCTTCTCACCCATTTTGTTGCGAACGGCATCCGATGCCAGCTTTTTCCGCAACAGGCGTTGCGAAATCAATAACAAGTTCTCCTCCCATGTTTTTTCAAAATCGTAATCCTCACACCAGCCTGTCAAATTGGAAATACCCAGCTGGTGTCCCCAGTCGCGCGTCTTGATCCCCCGGGACTCCACAAAACGCAACCGCAACACGATTTCCAATACGCTTTTCAAAATTACGACCATCCTAGGCTATATCTGCTCTATTGTACGGTAAAACGGGAAGGTTTTCTTTAATAAAATGCTCATGTTGTAATATTTTTCAAGATGGTAGTCGGCTCCAAACTTCTCCAGGTAGAACTCCATGTCGAATAAGTGTAATATAACGGCATTCAGGACAATTTATATCAAAAATTGCAACATAATTAGCAGGGGATTTCCGACATTTCAAACACAGCTAAAAAAACAAATGAACTTTTCAGATTTTAATTACGATTCTGGGAATGGCTGGAGCAACCCAAGGAAGGTTAGTGGTAATCCCAATCACAGACAAGCGCGGATTTATAGAGGTTCACATGCAGAAGACAGAAATAGTAAAAGAATCTTTCACAATTCTACATGTTATCCATCCGAAAGAAATTTTAAAAATTATAAATTCAATTGAAGCACTCGTTATGTCTACAGAGGTACAAAATAAGGGATTTTTAGTAGGCGAGATAACAACAGTAAAATCAAAACTGAAGTCAATTATGCCACCATCGAGAAAAAAAAAGAGGACTTATTAACGCAATAGGAAGAGCGGGAAATTGGCTGTTCGGGATAATGGACGATCCAGATCGCCAAGAGATTGAAGAGCACCTAAAGATTGCTACAGAAAATAGTCATAATGCCATAGGAGTGTTGCAAGAGTAGGAATAATGACATGTGTAGATGAAACATTGGTTATAGTGGTAAAAATTCCTACACGTCTAGAGAAAATAGAGGTTAATCTTATTACCCCGGTACCAAATAACGAATTTTACGAAATTATGGCAGAAGACGAATTAGTAACCACTATTAATAAAACAACATATTCATGCAACGAAAACGCGATTTTGAAGGAATTAAAGCGGAGTAGACACTGTTCAATTCAGAACACTTGTAATTTCATTTTTAATAACAGGACATTCATTAATTACATAGACGAAGGTACACTGATTGTGACAATAGAACATAATTGTGATAAAAGAAATCTCATTTTGAACAATAACGCCCTTTTTACTTTTTCCAATTGTAGCATAAAATTAGGGAATGAGGAATTTTTGA
The DNA here is from genome assembly GCA_020466095.1 of Chlorops oryzae. Lineage (NCBI taxonomy): Eukaryota > Metazoa > Arthropoda > Insecta > Diptera > Chloropidae > Chlorops > Chlorops oryzae. The sequence goes on from CM035806.1 coordinate 80,837,640, forward strand.
ATGAAAAAACCATAAAACAAGACATTTACTACTACCCGGAGGGCAAAATAATCAAAGTACCCAGCGACTCCATAATCTTTGAAGAAATAATTGTCAACAACTTCAAAAACATACCATTTATTAAAGAAATAGCACTACACAGAAATATATCCTACGGTATAAGCATATCATTATTGGTTATGATATGTGCAATAATACTGGGAATAATTATCCTATTGTAGAAAAAAGGAGTTAAAGTTGAGATTAAACAAGCAATAGAAACAACGAACAGGAGAAATGACAGCTTACAGACGATAAGAAAACGACATGAGGTACAAAAAAGTCAAAAATGTTAAGAACCACTGGCAAAGAGCATACTCTCAAAATTAAAAAGCCGAAAAATTAAAAACTCTAAAACGCAACCTAAGCATTTAATTCAGTAATTATTCAATGAATTTCGCACGAAGCATTCAAAAATAAAACGATTTTTTTTAATCTCCTATGTTCTGCCTGACGAATTATGTCGATTAAGGTAAAAAATAAAACCATTTCGCTGGTTAAGGTATTGTTGCGTGTCTGCTGGGGAGAAGGACCTCTAGTAAAGCGCCAACAAAGGATTCCGTTGAATAAAACACTCTTTACTCCTTTTCCATAGGTGTTTCTTTATTAAAGTCTTTTAATGATGTTTACAGGTTCTACTCTAGCTTACTTTACTGCCCTAATTCCCTAGCTAACACTGAAATCCACACTTTGTCGTCCTGGCTCGTAAGTAGGTGCGACAAAGTTGAGATCTCATTAGACTTTCGATTCCAAACTGCAAGTCCTCCTCCGTAGATCGAAGCTCCGCTTAAATAGATCAATATTGCCGATCTAGCAAAATTGCATATTGATTGATTTCATAAGTATGACTTCGAACTTCCCCTGCCGGTGTGCCTACGTTGCACTTGTTGTTGTTGCACCTGGCTCTTGTTGTTCTGTTGCGTTGATTGCCCTTCTCGATCGCCTTTTGTTGTTGTTACCAATAGCTTTATTGCTGCGTTTCTGTTGTTGATGTAGGACTGCCTTTGAAGACGTTGAACCGCTTATGCCGTTGCTTATTGCTGACTTGCATGCTCGTGGTCTTTCGTCTTTTCCCCCGCTTGCCCTTTCCTCCAGTCGGCGTTGTGCCAAGTTTAGGTACCGGCGATCGGTATGCTTCTTTACGTAATTGTTTTCAGTAGTTGAGTTCTAATGTTGTTGTTTTTCTTGCTGAAGGGTGTCGGATTTCGAGCTCGGTGCTGTGTCGTCGAACTCATTTGCTGTGTTTTGATTGTTTTTATCTGTTTTGTCACTTTTACCGCTTAGAGCTGATAGCGTGACGTTGGAGTGTGACGTGACGCTTTTCGACTCACAACATCCCTCCCCTCCTCGGCAAGTCACGAGCATCGTGACTGTTCATAAAAACGTTGCGGCTATCAGGTTGAAATCTGAGACTCGGGTCAGCCTGCCATGATGTCTGCTGATAGTGGTTATGGGCTCGCCGATGTCACTGGTAATGCTCTGGTAGGTTGCTTGCTTGGGTGGGTGTGATGATTTCTAATCATCCCGATCTTCTTGATAGTTGTGCCGGTGCGTGATGAAAATTGATGTCGCTGCTTCTATGATGTGTTTTGTCTTGATTGTTGCTGTTCCGGTGTGGGATCTCAGTGTTTTGAAGAAGATTTAGAATTGTACTTTCTACCTTAAAACTATTGTTATATTTGCTCAATTTGTTTTCAAACATTGACAATATTCTCATATGTATGTTTTACTTTACTTTTTTTTCGAATTAATAGGTATTCAATATTTTATGAATTTTAATTCATATTTTCTTTCAAACCGTGATATACTTATATTAGTTTTTCTTTTTTTTTTTTTCATTGGATCGTAAACTTTGCTATTATATATATATATTTTTTTTGAAGTGAAAACTTCTATAGGCGCGTTGAGCATGGAGCAAATCTTTAAGTTCAAAATGCATTTTATATGTTGTAACCGTCACGCTCGTCGTGTACGTATATCTCGGCTATATTAGTGTGCGTAGCTTTCAGTGAGAAGCATTCCTAAAAAGTTTATGTGATTCGTCGACGTAACACCCCAGTCGGCAATTTGATATTCCATGAATATCTTCTTTTGGAAATTCATTGATGACAAAGGAAAAATATTACGTCTTAAAAATTCGTGAGTGGTTAAAAACAAATTCTACGATAGCTATCATTCATTTTTATGACATCGCAATTATAATTTTGAACGACAAATTCCGCATAGAAATTATTGCAGAAATAGTAATAGCTAAACATTGCATATTCCGACTGGGATTTGATTCAACTCGCTCTTGGTTTCTCACTTTGACTTCGGTTCTCTCAGTTCATTCGATCTTCTTCTCACTACAGCGCAAAGAGAGTATGCAAACGGTTGCCATTTAAAAAGATATAAAAGTGCCACAGCGATTCAAAAAGAGCCAATGGGAATTAAAAGGGTCCAACACTTATATTACATGTATATATGTATGTATTATATATTGTAAAACAAAAATTTTGTGATGTGGATTAGGTATGCTAAATCTAAATTATTTTGAGTGTTTGCACCGAAAATTTTTTGCTTTGAATTGGTCACTGAGTAATTTTTGTCGTGGCGTAATAAAGCCAAAAAAGAGCCAAATACAATGAAAACGAGCACACACCGCCGGCTGTAAAATATAGTGTCAGTTTTGCGTTAAAACGCCAACTGTGGCAGCCATGAGTCATATCTGCTCAATAATGCGTGTATGTATGTTCCCAGCAGAATATAGTGTCGGGCGGTGAACAGGTCCAAGCGTCTTTCATTGCGGACGCCTCGGTGATATGCTCAGCATGAGGGTGTCTGCGAGGTGGAGCGACATAGTCATGCCAATGTGTTTACATCAGGGGTCGGCAAAATGGGATGTAATTGTGTGAGTGAGAGCAGAGCGGCTACTAAAAATAGCCGAAAATAAACAAAAAAAATGCTGAAACTAGCTAAAAATAAAAGCTAGAAGTAGCATAAAAGAGCTAAAAACTGACGGAAAAAGCTATAAATTTCCGCTTACCCGCTCTCGATGTTGCATGCTCGGCTGATCCCGTCAAACTGAGACAAGAGCGTAAGCAAATACGTGTGAGTGGCTGTCGCAAAAATTGTTCCTAGCGTGCCGACCCTGGTTTACATATAATTTTTAAAAGCTCAGGATATCTCAATGCGCTATGCACTTTTCCTATGAACGTTTTTTAGGGAACGTGTCCAAACTACGTGACCCTTTTTGGGGGGGCTGGGGGGTCCTGAAAGTACTACACTTGGACAATTGGTCACTTAAATTATTCTACGGATTGTCACCGAGTGGGGGAGGGGGGTATAAAAGTAGTAAAAATTGGTTCACGTAGTTTGGGACACGTTCCCTTATGTACACATCGAATCATAGCACCGAAATTGAACATGTGGCAGGCGGTTGTAGGCGGTAGGCATTGTTGGCCGCTGGGACGGTTCATCGCTTCTGTAAGCAGCACTTTGGCCGCTGGGTACTAATAGAAAACGAAAGCTCGACGTTGTGATTCTTAGTATGTCACTGGGCATTGGGTGATTGATTCGGTTACCGATCGGTTAACCGCCCGGTTTTTTTCGCGCTTTGCGAGGCGGTTTTTTCTCAAAACTGATTTTTCGAATATCGAATAAATCGGTTTTTTAAAGCGAATACCCGGTTTTTGTCTCCAACAGATTATTTTAGCCTTCAGATAGCTATTTTCTTTCGAAACGTCATACAAACTGAATATAAAAATTGCATGAAATTACCTCTATTGACGACTTTTACACTAAGCAATTATATTTGTGTGAAACTCTTAGCGAATTCTCTTTTAGAGTTGCATTTGTGTCTACATTGAAAGTATATATGTATTATCATTAGCTTCCTGCAGGAAGTACGAGCAGCGTTTTACTACCTCTAATTCCACCAGTACTGGTTCTTCTTTATAAACCTCTGCTTATGTCTTGTTTGTAGAAAATAACATTGCGCGTGAGCTAAAAATCATCATCACTTGTACACTCGAACTAACACTTTACTAGTGCTATGGGAAGCAATTGGGTAAATTGGATATAGTAAATTTAAAGGTAGAATTTTTTTGGATTTCGGTGTATCAACACTTTTTGCAATAACAATATAATGGCAATCCTTATTATTAACACGAAAAACAATTTTTCCATACAATACAAATCAGAGATCTATACGAAACTCCACCCCGTCAAACGATAAGCCCACATTTTTTAGCTCAGTTCTATTTAAATAAACCTTAAACGTGAATTTCCAACACATTAGGGGTATTCACAAAGGCGTCGGAAAATAGGAAAGTCGGAAAATTGGAAAATTTTAACTGCTTAAAAAGCTGTGCAAGATAAAAAAAAGCTTAAAATTTTTTAAGAAGTCGCAATTTTCCGATTTTCCGACTTTCCAACGTTTTTAACACGCCATTGTGAATACCCCTATTGTATTTCTTCATATACAACAAAATATTTTACGAACGATGATATATATTTTTAACTTATGGTATATCAAATGAAAATATGGCTGTTTTTAATTTATTTTATACGCTGAATGTGCAATTTTTTGTTTGGGTTTTTTTTAATGTTGTAAGTTTTTTCAAAATAGCTTTTAAATAAAACAGTCACAAACAAATAACACCTGCCCCGAAATTTCTTTTTATTTGGATTTTTAACATAACCGGTTAGCCGGTTTTTAGCTAAATTTTATTTGCTCAATCGGTTTTTTTAATATCCTTAAATATCGGGTTATTCGAAAACCGGTTACAGGAAAATGTCGAATAATCAATCACCCTACTGGGCATGCAACATATTGTATTGTACATATTGTATCTCCGGTGTCCTCGGATAATGATAGAGACGACGATGAAAAATCAAATGAAACTAAAATATATAAAATATTTTCTGGCGAAAAAAACTCGTCTCATTTTTTCTAAAAACCCAATTCAAATATGAACAACTCATCGGATTTTCTTTTTCTGGGTCTTGAAATGCTCTTAGAAATCCACTCATTTACTTAAGATAGCCTAAACCTGAATACCGAATCTTCTTCGGAAATTATATGGGCTTGAAATCAAGTTTTTGTACAAAGTTGTTAAAAATTTCTTAAAATTTTTGCCTTTATCGCCCTATAGCTCCTAAGCTGTTGAACCGATTTCATCCATATGTATGAAGGATATGCTGTATATTTACTCTTCTTTTATATGAATTAAATTTTTTGAAACGGTCGAACGATAAAACTACGACTAAAAAATATTGACAAAAAATCGCAAAACCTTTCTTAGCGAATATTTAAAAAACGCGAGCTAACTTTCAAACTTAAAGCATATATTTTTGCTTCAGCGAAACAAATACGACAAAAAAAAAGTTGGTTTCAAGTCAAAGGAAAATTTAGTGTTGAGCAGTGTAATTAATTGTTAAAACTTTGTGCAGCCAGCAATATATTTCAATAATAAAATACTTTACATATAACATGCCTATAATTGTTTCTCTGAGTCTCATTAAATGTAAAGATCCAGATTGATTTTAATAATTTTAAATCAAATATTATGCATTTCAAACTTCAATACATATTCTATGTTTTCACTTCCAACGGCAGTTCCATAACTGCCAACTTTTTTTTTTTCTTAAAGTCTTAGTACTTCATTAAAAACTTTTTTCATTTTTCTTTTTAAAAATTCATCTGAAGAACAATCAATTTCTTAGTATATGGCTCGACATTTTTGAGAGTGAAAATTATTTTAGTTCTCTCTTTTAACTTTTTTTTTTTAAATTCGTCTCAAATACGATCAATTACATATTTAAGATATTTAAACTGTTCAAAATTTTCAAATGGCTTTTTTTTTCGAAAACTAATTTTTTTATACTTTTTTTTTATACTTTTTATTTTTAACCATTAATTGCTTATTGCCTATATTCAGGATGATCGAAATTTTCAAATAAAATGATTTTGGATTATAAACATATGTAAGTATGTGTCTCGAAAATTTTGAGGATGACATTGATTTTGTTATGCAAATGTATGGCACTCGTGTGCTTTAAATTCCAAAGTTCAATTTCTGTTTAGCAGTTAAAATATTTTCAGATATAGATTTTTTTTTTTTTTATACTTTGAATCATGTGGATGCATGTAAATGTGTAACCACATGCTTCTTTGCCTTAAGGCCATCTTCCGTTCTTTAACATGTACTCTGCATGTGCCTTAGGAAAATTACTTCTCGGATTTCATCTCTTTTAGGTTGTTCAAAAATCAAAGTGATTTTAAGCCTTTTAAGCTTTGGTTATTTCAATTAACCCCTTCCCCCTCTTCATGGGAGAATTGTTCTTTTTGAAACAGACATATGTGAAAATGATGCATCTATATGGCCTTTTTTTTTCGTTTTGATAAGTTGGAATTGATGAAAATGCTGACAATCTTATGGTTCTTTTTTTTTTTTTAATAGACCTTTTGGTATTAATTTGGAAAACTGGCAAAAAAGATTTTTGTGAATGAACCATGTATGTATGTATGTATGTATGATGTATATTTTTGAGTGCAATTTCGACACTTGCAAGATTACTCAAATTTCACGAACGGTATGCGCAGTTCTGTGTGCAATTGCTTTGGTTTGTAAATCGCGTGACATAAGTTCAGAAATTTATGATTTACTTATGTCGTAATATGTAAGCATGTGCATGCATGTAATGGATCTTCATGCAAATACTTTTTCGATGTGTGAATATGTGCATATACTTTTCAAATTACTTGGTGTTGCCTTTATGCTTCTTCAAAAAGTATGTGCACATTTGCTTGAAAAACTTAGTTTTGATTATTGAATTTGTCTTTTGAATCTTACCTTTTATATTACCCTTGCAACGCTATTCCCCTTCCTTCATTTTTGGAACAAGTTGGAACAAGATAATTTCTTGCTTAAGATCGCGTTGTTTGTTTAAAATCTGCTCTTGAAAAATAGTAAAAAAATTCGTATAAGTTAATGTGCCCCTGAGATTGTTGGTCGGTCTCGGTATGTATTAAGTTCATGTGTGTGTTTATGTGTATGTAGGCTTTGAATGAAATGGAAAAATGCGTTTGTGCGTTCGTGTGTCTTATGTTTTTCGGGATTTTATGAATTTGGTGGGGTGGTTTTTTTTTTTTTTGATTTCTGCTTAGTTATTGATTTTCGAGCTTTGGAAGAATTCTTATTCTTTTCTGTTCTTTATTTGTTGATGGTGCAGTTTTATTAAGTTTTTGTGGAATGTTTTTTCTTTTCCTTTTATTTTCAATTTTACATTCACCGGCGTTGGAATTGATACAATCGAATAAGGGCCTTCCCAAATGGGTGAGAATTTATTTTTTCGGTTTTGGTTCTTTAGCCACACTTTGTCTCCAGTCTGAAATTCTCTGACTTTCGAGCCCTTATCGTAGTATCGCTTGGATTTTTCTTTGGCAATTTTTTGATTCTCTCGTACTAATTGATGGGTGCGCTGGATTTGATATTTTAATATTTTCGAGAAATCGTCGGTGTTGTACAGTGGCTCAGGTCTTCTTTTTAGGTTAATTGGAATGTCGGATTCAAACCCAAAAATAATTTTGCAAGGTGTTTGTTTTGTGGATGAATGTACTGTGTTGTTATGCACGTGCATAGCGTGGTGCAGCCATTCATCCCAATTTGTGCCATCCTCATTGACGAAATTTCGGAGAAATTCCGCAAGAGGTCGGTGACTCCTTTCAAGAGCACCATTGGCTTGGGGGTGGTATGGTGAAGTTTGGGATTTCTTGATTCCAAGAATTTTGCAAACTTCCTTAAATAATTTCGATGTAAAGTTTGTGCCATTATCCGTGATTAAAACCTTCGGTATCTGGAATTTTGATATTATCTCGTTGAAAAAAGCTTTTGCCACTGTTGCCGCCTCTGCATCCGGAATAGCTGTGCAGATGAAAAATTTTGAAAAATCGTCTATAAATGTTAAAATGTATTTGTTTCCTCTCGATGTTTCCGGTAGGGGGCCAACCATATCCATATAAACTTTGTAGAAGGGGCCATGAGCTATGTCTGTGAGTACCATGGGCATTCTTTCTACTTTTGAGCATTTATTCCGCTGGCATTTCTCGCAGTTTTTTATATAATCTCGAATCTCTCTATGCATGCCGTTCCACTTGTACTGCCGTCGAATGCGAAAATATGTTTTTATAGCTCCCTTGTGACCTCCTAATGGCCCATCGTGAAAATTTTTAAGCACCTTTTCGATGTCCTTTCTCTGTGTTAAAAATTCTGCTAAATCCTCTGTCTCTGGGTGATCTGTGGGGTTTGTATCTTCCGAATCATCTCTGCTTTTCTTTGTCTCCGTGGTTTCATCGCTCTGCTCTATTTTTGACTGTGTTTGTGCTCTTGTTACCACTGACACAAGATTATTTTCATATGGTAATCGGCTCAATGCGTCTGCGTTTAAATTATATTTTCCAGCCTTGTAACAGATTTCGAAATCAAATTCTGAGAGCTTATGGCGGAACCTCGCCAATCGGGATGTTTGATCCTTTAGATTTGCTATGCCTTTTAGAGGTTTGTGGTCTGTGTAAACCGTAAAGGGGCGGCCTAAGAGGTAGCAACGGAAATTTTTTGTCGCCCACACAATGGCAAGGAATTCCTTTTCGATTGTTGAGTATCGTTTCTCAGTTGCGCTTAATGCTCGGCTTGCGAACGCGATCGGTTGATCTTCTCCTGGTTCTCCTTGCGAAAGGACTGCACCGAGTGCTTCGTTGCTCGCGTCCGTTGTTAGCATGAATGGCTTTGTGAAATCTGCATACTTTAACAGTGGTGGACTAGGTATTGCAGCTTTAATGGCTATTACTGCCATTTGACATGCCTCCGTCCAAACGAACTCGGCATCTTTTCTTAGCAGTGATGTCAAGGGTAGAAGAAGCGCTGCTGCATTCGGAATGAATTTTCGGTAGTAGTTTGCCAGTCCAAGGAATGCTTGCAATTCTTTCTTATTTTTTGGTATCGGGAAAATTTTTACACATTCGACCTTACTTGGGTCCGGCCGCACGCCTTGGTCGGAACACTTGTGACCCAAATAGACAACTTCCTTTCTTAAGAATTGACATTTTTCCGTTTGTATTTTCAATTGGCTGCTTCTTAGGGCTTGTAGTACTTTACGTAGCCTTATTTCGTGTTGTTTAAGGTTACTTCCGTAAATTACTATGTCGTCCAAATAAACAAAACAATCGACGCCTGGCAAGCCGGTCAGAACATTATTCATAATCCTTTGAAAGGTTGCCGGAGCTCCGGAGAGTCCGAATGGCATTCTTACGAATTCGTAATGTCCTATTCCAGTACTGAATGCTGTTTTTTCTCTGTCTTTCTCGTTTACAAGCACTTGATGGTATCCGCTTGCCAGGTCTAGCGTTGTGAAATACCGGCTGCAACCGAGTTGGTCGAGAATCTCATCAATGCGGGGTATAGGAAATACCTGCTTGACGGTTACGTCATTCAGCTGCCGAAAATCGACCACCAATCGCCATTTCTTTTTCCCGTCTGCGCCTGCCTTTTTCGGCACTAGAATGATTGGTGCGTTCCAAGGTGATTTGCTTGGAGCAATTATGCCTTGGTCCAACATCTCTTCCACCTGCTTATTTATCTCCGCCTTGTGGGCCTCCGGAAGGCGATATTGCCGAATATTTATTGGTGCTTTCCCGACCTCTGTGGGTATTTCGTGGTTGAGCACAGTGGTGTAACTCAATTCGTCACCCTTTAGGTGGAAAACATCCGCATAGTCCTTGCATATATTCGCTATGGACTGTCTTTCTTCATCGTTCAAATTTTCTTCCAATTTCAAGGAATTTAATAACATATTTGTCCTCTCATCTGTTTCATCGCTCTCAACTACGTTGACTTCTAACGTGTTTACTGTTCTATACTCCTTCAATAGCGAGTATTTTAATTCCGTGCCTCCTTTTATTTCCGCAACTTTTTCGGAGGCGTTTAGTACTGTCACGAATCCAATCCCATTCTTTGGTCTAGATAGACTCTCTCCTAGGTATATCTGTGTAGCAATTGTTGTCTTATGCACGACTACTTCTTCCGTGAGTAGTCCTGTGTTTACTCGTGCTATTCCCGCTGCTCTGGGGGGGATTGTTATAGTTTCTGCTATAAAAATCCTTTTCCTCGCACATTTTAATGGCACTCTGGCCACTAGGTTGCCTCCTTCCTTGAAGGTCAACTGTTTCTCAATAGTGTCCAAGATAGTTCTGTTCCAGAGCATGTCTCTTCCCAGGAGACCATCTACTGGCAAACTGCTATTACGTGGCACTACGTGCATTTCCATATTTAATGCTGGGATCGCATTATGTTTAATCATCACTGATCCAATAGTACTGGAATCTCCTCCAAAAGCTCCTCTTAAGCATTTCGTGTCCTCCTTTTTTATTGGTACGTCTTCTTTTAAGACTTCTCTTTTCACTAAACTTGCATCTGATCCTGAGTCGACCAATAGGGTGATGCTGCCATTGATAGCCTGATTGCAGGGTATTTCGATGTAGGCATCATCCTCTTGAGTCTCCGTTATGGCAGTGCAATTTGAAAATCGTGGCGTGTTTCTATCGCATTGTGAGTCCACCGTTCTGATACTGTCGTTGATAGCCTGTTCACAGGATAATTCAACGCCTTCATCTCTTTGTGGGCCGTTATGTGCAAACAGTTTTTTCGCGCTTTGGAGGACATTGGTATACAAACTTTTTATGAGTCTTTTGTTTTCTTGTCCTATTTTAAACATATTCTTTATTTTGGCCGCTTCCATCTCGCATACGGGGTAGGTGAATACTGTAACAGTGTTTTTAAAAGATACTCTCTTCTTTTTATTTTCTTTTAAAATTTTCTTTTCGTCGGTCTCACCATTAAAGTGTATTTCCATCTTTTCGCTTATTTCGTTTTTGACGTTATTCGTTGGTATTTTTCGCTCTCTTATTTTGTTTTTTATCTCATTCCGTGGTATTTCTCTTTTGGACTTTCCCCATCTCTTAGTGGTTAAAGTTCCATTTCCTAGGCTGTCCAAGGGAACCTCTTTCGGCGTATTTTTATTATATTCCGAAATCGTGGTTTCCTTATTGTTATGATGACCTGCTCCTTGTTCTTGATTTTGACCCGGATCAGGTTTTGGCCGCTCTTTTACTTTTGTTTTGGCATCCCAGTCTATTGGCCAAGACTGGGCCGCTGGGAGTTTCCCGCGTTCTGCTGATCTTGTTGAGGGCAGTTTCTGGCTATATGCCCGAATCCTTTGCAAAGGAAACACTGTACTTGGTTGTTGTTATTCGACCCTCGACGGTTATTTTGTGCTGGCCTTTGTTGTGGGTTTTGCTGTGTTGCCCCTTTTCCGCAAAATTTATTGGTGCGATGACCTTTAATTTGACATTTATCGCAGAATAGGCTGCTTAACTTGCTCCAACAATCATCAGCTATATGTCCTATTTTCCCGCAGTGTGTGCAAGTTGGCCTAGATGCCTTACTGGCCTCCATTATTGGCTGTTTGTTTTTCATGCAGCTAGGACTTTCTTCGTGTCCATACGTTCCACACAGCTTGCAATAGGGTGTATTCCTTCTCTTTACACATACATCTCGTGTGTGTCCTTGCTGTTGACAGAATGAGCATATCAGTTCTGTTGGTAGTGCCGAATTAATAGTATTTATGTTTAATTTGTCAGATTTCAAAATGTTTTCGGAATTTTCTGCCGCATTTATGAGATCCCGCAAACTGGGGTCTGTCATGTTTATCAGTGATTGTTTTAGGGAATGATCCTTTAATCCCGTAATGAAATGCCTTTTTGCCAGGTCTTGGTATTCCCATAGCGCCGCTCTTGATTCTTCCGTAGTCCATTTTTTTGTGATCATTTCTTCAGCCTCTTTTAGGTTAGTTTCCATTCGACCTCCGAACAGCGACGCGGACTCACCTGTTTGTTGATGTCCGTTTATAATATCCGCTCTAATATCTTCCAACGTTCTTACTGTTGCGTATGTTCGTTGCACAAAGTCGCGGAGTTCATTTAGAGTCTCGAATTTTCTGGTGCCAATTGTGTTGAACGCAGCCCCGGACAGTCGCTGCCTTATACATGTAATGGCTTTCTGCATGTCCTCCGGGGCAATCATACAATTGAGCAATTCTATGCCCTCGACAAATTTTATTACGTCCGCCTTAAACTCAGGTCCTGTTGCTCCGGAAAAAGATGGTACGAAACGTTGGACATTTTTGACAATTTCTGCAACATTCTGTGAATTTGCCATTGTTACTTGAATTTTGGGTATTTGTACTTGTGTTGGTGTTTTTAAAGTTGATTCGTTGATTGGCGTTGTCGTGGAATTTTCTGATGTACGTCTTGCGGGAAGTGGAGATGTACTGCAAACTATTCTTAATTCTCTCTTTAGGTTTCCAATTTCTACTTTCAGAAATTGAATTTCTTTCTCCTTTTCTTTGAGAGTAGCTTTGTCCTTTTCTATGGACTCCGATATGTCCTTTCCTACTGCTGTCTGCAGAGCTTCTCTTAGAGATTCGTTTTGCTCTTCTGATTCTTCTATCAGCAAGGTCTCTTTATCGATTCGATCCCTCAAATCTTTGCAGTTCTTTTTTAAATGGCCAACTGTCTCTTCCAATTGTTGTATTTTCTCCTTGGCGACTTCGTTTGATACGGCTACCGAATTTTTCGCTTTTTCTATCAGAAAAACTGCTTCTTCCAATTGATTAAACCGAGCAAGTGCAACTTGATTTGAAATTAATAATAAAAATTCTTTGTTTGGGTTGACTTCTCTTATCAATTCCCACGCTTCTGCTTGAAGGATGCTAGCGTGTTCTTCAGATTCTTTTAGTTGTTGTCGCAAAGCTTCGCACTCTTTTTCCATAAATTACTTTATTTGACGGATGACTCCGTTTTTAAAAATAAAAAAAAATCTTCCGTATAAAACAAGGTCAAAATGAAAATGTTCAGTGGCGTCGTGTATTTACTGTTGCAAGGGGCACAATTTTTAAAATGGTAATATAAATATTTGTGTACTCACCATACTATATGCGTCTTTTTAACTGATTTTAATTTCTTGTCCTTTGATGCTGTCGGCTTTTACTTGCGTCGCTTGTTTAATTTTTATTGTATATATATATATATATAAATATATATATTTTATTTTTTTTTTATAAAAATTTTTATTTAAGGTACTCTGCTATGCCCTTATTGCGTTTGTGCTGCTAAAGTGTCCTTCGGAAGTTTCACTCACACCCAGACCCTGACGAATTAGGTTTCACCACTGTTCGACAGGTTATAGCAGTGCAGTACAAAAAGGGTTAAAACAAAATAATTGATACAATTCGGTATACTTATATCGTTTCTCATTAAAGTGCCTTTCGGAAGTTTCACTCACGCCCAGGCCCCACTGAATTAGGTTTCACCACTGTTCAGAAGGTTGCAATAAGTAACTCAAATATACCCAATAGATATCAATCTTACCCCACTGTGGCCAAAAATTTTTTTTTTTGTTTGTTATGATTTGTTAGTTTGAACGCCGTACTGTTGTGAAAGGATCGTGATTCGTACCCGACTATGCTTAGTCGAAAACCGGCTGCGCCATAAAATGTTGCGTGTCTGCTGGGGAGAAGGACCTCTAGTAAAGCGCCAACAAAGGATTCCGTTGAATAAAACACTCTTTACTCCTTTTCCATAGGTGTTTCTTTATTAAAGTCTTTTAATGATGTTTACAGGTTCTACTCTAGCTTACTTTACTGCCCTAATTCCCTAGCTAACACTGAGATCCACACTTTGTCGTCCTGGCTCGTAAGTAGGTGCGACAAAGTTGAGATCTCATTAGACTTTCGATTCCAAACTGCAAGTCCTCCTCCGTAGATCGAAGCTCCGCTTAAATAGATCAATATTGCCGATCTAGCAAAATTGCATATTGATTGATTTCATAAGTATGACTTCGAACTTCCCCTGCCGGTGTGCCTACGTTGCACTTGTTGTTGTTGCACCTGGCTCTTGTTGTTCTGTTGCGTTGATTGCCCTTCTCGATCGCCTTTTGTTGTTGTTACCAATAGCTTTATTGCTGCGTTTCTGTTGTTGATGTAGGACTGCCTTTGAAGACGTTGAACCGCTTATGCCGTTGCTTATTGCTGACTTGCATGCTCGTGGTCTTTCGTCTTTTCCCCCGCTTGCCCTTTCCTCCAGTCGGCGTTGTGCCAAGTTTAGGTACCGGCGATCGGTATGCTTCTTTACGTAATTGTTTTCAGTAGTTGAGTTCTAATGTTGTTGTTTTTCTTGCTGAAGGGTGTCGGATTTCGAGCTCGGTGCTGTGTCGTCGAACTCATTTGCTGTGTTTTGATTGTTTTTATCTGTTTTGTCACTTTTACCGCTTAGAGCTGATAGCGTGACGTTGGAGTGTGACGTGACGCTTTTCGACTCACAACAGTATATTGATAACAGTTTAAGCAAAACGTGAATGCATTAAAGAATTTTTAGCAGGGCAAAAGGTATAAGCAAAATAGTGCTCAGGAAATATAAAAAAAAACTTCTCTATAATTCTAGAAACGGAACTAAGGAAGAAGAATTAGAAGAGCGAGATATGAATATTAGTGAATATACGAAGAACATGGATATTTAAAAGCATTTGCCTACATAAACACAATTGTAAGCACACGCTTAACCATACAATACCACATTGTTGTGAAAACGAATCCAAAATTATTCTTTTTAAGAAACGGAAAAGCGAGTTTGAATATCAACAAAATCAAGAGCAGCGTAAATTTTTAACCAATATAAGCCATTTTTACACAGTTAAACTAATGGAAATTATGTGTTCTTATAAAATAGGAAATAGGATAAACGTAATTCATACAGAAGAATATGAAAGACTAGTGACAAATAAATGGTTGTCAGACGTTCACATCAAGGTTTTTTTTTAATTGGGTCATTAACAATAATCATCTTACCAAAAAAGGACAAGTGTTTGATTCATTTGTATACACAGCAATAAAATCGGCTAAAGAATCAAACAATGAATACATAGCCGGGTTAAGACTAAAACCATTAATTAAAAACGTCTCTGTGAACAAAGCCGAAAACCAAATATTCCCAATTTGCCATGTTAATCATTGGATGCTAGTTATAATCAAACAAAATCAAATTTATGTTATGGATTCGCTACAGCCGCATGAGATAACGGAAATAGAAGAAAATATAAAATTTTTCGTGAATAAATTAAGGGTTTTAGGTTTAACTAGTTTTAACAAAGATACATAACTCTTTTTTACCCAAAATGTATACAACAAGAAAATTTAATCGATTCTGGAATTTTTATTTTAAAATTCGCTAACGAATTTCGCGAAGCAATTAAAAATAACAAAAACTACAACCCGGCAGCACAAAATTTAAGCACAGAATCCATAAAATAAATAAGAAATTTTCTAGCAGAAGTTTTGAAAAAATGGGAAAAAGAAATAAAGATATCACGGAAAAAGAAAGAGAAACCCTATTTGAAATATTGAAAAATATGAAAAAGGGAAAGAAAAAAGAGCAATGAAACAAAAGAAAATAGAGTTAAATGGAAAAGTCTTTAAACTAATTATAAACAGAAATAGTTCATTTGCAATTAAACTATTAGAAAACAAGAAGTAATTATGAAAAAATAATAATAATAATAATAATATATATATAAAACTATAAAATTGTAACACAAAATTAAGAGAATTATGATTTCAAAAAAGTAAATTTCATGCAAAAAGAAATAAATAGAAAATAATATTAATCATAAGCCAACGGGCTCGAGTACGTCACCAGCATCTTCGATAACAGCTCTTTCTCAAAAAAAAAGGGGAGGGGGCTGAAATATAACAGCCTTAGCAGTACACCAGCCGCAACAGCAGCCGTTAATAGGCACAACCGTAGCAGCCGTCTTCTATGATGGAACATATAACACCCTTCGCATCATTCAACGGGCAGCGTACCAACAGTAGCAGACATTAACCCTCTAGTTCCTGATTTTTTTTTTTTTTACGAAAAAATTATTTTTGGGTTTCTTTTGTTAAAAATATGACGATTTCGAAGAAAAAAAATTATTATGGCACCAGGATCGAGTTTTAAAGGGTGATGTTTGTACCCCGCCTCGAGGCGGTCTTAGGAAAGAAGGCCAAAAAAAGATGAACCAAAACATATTATTATTGCGCCGGGTTTTCCGTTTATTTACTCAAAACAGGCAACAATTTTATAACAGTTGACTAGTATATGTTACATAAAGTCTTAATTCGTTTTTTTTTCACGAATCAATGAAAGAAAATTAACAAAACCTTTAACAAACAAAAGTTACTTAAAAAATTAACAAAACAATTCTTTCTGAAAGTCGAATATAGTCTTTAGTACATAGTTCAAAATCATAAAAACTTTGATAATAACACAAAAAATTAAAAGCTAGTTGTGAAATTCAAAAAAACAGTCTTTTTGCTGGCTAAAACATAGATTTAAGTTTCACTTTCGGCATATCACTTGAGTTTCGGAAGTGCATCCTGGAAATTTGCATGTCTTTTTACCAGAACGTGGCAAAAATTGTGGAAAATGACCCATTTTATCGAATCGAACCTCAACGGGGGGTAAAAAGGACTTTTTGCCTCTATTGTTTTTTTCCTGCATACAACGACGGGGTCGTCCAGCAGTCCTAGGTACTAAAGGATCTTGCATGGCGCAAAGAACGTGTGCAATTTGTGTTCGAAAATATGGGAGTTGGTATTGCTTATCGTTGAAGTCAGGCTTGTTAATTCTATGGAACAAAATATAGGCATTCACCATGGCCATGTCAAGCAAATGTGTAAAAATTCTATTGGTGTATTTGTTGCTCTTCAATGGAATTCGGTATCGACCAATGAGTCGATCGATTAAATCAACACCCCCCATATGACCATTGTATTCTCTTATTATTTAAGGGCAGTCGATTTCAAAAAATTTTTTTTCAGAACGTAGGAAACGTTTAACTTTGTTGTCTTCAGATTTTTGATTCTGAAAACGCTGCGTACCTACATAGGTTGATGCCAGCCGGACTGCTTTGTTGTCTTTCCAAACTGTCAATGATAGGTCAACACCAGAAACGGTGCCACAAAATTCAGTGGAGTACCCACGCGGTTGTTTTTTTAATTCATTGTCCGTAGGCAGCTTGCTATTCGGGATTCGATTTGAACGAATTGTCCATAAGGAGTAAATTCCACGTGATTGGAGGTATACGAGTAATGGTAGTGAACTATAATAATTATCACAATATAAAATGTGGTTTTTAAACTCTGGTACGATGCTAGAGAGCCGAACTACTACATTTGCCGATGCTCCAAGGTCTGGTGCTCCAGGTTGCACCAAATTGTCTCCTGCACCACAATACACTTCAAAATTATAGCAAAAACCAGATGAGTCGCACAAAACAAAAAGTTTGACTCCCCATTTATGCGGTTTGTCTGGGTTGTTTTGCCGGAGCAAAGACTTCATTTTAGTAGCGCACATTTGCTCATCAACACACACACGCTGATTCATCGGCACAGATCCAAATTTTTGCCTGAAGTGTTGTATTAAAGGACGAATTTTATATAAAGGGTCATGATCCACTGAGTTTCTGGCAGGCAATTCACTGTTGTCATTAAAATGCAAATTGCTTCGAATCTCATCAAATCGGCACCTTGACATTGTGTTTTCAATAATTTGGAATGCATATTCACTCCAATAAGAACGGACGTTTGGATATTGATAAACAGACATGAAAAAGAGAATACCAATGAATTTGCGCATCTCTATATCATTTGTTGTAAACGATGTCTATGTCCTTTTGAGCAGCATAGAGGTTTGTCTGCTCAGCGATGTGCTTTATAATATCGCCATCCAAAAAGTACTGGAAGCATTTAAATGGTGTATCAAAATTTTTGAAATCTTCGAGCTCGGCAACACAAAATCCAATTTCCGACTCATCCAGAACTAGATTTTTTTGACGCCATAGAATATTTTTAAAATCCTTCGATTTTGGATCTATTTCCAAAGCGGATCCAATAAATTCTCCACCTTTACTTGCATTCGTATTATCAGGCAAAAGGGTATTTTGTTGAACAAAGAGACGACGATTGCGGCTTGGTCCTGGCGGTGTACATAAAGGTGTTCCAGGTAACAATGAAGTGTTATCCCCATTTGCACCATTAATTGGTTTACCTGGTAAGTCCAGATCAGTTACGCTTTCTGCATTATTCATGGTATTGATTTCAATTTGAATGCTGGTAAGAGGGCGGCGTTTACGGTTTTTCGTTGCAGGAGTACAGGACGCAATCGAAGTGGATGGAGACAATAAGGACATTGTATTTTCATTTCGACAAATTTCACCAATCAGCCTTGGTTCTGACATATTTATTGCTCGATCAATCTCAATGTCGACCCCATCGTACACTGAAAAATCCGATCCGCACTCATTTTCTTCAACATCATCTTCTTTATCATATTCTCCATCTGTATCGCCATTAAAGTTCAAGCATTCTAGGACATTAGCTATGTCTTGATCAGAACGTGATAACAATTTAAAAGTTTGTCCACGTTTCATTTCTTTTATAGATAAATATAAAATAAATATTAGCACAAAATATCTTTAAAAAAATTCTGATTTTCAACTTTAAAAATTTTTCTTTGCTAGTTGTCCTATTACCGCCTCCAGACGGTCCACCGCTCAAAGCCAATAAATCGCAGTGGAATTTTTATTTTTTTGTTAACAACACACTTTTTGACGAAACAATGCAATCAACAACTGACAAATTATTTTTATTTTCACCTGCTAGCACGTTTTATTTATATTTTTATCTTTTGTTTTTGTCACTTCGCACTCAATAATTATTCCGTCCGAATTTCACGAACTTTCAAACTCAAATGGCTCCAGAAGTTAATGTGCGCAAAAATTCTCGCTGGAAATGTGATCAAATTGAATTCCAGGAATTTTCTGAAAATGTTTCCTAAGAAAAAAAGCATAATGCGAAAACAGATGCGTGTACGGGCACGAAGAAGTGAACCCGTCTACAGGCGGTCATAGGAACTAGAGGGTTAAAACAACAGCCGTTTATATATTCATTGGTAATATAGCAGCCTTAGCGTACAATGTAACATGCACCCACAATATAACGCCATTGAAGGCAGTCAACACATAATACAGCAATCATAGCCAGCAGCCGTCAATACAACAACTCTGGCAAACGGTTCTGAAAATTGACACTATAAAGGCCTTACATCACTTAACGTGCAGCGTACCAGCCGCAGCAGCAGCCGTTAAAATAAACAACCATAGCAGCCGTCTTAATAAAAAAAATGTTGCAACATAAGAATTCACATGATGGCTATCCGTACATCAACAGCACTCCACTTTTCGAAGGGGGGAGGTATGTTGTGAGTCGCGATCTCGCGAGACTCACAAACATATTTTTCCTCCTCCTTCTACACGCTCGCAAATTAAATCAAAACAAGAAAGTGCACATCAAGCATAAACAAAAGGAAAGAAAGTTAAAAGAACCAAAAGCGTCGCGAGAACGTTTATGCAATCAACCTAAGCCAACAAAGACAAGATCGTACCTGAAGTTCAATGGCTGGCAACAACAACAAGATATTCGCAGCTCAATCGTCAGCAACAACAACTATCAAGACTAGCTTGTGCATAATGGCTACAACAACAGCGGGCTATTCAGCGAGTCAGCAGGGCAGTGACTTTTCGGCAAACTAAAGTGCAGTGTACGCGGAAATAGGTCAACCACGGACGCACTTACAAATATGCAATACAGCAGTTACCGAAAATGTCAGCGCATCGATTTCAACCGATTATGATTGATCAGACGGAAAGTGTCATCGAAGCAATTTCGCCCTATAAATATCGATCCACGATGATTTCAACGGGACTTCTGCACACGTACTCATCCAAGGGCCACGACGTAGAAGTAACTAGTTCAAGGAATAGGAATATTTGTATTCAAAGTATAGGATTCATTTTGTTAAATAAAGGATTAAAACCTATTTATTGGTGTTATTTATTTAAACAAAGGAAAACAGGGACTATTATACGCTTGACGTTGTCTGAGCGCTTGGTACCCTACGTTGTAATTTAGTGACATTTGTGCGCTCGACACAGTTTGAGCGCTGTGCCCACTATAATACAACATCATATCCAAGAAGTAATTTATAGCAGCACGTTCAATATTCGGCTATGTCCTTTTTTTTAGCAAACGATCGAGCAACTGCACCCAATAATGCTCTGCTTTAATCATTAGCGACTTCTTTTGGAAGTGGAAAGTTATGCTTATGAGTACTCCCAATGCGGAGAAATTCTAATAACCAATAAGAAATTGCATTTGTGTTTTGCGTTGTGAAAACCATTTGACAAATTGGTACGAATGCGCTGTTTTTTATCTTTGTGACGCACTGGTACAGGAAAAGATGGGGATCAAGTTCTCCGTTGGGAAGATTCATTTTTTTTTTGCCAACGATCCAGTGGCATCAATAAGGACGCAGTCATGGTGCTCTTGAAATACTGCGATCTGCTCATTGGAAAAGTAATGAACGAAAAACGGATCTAAACCTACAGATCTGATGGCGCCCTCTGATTTTGGATCGTATTTTAGATTGTGAACGCTTCCGTAAACGTTTCGTGATTTAATTCCAAGTAAATCATCTTGACGTTCTTGCTAAGTGCTAAAGGTCGAAATAAGTGCGATGGTTCTGTATCACCATATTCCATTAATTTACTTGCTTCATTACTTCGCCAGATCGATAGTTAAACTTTATTTGCTACTTGTTATTTTCCAACTTCTTAACGTTTTGATCCTTTCAGTTGCCGTTTTTTGTTATGTACAAAAATTTCATCATAATTATTCAGTTGACATTCCATTAAAACAGGTTTATTTTCTTCTGGTTTGTTTGCTACGAACCCTGTGAACGTACGTATCTTATTGTGTATCCTGTTTGGCTTATTTTATTATGTTTAAATGTCAAAGGACATTTAATTTTAGTATTTTTGAAAATCTCGTCTAATAAGTATTTAGTCCAAGTATAACATTTCAGTGTATATGTTGACCTTATGTTTGTATTTTTAGAATTACTTCTTAGAAGTACTTCTTCAATCTCTATATCTTTCCATATTGTTGCTATGTCAATTGTGAATATAAATACTCCTCCACTGGAATCGTCAAACGTGTTATTCAGTACTCGTTTCTCGTAGATAATATTAAAAAAATTTAAGGTGAAAGTATGCAGGCCGTAAAGATTTAGTTTTAATATGGTGTAAATATTTTTTTCTGATAATGAATCGGAGTTTCATATGATGGCTGATAACTCAGATAAAACTGGCGAATTTGGTACCGCTAAATATCCGTCATCATTAAAAAATGTTTTGTATTTTTCTATTTGAAGCAACTCCCGTAGCTTTTCAATGCATTTTCGTTCACTCATTATTGCATTACTTAAAAAGAAAAAAAAACCATTTATGATAACAAAAGGAGGTAAAATTCTGTTAAAACCGCTCACACATGTTCAAGGTGGCCCAAGCTCAACGCAACCCGCTTTAAAAGAAATCAGAAACACTTTCTCCCCGTTTAAACAGGGAGACAAAACGCGAGACACTAGAAGGAAACACATAACAGGTTGGCTGATAAGTCCCCGGTCTGACACATAGATGGCGTCGCTAGTATTAAATGCATATTATTTTTATATAGTGGCAACCTTCAAATGATTCGTGTCAAAATTTGACGTCTGTAAGTCAATTAGTTTGTGAGATAGAGCGTCTTTTGTGAAGCAACTTTTGTTATTGTGAAAAAAAATGGAAAAAAAGGAATTTCGTGTTTTGATAAAATACTGTTTTCTGAAGGGAAACAAGTAAAGAAGTTTACATCGGCAAAGCCGATTGCACACATACCTTTTCCTCAGCCTAAAATATATTAAAACATTACCTTAACAAAAATTCCTGCCGTTTTCGTTGTTCTAGCTTGGATATCTATTTATAACTTATCTGTTCTTCGATTTAGCTTCTAAAACTCGAGATTATTATTAAGCACAAAATTTTCGCGGATGGTGGTCTTGATCAAATTTTAACCGTTAGAGGACATTTTGTTTAGCTGCGAAATACTCAATTCAAAATAGTGAAAATCAAATTTTTGCGAATTTCGCGAATGGTGGTCATGGCCAAATTTTAGCCTTAAGTGACGACTTTATTTGGCGGCAAAATACACAATCAGAAGAAGCAAAAAAAAAAATCATTTTTATATACAGATATGAGAAAGAATAAGAGAAAGAGTGTTTTTTTCTAATGTGTAAGATGATGACCATAGTTATAGCGATGTCGCAATTTTTTTTCAGCGAAAGCTTAAGTCTACATAGTAGCTATACACACACTAAATTTCAATAAGCTGGGATGTATAGTAAAAAAGTTATTCACGAAAAACGTTAAAAATCGTGATTTTTGAAACTTCTGAACCACTGCCCACGACCCAAGAAGGAACTACGAAAAAAGTTTGTATGCAGTTTTTCGGACATTTACCTAGTTCAAGTCATTGCCAAATTTCAATATGATATCTTTCATGGCTTAGGAGTTAATTACGAAAAACTAAAGTGTGACCGACAGACAGACAGACAGACAGACAGACAGACAGACAGACAGACAGACAGACATGGCTAGATCGATTCCTCTTGTCACCCTGATCAAGAATGTATATATATGTCTATATCTATCGCGACTCCTTTGGTATGTTACATACTCCGAGCCAAACTTAATATACCCTTTCCTTCGGAAAAGGTATAAAAATACAGTGGAAGCAAAAACTTGGCTTGATAATGAGTTTCCGGACTCTGCCCCAGGAAAATCAACAATAATGGATTGGTATGCAAAATTCAAGGGTGGTGAAATGAGCACGGAGGACGGTGAACGCAGTGGACGCCCGAAAGAGGTGGTTACCGACGAAAACATCAAAAAAATTCACAAAATGATTTTGAATGACCGTAAAATGAAGTTGATCGAGATAGCAGAGGCCTTAAAGATATCAAAGGAACGTGTTGGTCATATCATTCATAAATATTTGGATATGAAAAAGCTCTGTGCAAAATGGGTGCCGCGCGAGCTCACATTTGACCAAAAACAACAACGTGTTGATGATTCTGAGCGGTGTTTGCAGCTGCTAACTCGCAATACACCCGAGTTTTTGCGTCGATATGTGACAATGGATGAAACATGGCTCTATCACTACACTCCTGAGTCCAATCGACAGTCGGCTGAGTGGACAGCGATCGGTGAACCGTCTCCGAAGCGTGGAAAGACTCAAAAGTCCGCTGGCAAAGTAATGGCCTCTGTTTTTTGGGATGGGCATGGAATAATTTTTATCGATTATCTTGAGAAGGGAAAAACTATCAACAGTGACTATTATATGTCGTTATTGGAGCGTTTGAAGGTCTAAATCGCGGCAAAACGGCCCCATATGAAGAAAAAAAAAAGGGTTGTTCCACCAAGACAACGCACCGTGCCACAAGTCATTGAGAACGATGGCAAAAATTCATGAATTAGGCTTCGAATTGCTTCGCCACCCACCGTATTCTCCAGATCTGGCCCCCAGTGACTTTTTCTTGTTCTCAGACCTCAAAAGGATGCTCGCAGGGAAAAAATTTGGCTGCAATGAAGAGGTGATCGCCGAAACTGAGGCCTATTTTGAGGCAAAACCGGAGGAGTACTACCAAAATGGTATCAAAAAATTGGAAGGTCGTTATAATCGTTGTATCGCTCTTGAAGGGAACTATGTTGAATACTAAAAACGAATTTTGACAAAAAAAATGTGTTTTTCTTTGTTAGACCGGGAACTTATCAGCCAACCTGTTAAGAGTGACGGAGGTGGAATGTCTTTCGTTTTTGTCACTCTCATGTGTTGCCTTCCAATGTCTCTTTAATCTAAACATAAACATTAAGGGAGACTCTAAGGAAACACATGAGAGTGACAGAGACGAAAGATGTTCCACCTCCGTCACTCTCATGTGTTTCCTTCTAGTGTCTCGCGTTTTGTCTCTCTGTTTGAACCGTGACATTGGAATATATGCTGGCACAACTAATAACTGACATATTAGAAACAGTGCTACCATTAGAACAACAGAATAAAAAACCCTGCCACTACCTCAGATACCACTAATACATTTGAAAAGTTGTAAGAACATACCAAAATCAAAAACACCGTACCAACGTACTATTTCATTTTCAACGTACGAAAGTACAGGTTTTCGCATCACTGCACACAACAACTGACATCATTGCGCCATCTATTCACCCACTATATAACTAAAACGCCAGTATAAAATCGCCAGAAGAACACTTTTCACAGCTCCATCTATACAGCCACTATATAACTAGCAAGCTAGTAAAAGACCGCTAGAAAACCATTAATCCGCCATATCTTAAAAATTCGAAAACAGGGACCTACTTATAAAAATTGTATTTTAAGATGATTTTTTCTTTTCAATCCCGCACATATCTGCACAAACACGGCACAATCCAGCACAATGTTTTTTTTATAAGAAATTCCAAAATGTGGGGGCTAACCGTTCACGAAAAATAAGAAAATCCTCATAAAATTTGTTTTTTAAAAGCAACTTGTTTTTTTAATGTTGCACATTGCAGCACATGCCGTAACATTGCAGGACATTGTTTTATGATAAGAAATTCCAAAATTGCGGGGCTAACCCGAGGGCCAAAAACGGACCTCTCCATAAAAATTGTATTTAAGGATAAATTTTTTTTCCAATCCCGCATATAGCTGCACTAGCCCGGCACAAATCAGCACAGCCTTTATTTTTTTTAAATTAAAAAAAAAGGAGCGCCAACTTTACGGTCATAAGGGAATGGAGGAGAAATATTGTACGTTCAAAATAATTTTTATGAAATATTTATGTATATTGTCACTTAAGTATTGTTTCAGAATTTACCATTTATATGCGAAAGAGAAACATTATCTGCAAATAGTCGCATATTGGAGTGGTTGGAAAAAATTTCTGACAGACTTAGTAATTCACAGTCTACGGACACCCCATGCGGTACACTGATGTCAGCAGGAAATGCCATATGTGGAAGTAGCCTCATAAACCTTCTAAAAAGTACTGTTAAGGGACAGCAAGTGCTTACATTCAATGACAGAAATAAGTACATTGATTCCAAAAACCAGAAGACATTAGTTCTTTGCATTGTAGAAAAATATGTTGGAAATAAAGACAAATTAACATACACAGAAATGCAGCAATGGTCTTTCGCTATCCGCGAAGTATTTACAAAAGAAAATCTGGTAAGAAATTTTTGTTTTAATCAAACTTGATGTAATTTATGTTTTATTTTTATTGTAATTCCGATTCTTCTAGGACACATACTTCTTGACGAAAAGACGGAAAGTGCTGGTTGCAGCACAATTGCAGTCCATGGGATGAAGTACTTGTGGAGGGAAACAAGGCAAAGTAGAATTTAAGAGATACAAAATGCCAGTTCTTCGAAACATATTTTACAAGAATGGCCACGATACAATGATTATTCAGGTTATGAATTTGTAAGTATTCGTATATTATATGTTTTTTAAATTTAATTAACTTTTTACTTATTCGGGCCTATTATGGTAGTCGTCGTCGACGTAAAAAAGCGACAAAGCCACAAATTCGTATTACACTAGTCGCCGTCGACGCAACAATGTCGTCGTCGTCTCTAAGTACCGATTACCGTAGTCGCCGCGAGAGTCGCTTCTTGTTGTTTTACGTCGCTAGATTATTTGTTGACGAGTAGCCGGCGAGCAGCGCGATGAAAGTGACAAGCCAAATTCAATTTGATTTGTTAGTGAGCCAACTTGAAACAAATCCAAGTTTGGCGAAAGGATTTCAAAAAGGACACGTTGGCGTCAATTTCAAAGAGGAAAGGGAGGTTATTTCTTCAAAATTAAATGCGCTTGGTCCTCCCATAAGGGATAGCGCTGGCTGGCAAAAAGTGAGTACAATTGAACAAACCTTCCGCTTGTTTCCTCCGTTAATTCCAAAAAATTTTGTAGGTGTGGAAGGACTTAAAATTTAAAGTCAGAAAAAAGCTTGTCTTCAATAAAAGTGAAGCAAATGCAACAGGTGGAGGTATTTTTAAACAAATTCCTCTCACTCCACTTGAGGAGTCAGTTGCAAATTTATTGCAGTTTGAAAAGGTGATAAATCCTCAGGGCATTTGTTTCGGATTGCAAAGGTGTGAGGAAACAGAACCGGTTGACGAGAATATGGCACCAAACAGCATTTCCGAAACATCAGAAGTTCGTCCGGAACCAGTTTCACAAATGTCCAGCTTTACAAAAAGGAAGCAACCTCAAAAGAAAGCAATTAAAGAAGAAATTTTGAAGGTAATAAAAAATCAAGGTGATATGCAAAACGAGGCGCGTAATGCGTTGCAAAAAACCTTGAAATCGATGGAAACCCATCTAAAAGATAGCGCGCATTATCAGCGTAAGCTATATCACCTTGCAGAAGAACGGGTGCAAATTTTGAAAAGACGGGCCGTAATAGAAGAGGAAAGCATGCAACTCGATGTCGAAATAAAAAAGAAAAAGCTGGAAGTTTTGCAAAAACAGCTTGACGCGTTTGAGTAATTTGGTTGTGATGAAATTTTTATAGCCGACGAAGACTTTTTTTAATTCATTTTTTCTACCATCCTTTTTGGGGTGTAGTAATAGGTTAATCGTACTAAAATACCAATTCATGAATTTATGTCAGGAAGACATTTTACTTTAAGAACTTTATTTAGCTATAAGAAAAGAACTGGTTTTTTTTAATTTTATTTTCATTTAAGTCAGGAAGACATTTTATTTAAAAAAAAAAGTTTGTTATTTAGCTATAAGGAAAAAACTGTTTTTTCTGAAATATATTTATGTATTTAAAAAAAAAAAAACAAATGCTAAAAAAAAAGTCAAATTAATCTGTCTCTTATTCGATTTCTAATATTAGTTCCTTCAGCAGTCTCTTCTTCTCTTGCTTCGTTTAGATCAGGCACAAACTCCTGCGCGACAGAGCCATGAATGCTTTCTCCATGCTCTGCATTGTAAAATATGCAAATGTTATGGAGAGCCGCACATGCATTTGGAATTCTTGTTGCTTTTGGTGATTCGTAGTGCAGTTCACGAGCTCCAAGAAGGCATCGGAATCTGGATTTTAATAATCCTATGGTACGCTCAACTATATTTCTTGCTCTGGCATGGACTGCATAAAATTGCTCTCCGGGCTTCCTAGTGTTGCTGTGCGATACGGCGTAATCAAATATTGATGTAAGGGATACCCCGCGTCACCTGCTTGAAAATAAGTACTAAAGCTCTTGCAGGATTGATTTAAATTACGTTTATCTTACCTAGCAGCCAAGAATTACGGTCGCCGCTTTGAAATCGCTCCTCTAGTTTTTGCTTAAGTTGGCTGACATTCCATACTAGGGAGTCATGAACGGACCCAGCATACCTTGCGTCAAAATACCTGATGCGCATTTTATTGTCACATACCTAAAAAGTATAAATTTATAGAAAATTAATCATGACTAATGTTCACAAATTTTATTACGTACTTACAACCATAGCATTCAAGCTATAAAAACCTTTGCGGTTAAAATACAAGTTTGCATCGGATTTCGGGGATATAATTTTAATATGCGAGCCGTCAATGCATCCAATAACTCCTGGGAACCCAGTAGCATTGAAAAAATGTTCCTTCGCCTCTAGTATTTCGTCTGTTGACATTTCGGCTTTGATCCACCTGTTGCAAAGAGTTACTTCTATGGCCTGAATTACTTCATCCAGAATAACGCTCACTGTGGGCTGAGCAACTTCAATGTTAAAGTCGTTTCCAACGCTTGTTTGGTACGACCCTTGAGCTAGAAACCGCAATGCAGTAGCTAGCTTTATTTCCGCCGATATCGCATCTGATCTTCTAGAAACTTTCAATTTGGGACGAATTTCTCCCAGTACGTAGCAAAATGCCTCTTTATTAAGTCTGAAATAGTTGATAAGTCTAAAAAACAGAATTATTCACAACGCGCATTCAGTGCATGAAAAATATTCACTCACTTCGGCACAGGCAAACTTAAAATATTTCCTCTCCGCCTCAAAATTCTTCGTGGCACATTTAACATATTTCGTTTTCCTCTTCTTCGTCGCTTGAAATTAATAACAACAAGGTTGAATTCATTTTGATTTCCAATAATTTGTTCACAATTTTTCACAACAAACGCTATGTTTTCAAAATGTCAAAAAAAGTGCTACCAATCTCTTTTAAAATTAGTCGTCGTCGTCTCGACCGAGTACCGTAATAGCTATTAACGGGCGAAGCGACGACGACGTCGACATAGTTGCTACGTCGACTACCATAATAGGGCCGATTATCATTTTTATTCGGACTAGGGTGAAATAGATTTTGATTTCTTATTTTCGGACAAGGCAAATCAATTATTTTTAAAAATGCAAACTTTTTATAAGAAACTGGTTCCCATTTTCGACCATGAATACAAAGACCGTACATCAAGAGAATTTTACATACAATATTTACTTAATGAAAATATTACAAAAGGTAAAATTTTCTTTAAAATATTGACGCTCGGGGGAACATATTTAATATTTTACATGTACCAATACCCAATTATTTTTCTTCAGAATCGAAATATTGTGTATGTACAGTACTTCTTCATGCTTTACTACAAACACAACGTCTTAATAAAGAATATAAGCCTTCAATAGCCGATTTCCAAACAGATTTCGTCACTTTGGTACAAATTGTTAATGATATTCAGCCGAAAATCATGGAATTTGTCAACATATATGCGGAAAGAAAAGAAACACTTCATCCAAGAATAATGGTTGTGGGATCAGACTATTCGAACATTTCTGACTTTTTCGTATTTTTCGAAGGCTTGAAATGGAAGTGCGCTTCGTAGATGAAGTGTGTAGATATTATTATTGAATTATCTTACGTTTTTAAGACATAATATTCCACAAAAAGCAAGCAAGTATGGTCATTTAATCGGTAATGAAGCCGAAACATATGCCGTGATAAACTGCACCTATGTAGACGGACCGCCTATTCATTTTTACTTACTGAACAATGGACTTAAAGTTATTCGAGTAAAAAAATACTGGTTATACTTTTTCATTCTATATATTGATTATATAAACATTCTCTATGTATTCCTATGTAAATATGTAAATAAATAAAAAAATTAAATAATAAAATTAAATCAAATAGTATTATTTAAAAAACCATCAATAGGACAGTTAGAAGTCAAGAAGTTAACCGTTTTGAAAAAATCAATAAGATAGCCTAATGAAATCAAGACGAAAACCTTTTTGAAAAAATCAATAAGAATACATAATAAAAGCAACAAGTTTTCTTCTTGACTTTTTCAAAAAGGTTTTCCTTATTACAATAATGAGACTTTCTTCTTCAAAAAAAAAACCATACACTGAGGGAAAAACTGCAACGTAAAATCAAATCCGAGCCATATTAATTCAATATGTTTCAATATAGAAGAAAAATAATACCGAAACATATTAAAATAACAATGTTCAACTTTGATTTGATGAAGTTTCCATATATTTCGTGGAGTATATTAAAGTTACATTGATTTGAAGTTGAACCAAATTGATTTGAGTTTGCTTTCATATTAATTCGTGAACAGCGTTGAAATCTACGTTGCTACCTATTGAATCAATAAGAAACGTTATTAAATTAATATGGCAACTCTTCAAGTCAATGTAGAAACCATATGAGCTGGTTTTTTCCGTTTAACTTGCAAACCTCGTGTAGTGTTGCCCTTCTACCGCATATTGTATTTACTATTCTTCCGCAGAGGATCAAAAATCTACCTAATTTTCAGCAGAATAAATTGATTGATTGTGGAAGCAAATATTCTCGAACCATTTAGAAAATTGGAATAGATCGAGTGCAAATTTTGTTTTGTATTTTTAATAAACGGTGAAATCATACTAGGTTAATCAAAAAGTTGCAAACCAACAAAAAAATAATAATATAAATAAATAAGAAGTATGAACAAGTATGAAGAACAACAAAAATAATTTGTATAACAATTTTTACATTTTGAGAGAAAATAGTGAGGAAAACGTTAACGGGAACATAAAGCAAGATGCTTTAATGTGCAAGTATATAAGTAATTTCTTTTAATAAAAAGATCTACCAAATTTTGCTGAAATCTACCTATATGTTTTGGCAGCTCCGCATTTAAAAAAAGAAAGTGGATACACTGCCCTCGTGTGAAATGTTCAAAAATGTCGTTGCAAATAAGTTTAAAGGATGGTATTTTATACACCGAAAGTGGTGAAATAGTGAATTTGTTAAATGAAGGGCCAATTTTGGATGATGAAATGATTGCCCAAAGCCAGGAATGTAGTGGCGAAGAAGAAGATGACAAGAGTTTGCTCGAATGGTTAAAAGAAGTAGGTCTCTTGAAAGTTTTGCCGTACCTTAAACGTAAGTTTGCCGAGTGAAGTGGTCAAGAATTCAATAGTAATATATTATTTTAGAATCGCAGATAACTTTTGAAAGCCTCAAATATTTAGAAAAAGACGATATAAAGGAGGCTATTTTACCTATCGGACTCCGCGCAAAGTTCCGAAGCAAGCTCTTTGCATGGAAAAAGAGAGAGGTGGGTGTAAATTTTCAGTCCATCTCAAACGTTTTGGCGTGAACTAATTAAAGGTTTCTTGCAAACTCTCTTTAGTTTGGTATTGAATATGATGCGGATCTGGTGAATGAAGAAAAAGGAAGAGATATGCAACCTAGCAACTCCAGAGACACTGCTTTAGCGTCTTCTGAAATTGTCAATGTGTCCTCTTTACATAGATGCCTCAAAAAAGTAATTGAACATATCGGCTTTCGTATACATTTTGATTTAATGTCTATATTATTAGGATTTGGCAAGTCTTCTGGAAGAAACTTCTAAGGGAAGAGCCCTATTAGAAATATACGCTACTAAGCAGTTATTCCAAAATTCGAATCGAGACGATCTTATCAACATAATTGTTGAAAGTGCCATTTGCGAGGAAAAGCGCCTGATGCCTCATGATATCACTGCTATTGTCACTGAGATTTGTACATTATTTCCGAAGGAGAAGTTTGCGGAAGTAAGCAAAATATATAAAGAAAATCTATTTTAAAATAACCCTGTTATTCAGAAAAAAGCTTTCAAATTTTTAATGTTAACAAAATTTAATTTTTTCAGAGAAAATTCTAATTTTATCAGTGCTGGTTTCCACACAGAAATTTGTATTTCGATATGTTGAGTTGGTCGGCAAGAAGGTAAAGGAGAATTACTTATTTTCTCCCTCTCTCTCGCCTAATAAGAAAATAATTTCAACATAAGTATTTCTATGTGTAAATCAGGACTCAGTTTTTAAATTGAGAAAGTTATTCTGAATAGAGGTATGTGCCCACTAGACAAATAGTTGACTAAAAATTAAAAAGAACTTGTTTTTTGAAATTTTTAGTCAATTATTTGACTAGTCGGCACTTACCTTAAGACTGTTAGATACGGTGGGTATTTAATTCAATATTTTCTGTCAGGAATATTACTTCATACCACGGCATGGGAAAAAGAACCCTTGTGGAAGGCTTTACACAAAATATGCAAACAGCAGAGCAAAAAAAAAAGAAAACAAGTAAAGAAGTTTACATCGGCAAAGCCGATTGCACACATACCTTTTCCTCAGCCTAAAATATGTTAAAACATTACCTTAACGAAAATTTCTGCCGTTTTCGTTGTTCTAGCTTGGATATCTATTTATACCTTATCTGTACTTCGATTTAGCTTCTAAAACTTGAGATTATTATTAAGCAAAAAAATTTCGCGAATGGTGGTCATGGGCAAATTTTACCCGTTAGAGAACAATATGTCTAGCTGCGAAATACTCAATTCAAAATAGTGTAAATCAATTTTTTGCGAATTTCGCGAATGGTAGTCTTGATAAATTTTTAACCCTTAGAGGACATTTTGTTTAGCTGCGAAATACTCAATTCAAAATAGTGAAAATCAAATTTTTGCGAATTTCGCGAATGGTGGTCATGGTCAAATTTTAACCTTAAGTGACGACTTTATTTGGCGGCAAAATACACAATCGGAAGAAGCAAAAAAAAAATCATTTTTGTATACAGATATGAGAATAAGAGAAAAAGTGTTTTTTTCTTATATGTAGGATGATGACCATAGTTATAGCGATGTCGCAATTTTTTTTTCAGCGAAAGCTTAAGTCTACATGGTAGCTATACACACACCAAATTTCAATAAGCTGGGATGTATAGTAAAAAAGTTATCCACGAAAAACCTTAAAAATCGTGATTTTTGAAACTTCTGAACCACTTCCTACGACCCAAGGAGGGACTAGGAAAACAATTCTTATGCAGTTTTTTGGACATTTACCTGGTTCATGTCCATGCCGAATTTCAATATGATATCTTTCATGGCTTAGGAGTTAATTACGAAAAACTAAAGTGTGACCGACAGACAGACAGACAGACAGACAGACAGACAGACAGACAGACAGACAGACATGGCTAGATCGACTCCTCTTGTCACCCTGATCAAGAATATATATATATGTCTATATCTATCCCGACTCCTTTGGTATGTTACATATTCCGAGCCAAACTTAATATACCCTTTCCTTCGGAAAAGGTATAATGAATAATACCTCCGCAGTTGAATCAGATGCAGCGCTTATCATGAATGCATCAGAAGAATGTCCTGAAATAGATGATTCAGTTGCTTTGGCTATTAAAACAGCATTATGCCGAGATAACTCGAATTGGAGTGAGGTGAAAGAAAAGTGGAAAAAAACATTCGCCATACGACGTAAAGAACTTAAGACTATTAGCAATATTGAGTTCTTAAAGGCTTGGCCTATATATACTGATTCCAGAAGCCCAGATCTGGTAAGTAAATCATTCCTCAAATAACGTTGATGATATTAATGAAATCGTATTTTTATCAGATTAAGCAGGATTTCACCATGCTATACCCAAAACAAGAATATATGTTATATTTGAAGTGGGAGAATTTTAAGCAGAAAATTCAAAAGTTCTATGAAGCAGAACTGCGCAATGAATATTGCAAAGAACTTTTCCGTTTAGCTAAGACTACGGAAAATATAGGTAATATTACAATTAAAGAGAAAAAAAAAAATAAACACTTACTTTTGTTCAGATTCCCATGACTTCATCACTGCAACGCTACTCAACGGTGTTTTGCCATGTACAGCGAGGTTCAAAAATCAGTCTGGAAAATGCAAGAGAAAAGCTACGATTGCTGATGCACAAGAAAGTTTCGCAGTACGTGTATTATGCATAAACGATTACGAGAACAAAATTGATGAGCTTATTGGAAAATACTACTGCTCTGGTTTAACCATACAACCTTTTTTGTTAGGAGAAGGACCCTGTGATGCGGATTTAACAGGGTTTTATGTATTCTTCGACAAAACTTTATTTAAATTTAAATCTTTGTCTTAAGAGACTTAATTGAGGCACACCATTCAAAATATATTAAAATTTATGGCGCGCTAAAGCCTAAGCACCACTTCCTTGTGCATTATTGTACGGCCATAAAAAAATTTGGGCCCTTGAAATATGTTTGGTCAATGCGGTTTGAAGCAAAACACAGAGAAGCTAAGGCATATTTTAACAACACAACCTCAAGAATAAACCCACCTTATTCAATAGCTATAAAATCGGGAATAAAGTTTTCCAAGTTTTTATTAGACAATGAAAATGGAATAGAACCTTTCATTACATTAGAATCACCAGGATTAATTGATTTAACAAAAGATCAATATTTCTCCAAAGTTATTCACTCATGCGGCGTCGACCTAAAAAGAAAACAGTCTTCCTATGAACTCATCTATAATGGAACAAAATACAAACAAAATTATTATTTGTCCACTAAGTTACATAGCAGCACATTTAAACTCTATAAAATCAAAAGGATTTTGTTTCAAAATAGTAAAGCTTATAACAGGTTGGCTGATAAGTCCCCGGTCTAACAAAGAAAAACACATTTTTTTGTCAAAATTCGTTTTTATTATTCAACATAGTTCCCTTCAAGAGCGATACAACGATTATAACGACCTTCCAATTTTTTGATACCATTTTGGTAGTACTCCTTCGGTTTTGCCTCAAAATAGGCCTCAGTTTCGGCGATCACCTCTTCATTGCAGCCAAATTTTTTCCCTGCGAGCATCCTTTTGAGGTCTGAGAACAATAAAAAGTCGCTGGGGGCCAGATCTGGAGAATACGGTGGATGGGGAAACAATTCGAAGCCTAATTCATGAATTTTTGCCATCGTTCTCAATGACTTGTGGCACGGTGCGTTGTCTTGGTGGAACAACACTTTTTTCTTCTTCATATGGGGCCGTTTTGCCGCGATTTCGACCTTCAGACGCTCCAATAACGACATATAATAGTCACTGTTGATGGTTTTTCCCTTCTCAAGATAATCGATAAAAATTATTCCATGCCCATCCCAAAAAACAGAGGCCGTTACTTTGCCAGCGGACTTTTGAGTCTTTCCACGCTTCGGAGACGGTTCACCGATCGCTGTCCACTCAGCCGACTGTCGATTGGACTCAAGACTGTAGTGATAGAGCCATGTTTCATCCAATGTCACATATCGGCGCAAAAACTCAGGTGTATTGCGAGTTAACAGCTGCAAACACCGCTCAGAATCATCGACACGTTGTTGTTTTTGGTCAAATGTGAGCTCGCGCGGCACCCATTTTGCACAGAGCTTTTTCATATCCAAATATTGATGAATGATATGACCAACACGTTCCTTTGATATCTTTAAGGCCTCTGCTATCTCGATTAACTTCATTTTACGGTCATTCAAAATCATTTTATGAATTTTTTTGATGTTTTCGTCGGTAACCACCTCTTTCGGGCGTCCACTGCGTTCACCGTCCTCCGTGCTCATTTCACCACGCTTGAATTTTGCATACCAATCAATTATTGTTGATTTTCCTGGGGCAGAGTCCGGAAACTCATTATCAAGCCACGTTTTTGCTTCCACTGTATTTTTTCCCTTCAGAAAACAGTATTTTATCAAAGCACGAAATTCCTTTTATTCAATTTTTTTCACAAAAACAAAAGTTGCTTCACAAAAGACGCTCTATCTCACAAACTAATTGACTTACAGACGTCAAATTTTGACACGAATCATTTGAAGGTTGCCACTATATAAAAATAATATGCATGTAATACTAGCGACGCCATCTATGTGTCAGACCGGGGACTTATCAGCCAACCTGTTATATTATGTCAACAACTTCTGATTAAAAACTTCTCTGCCCATTTCCAAGCATATGAAGTTGGATCCTTAATAGATTGTTTTGAAGTAAAACTACTTTCAGATTTAAACGCTTCGCCTCTTCATTTATATCCATTATGCAATGGCAAAACTTATGTTAGAAATAAATATTTTTAGTTATTAGTCATGAAAAATAATGTCTGAAAATGTAAATAAATTCTAGTTGAAAAATATTTGTGTTGAAAATTATTTTACTTCAATGTTTTGCACAGGTGAGTGAAGGTCTTAAGAATTTTTTGTTTAGTTTTCATGTTATAAAAGTTAGTATAGTTTTTTTCAAATTTTATCTGACAGAATTAAAGCAATATTTAATCAATTATTATCCCACATTACTTCAATAAGACAACAATATAGTTCAATATGAATCCAATATTAAATCAATAATTTTTCCCCATCAATTGAATAAGACAACAATATAGTTTAATATGAATCCAATATTAATTCAGTACCAAAAAAAATCATTTTAATATTGTTTCTATATTAAAATCGTTTGTATTGCGCCACATTAATTCAATGGTGTTTCATATTGAATGAAAATTTTTCTACGTTACTAGACTATCGTTAACGTATCACATTGAATCAATGTGGTTTTCTTTGATTTTACGTGGTTTTTTCTCTGGGTGTACACACAGAAAAATATGACCACATAAAATCAATAAGATCCGCTTATTGAGCGATTTTATAGAGAAATCTTCTTAAACTATATGAACGATGTGCTTTTTCCATAGAGAAATCTCTTTGAATGCATAGAGAAAATCTTATTGAAACATTTTAATAGATATCCTCATATATCTAATGTGAATATCTCATTATTTCTGTTGAAGACTATGGAAAACTTCTTAATATATTCAAATAATAAGGTGAGCATATCAATCAAACTATGTGACATTCTTATAAAAGTGACCTTTTGATAAGTTATCCTTATCGCTTTAAGAAGAAGCCTTTTTAATATAAAAAGCAAGACTTATTGATTTAAAAAAGTATATGAATTCCGTATTCATTCCATAGTTTAAAAAGACAGACCAGTTTTTTTTTGCACTTACATTGATATAATCAATCTAGCAAACTGAAATCATATCTCGCGATCTCTTAAGCCGGCATAAGCTAGAAATCCAAAATTTTTTAATTCGTGAATCCGTTGATGTATTGCTGCTCTCAGAAACTCACTTAACTAATAAATGCTTCTTCGCAATTCCTGGATATATATTTTACAAAACCAATCATCCAGATGGTAAAGCACATGGTGGTACAGGCATTCTTATCCGTAAGAGAATTAGGCACTTCCAAATGGAATCGTATGCAACTACTTTTATACAAGCAACAACAATAAGTATTTGGGCTAATAGCAAAAGCATGTCAGTCTCGGCGGTATACTGCCCACCGCGTCACACTATTTCAGAAAAAATGTATATAGATTTCTTCAAAACCCTCGGTGATAAATTCATCGCAGCTGGAGATTATAATACAAAGCACACCCTCTGGGGTTCCCGTCTTTGTAATCCTAAAGGTGCTCAACTATATAGGGCAATTATGAATAACAATAACACCCTCGACTTTGTTTCTCCTAGGAAACCTATGTAATTGAATTTGAGGGAGAGTTGTTTGTTGTTCGTGGCGGCGGTTCGGCACGGTGGCATAGGTCGGCTAGCTCGCCGCATGGCGTGGGCCTTGCCATCCCGCACAACATCCCTTTCAATTATACGAGAAAATTTCGTGCCGAGATAGAAGGGGTTCCGAAAAGAGAAAGAAGAGAGACTAAGCTATGAGAACATTAGAGAAGAAAAAGAGAAAAATAAGATAGATGCCTATACAAAAATGCCTACTGTCCAAACTACACAAATGCACCCTAACACATTCAGTCATAACCAGACATTCAATCCGTCCACTACTCACACTATCCTTATGCACTCCTATCTTCAGTCATCGCCGCCCTAAAATCACTCCTCCTACACGTCACCGTCCTAGGTCTGGAGCATCCCCGCCTCTCTGTTAGCATAACAGTCCGTGAATGTGCTTTTGCTCCTGTATATTCTTAGCACATTCCCCTTACCGGTCCGTTCGTCCGTTAATCTGTTCTTAGTCTGTTAGTCCATAATCTTTGTATAAAAATACCCCCTATTTCCTCCTTAGGATAGTTCCAAAAAAATTTGTTTCCTTATCAGGACATTATTGGTATCTTCTCCCTCTTTTAAGAGGAATGAAAAGATCTAATTTCATGTGTGAGGCATAATAGCCTAAAAGGATTTATAATTTATTTTTATAAACAAAAAAAGTAATAGAAATTCTTTATAAACAAACCTTAATATTTATAATTTCTGTATTTTTTTTTTTTTTTTTTTTTTATGCTTTTAAATATCAATATATGCTTTATACGTACCTTAGCACGTACGCATATGCACCAAATGGCAATTAAAAGAGAGAAAAGAAAAGGAAGAAGGAACAATTTAAAAAAATAAAAATAAAACAAGTAAGAAAGCTAAAGTCGGCCAAGCCCGACTTTGAAATACCCAGCGTCCCGACATTATGAGCGCACTATGTTTTGCTTCTCTATTTGTGGGCGTGGCAGTGGGAGGGCAACATAAATTATTTCCCTACACCTTTCATTCGCCTTGGTGAACCTATGTTTCGAATTTGAAGCTTCTACGCCTTTTACTTCGGAAGTTACAAAAAATCTTCATTTGTGGGCGTGGCAGTGGGCGGGCCATATAAAATTTTTTCCTACACCTTTCATTCGCCTTGGTGAACCTATGTTGCGAATTTAAAGCTTCGACGCCTTTTACTTCGGAAGTTACGAAAAATCTTCATTTGTGGGCGTGGCAGTGGGCGGGCCATATAAAATTTTTTCCTACACCTTTCATTCGCCTTGGTGAACCTATGTTGCGAATTTAAAGCTTCGACGCCTTTTACTTCGGAAGTTACGAAAAATCTTTATTTGTGGGCGTGGCAGTGGGAAGGCAACATAAATTATTTCCCTACACCTTTATTTCGCCTTGGTGAACCTATGTTGCGATTTTGAAGCTTCTATGCCTTTTACTTCGGAAGTTACGAAAAATCTTCATTTGTGGGCGTGGCAGTGGGCGGGCCGCATAAAATTTTTTCCTACACCTTTCATTTGCCTTGGTGAACCTATGTTGCGAATTTGAAGCTTCTACGCCTTTTACTTCGGAAGTTATGAAAATTCTCTTTTTGTGGGCGTGGCAGTGGGCGGGCTACATAAATTTTTTTTCCTACACCTTTCATTTGCCTTGGTCAACCTATGCTGCGAATTTGAAGCTTCTACGCATTTTACTTCACAAAATACGATAAGCCCTTATTTTTGGGCTTATTTGTGGGCGTGGCTCGAGGAGGGCGGCGTCAATTTTTTGCCAGGATATGTCCCTATTCGTAGTTTACCAGCACACCAAATATCAATGGAATGTGTTGAGTGGTTCGCAAGTTACAAGCTTTTAATTGAAAACACAATAAATTCATTTGTGGGCGTGGCAGTGGGCGGATGTCTCCCATTTTTGCTTAGGATCATACTCGGACTCCGATATACATGTGTGCCAAATTTCGATTTCATTGGTTCAGCCGTTTCGGAGGAGATCCGACCACGGACGGACGGACAGACGGACAGACGGACAGACGGACATGTCTAAATCGATTCAGTTTTTGATCCTGATCATTTCTATATATATTTTTCTATATCTCCGGAGCTTACTTCTCCCTGTTACAAGATTTGCACAAAACTAATATACCCCGCTTACGCTGGGTATAACAATATAAACCGCACAGACGTATGCAGTATTAGTCATCACCCAGGGTATTTCCTACAGGGTGGTTCTCACTATGCTTTAATTATTCTCATTCTGCAGCCACAATGAAAGAAACTCAAAGGAAAGAAACATGGAATGAGCTTATGATTCCAATTGAACAAAAATCCAATTGGATTTTTATGCAATGACTACAATGCTGGTTTACTTGCAGCAAAACAACTGAAAGGAAGTTCGGTTTGCGCGTGTGTTATAATAACAACAAAAATTTTAACGAAAGTGAGCGTGAGCGTAAATGCGCAACAAAAAAATTATTAATAAAAAAAATTTCTCTATTCAAAACAAAACTATTGTCCTTTATGGAAAATTTATTTTAAAAAATCAAAAAAAATCCATGCAATGAGTTTATCCTTTACTCGAATTCGTGACAAAGAAACTAAAGGAGTATAAAAAAAAATTTGTTTTTTCTGCGACTCCTTACTACCGTCAGGTAAGTACCAAGAAAAGAAATCGGCTACTTTAGCTAATTTATTGAAATCACCTGATTGAGATTGTCTCGATTGGAATTCACCACAGCACTTTTCTTTCTCGTGCAATACAATTTTTCCTAGCTACTCTTATTACTGTAAAGGGGGCTATCGCAAATTTATTTTAACATTTATTCTATTGATTTCCTTCCTTTTGTTATTTAAATTTGAATTTGAAATCTGTATTGTTCTATGGGAGAAAATACAACCCTACTGGAAGTATCCCAGTATTCAGCTGTGGCTCCTAAGGTTTTTCGTGATCAGTTCTTCCTCAGTTTGTTCTTTCCTCCTTTTCTTTCCTTTTTTTTTTCCTTATCAGATGTCAACGTGACAGTTCCTTTTGTTTTCCTTTTCGCTTTTCTTTTTCCTTTTTTTCTCTTTTCAATGTGAATTTTAAGTTTCA
Source organism: Chlorops oryzae (assembly GCA_020466095.1). Lineage (NCBI taxonomy): Eukaryota > Metazoa > Arthropoda > Insecta > Diptera > Chloropidae > Chlorops > Chlorops oryzae. The sequence goes on from CM035806.1 coordinate 80,877,739, forward strand.
TTTAAATTTCAACCTCAAACCCTTTTTCTCCTTTTCCAGTTCCGATTTTTTTTTTTTATATAATTCAAAATTCAAATTCATTTCATGCTTAATCCTATTTTTATACAAATCAAAATTTTAAATTCATTTTAACATTGACAATAATATTTTCTTTCTCTCTTCTCCTTTAATGTTGGTCTGGACGGTCAAGATCTTCTCGACATCGACATCGACGGCGTCGTTGGCGTTGGTGGTTCTGGATGTTTCTGTTGGATTTGCGCTTTAAGGCGCCGGAAGCAGTGGTAACAGGTGCGTCTTTACTCCCTCCTTTTGGAACAATTTTAGTGTTGCCTGTTCTATTAATGACTACCTGGTAGCATTTTCCATTTATGGACTTCACAAATTTAATTCGTTGTCCCCTCTTCCATTTGGTTTGTGCCTCTCGGACTATTTCGCGGAGAAGGATGGGAATTCCATCCCCCATGCTGGATTCCGGGATGATGAAATCGCGGTCGTATGGATTCGTAGGTTTGTTCTTATCTTTGTCTACCGCTTCAGTTAATACTTCTTCACAAATTTCTTCTATGTCTAATTCGTAATCGTACCCGTCAAGGCTCAAAGAGTCCTCTTCGTCCAGGCATATGTCCTCTTGCGGTGGAGATGCTGCAGCATCGTTTTTAGGAGGCTTGTTGGTGGTTTCAGCCCTTGGCAGATCGGTCACGTCCACCAATTCTCTCTCGATTCCGAACTTACGCGCTGGCCTCGTCCGTACAGTCACAAGACCGGTTTGTGGATTGCGATATGGTGTCTGGTCCGCAGGTAACAACATGGCGCGTGGGCGTAGGGCTTCAACAAGGGTTACATCCTCTTTTATTTTGTTGTTTAAAAGCCTCAGGCGCTGGTCTTAAGAAAGCTCTATGGTGTTCTCTGTAGGTAAACTAAAAGAAAAAAATGTGTTGTTTGTGTATCTGAGTTGTGGGTGTCTGTGTACGTGCGTCTTTAGTCTGCAAGCATTCATAGTGTGATGTCTCATATATATGTTTTTTTTTTGTCTTTTGAAAGGATAAACTCATTCATTGTTTGTATTTGATTTATATATGTATATCTATTTAAAAAAAAACTATTTATTATTAAACTTTTATTCTTTTTTTTTCTTTTCTTCTCTTTTTTTTTTTTTTTTTTTTTTTAATAAATGCTATTTTCATGGCTTAGGGCTGTTTAAATGTATTCTTTATTTATTGTGAAGGGATAGGCTATTTTATTTTTTTCTTTCAGGGCTGCCACGTAACAGGCTCGGCATCATCGATACCCTATCTGAAGTATGCAGGTATGGAATGATTCCGTAAAGAATTTCAACGTGGCCTGCTGAGAATTTCAACGAAAATCCCTCCTTCCTTTCTCCCTCCTTCTTTTTTTTTTTTTTTTTGTTTTGCGAAAGCAACAAAAAAATATTGTCGAAATATATAATTTTTTTTGAACACTGCTCTTAACGTGTGGCTTCGACCACGCCCTAATGCTCTATTCGCTCTGAGCTTCAGCCGGGCTATAGTATCATTCCAGAACATAAACTTAATAAGAATAGGACAATAAAAATTATTCCCGTAGAGAGACAGAAAAGAAAAAGCACGATTTGCTTCTTAGGTAGTGTCCTTCAAGCGACAAATAAGTCTTTTGCATGATAAGTTCCTATACTTTTTCCTGACATATTGGCGAGTTCATATAATGAGTTCCCAATGCATTTTATGATGACTGCTTTATGGGTATATCCTCATTTGTTATTGTAATAATGTGTTTCTCTAAGTGTGTTTTACCTAAGCCAAGGGTCGCACATGAGGGGAATTTCAGTTTAATAATTTCTAAATCCGCCTGCTGTTTTTCTGATAGCTCGTGTTGCTTCCTTACCGAGACAGGTTCGTTCAATATTAACTCGGACATATAAGCTTGCCTTGGTTCGAATTCATTTGTTTTAACTTGGCTTTTTCCTAACAAATCCAAGTCAAACGTGTGCCAGAAATCTATACCCAGGTATACGTCTTGCTGTAAAGCAGGCACGATGCAGAAATCCATATGTTTTATTTGGCTATTCCAATGAACGGGTAATGAAATGACACCAATTACTGGGGTCTCCCCACCATCTGCCGTCTTAACATTTTCTCTATCTATTTTTATCATCTTATCTAGGTGGTTTTTTTTATAATTTTTTTTTTTTTTTTGAACGGGACTTGTTTATTGAATCTTCTTATTTATAAAGAACTAACAATAAGTTGTAGAATCTTAAATCTAATTTTACATAACTTTACAAAAGTTTTCGGTTGTAAAGTTTCTTGTATAAACGTGCCTCGGAGCGGGCTTAAGAACTCATATATAGTTGTTTGAACATAATATGTGCCACGGGATCGGGCTTAGATAATAAATTTTTATACAAGATAAACGTGCCTCGGAGCGGGCTTAAGAACTCATATATAGTTGTTTGTACATAATATGTGCCACGGGATCGGGCTTAAATAATAAATTTTTATACAAGATAAACGTGCCTCGGAGCGGGCTTAAGAACTCATATATAGTTGTTTGTACATAATATGTGCCACGGGATCGGGCTTAAATAATAAATTTTTAATTTTTTTTTTTTTTTTTTTTTATATATTTTTTTTTATTATTTTTTTTTTTTATTTGCATGGCGAAACAGTTTTTGCCAGTGAAGGAATTTACCGGAATCTGTTGTGTATCAATTTATAGCAGAGGCTACTCAGTTGCTTCCACAGTGGTGTGGCGATCATTTCTTCGTAGCCGGGAATGTGAAGAAGTGGAGGCTAGGCATCTAGCCATTTCATTAGGATGACTTCTAAGTTTTTCGCTATAGATTGCCTTAAATATTCCATGCCACCATGCCTTTTATAATTCCATGCCACCTTTTCCTAAACAACTAGTTGTGGCCCCGGAATCTAATAAAGCCATTACTTCAATTCCGCCTATTTTTGTTTTCGCAAATAACCTATTATCACCTTCAATGGTGCAGATCGCTGAAATCATCTTATTTCTGATTTTTCTTAAGAAGATGTGTTTCTTTCTTAACCTACAAATTTTCCGAAACTTCCTGTTCCTTTTTCTTCTTACAACGGTGAATTCGCTAAGGATACGCGCTCTGGCCTCCTCATATTCTTGCTTTCGTTGGTGAAGCGTCTTATGCTCCTTTACTTTACGCTCATCAACTTTTATTTGGGGGATGTCGACTTAAAACTACGAAGTTTCCGGAGTTGGGTCTTGTTGGCTCGGGGCTCCGGACACCTCCGCCACTCGTTGGTTTAAATTTGGGTTTATATTGCTATTAAGCCTACTTAAGTCTCCTTCGTATATGCAATAGGAGTCTAACTGCCCGCATAGAAAGCACTTCATCTGGTGAAAAGGACTTGGACAGCTCTTTTCTGTTGGAACTGCCTGGGTTTAAACCTTGACTCCTTTTCTGCTCGGCGACTTGTCGCTTTTAATTCGGATAGGGTCGATATATTGCTTGAGAACATCATGGTCGCGAGCTGACCACGTAGGTTGCTTTTTATGATACTCACTAAATCTTTTTCTGGTATACGGTTTTGCAACCGGAAGCTGATACTGTGGATATCAGTATAAAAGTCTTCGAATAGCTCACCTACCTGTTGCTTTCGCTCTACTAATTCTTTGGTAATCTCGAAGTCGGTTTGTGCTGCCTTATAATGATTTAACAATTCCTTTTTTATATCATAATAACTGAGCTCGCAATTATGCTTATTGTCCTCTAATAGCTGCCAATACCATTTGGACGCTCCGTCTTTCAATAGGCACTGAAAATTGTTGAATAGGTAGTTGTGTGGGATACCATGGGTCTCTGCTAATTTTTCCACTCGAAACAAAAAACTCTCAACCGTCATTTCCTTATTAGAGCCATCATATTTAAGATGCCACTTATTTTAATCTATGCGGTTGAGTCTCTCGACCTCGCTATAATTCAGGGGCTCATTAATTCGAGAATGTGATATCTGCTCTGTAGGGAGAGATCGTGCCTCTGCTCCTCTTGGTTGATCGGTAGGAGTCGACTGCGGACGTCCTGCAGCTTGGGAACCACTGGCCTCTAGTTCTCCTACCCTGCCTTCGCCTTGACTAAACTTACTTTGCATTCTCCTGAATTCTAACATGCACTCAGCCATATACCTATTATTCATTGACATCATTAACGCTATGTCAGTAATGCGCTGTTGCCATGGTACTTCTGGTTCAGTATTGGACCCTCCGCTATCCATAATTATGGGCTGGTCTACATTCAGGGGAGCTGTCTTTAGAACTTGCTCATTGGTCATCTCTGGATTCCCTTCGTTATCCATTTCTAAAATTTTATTTAATTTTGCGGAAAAATTGCTGGTATTATCCAGCTCACTAACACCTGTTGCTGCTGATGCCTGTTGCAACTGTCGATAAGCGCTTCTAGTAAGTCTCTGCTCTATTTTAAAGTTTTTAGACCCATCCATGAGAAGTGGAACACGCAATTGTTATTTTTATGATGCTATTCCCTTTGTTCTATACTCATATAAAAATTCATTTATAATTTCCTTATTAAACTTTTTTTAATTTTTTTTTTTTATACCTTTTCCGAAGGAAAGGGTATATTAAGTTTGGCTCGGAGTATGTACCATGCCAAAGGAGTCGCGATAGATATAGACATATATATATATTCTTGATCAGGGTGACAAGAGGAGTCGATCTAGCAATGTCTGTCTGTCTGTCTGTCGGTCACACTTTAGTTTTTCTTAATTTACTCCTAAGCCATGAAAGATATCATATTGAAATTTGGCATGAACCAGGTAAATGTCCGAAAAACTGCATACAAATTTTTTTCGTAGTCCCTTCTTGGGTCGTGGGAAGTGGTTCAGAAGTTTCAAAAATCACGATTTTTAACGTTTTTCGTGAATAACTTTTTTAATATACATCCCAGCTTATTGAAATTTGGTGTGTGTATAGCTACTATGTAGACTTAAGCTTTCGCTGAAAAAAAATTGCGACATCGCTATAACTATGGTCATCATCCTACACATTAGAAAAAAACACTCTTTCTCTTATTCTCATATCTGAATACAAAAATGATTTTTTTTTTGGTTCTTCTGGTTGTGTATTTTGCCGCCAAATAAAGTCGTCACTTATGATTAAATTTTGACCATGACCACCATTCGCGAAATTTGCAAAAATTTGGTTTTCACTATTTTGAATTGAGGATTTCACAGCTAGACAAAATGTCCTCTAACGGTTAAATTTTGACCATGACCACCATTCGCGAAATTCGCAAAAATTTTATTTTCACTATTTTGAATTGAGGTTTTCGCAGCTAGACAAAATGTCCTCTAACGGTTAAATTTTGACCATGACCACCATTCGCGAAATTCGCAAAAATTTTATTTTTACTATTTTGAATTGAGTATTTCGCAGCTAAACAAAATGTCCTCTAAGGGTTAAAATTTGATCAAGACCACCATCCGCGAAATTTGCGAAAATTTGATTTTCACAGTTTTGAATTGAGTATTTCGCTGCTAGACAAAATGTCCTCTAATGGTTAAAACTTGACCATGCTCACCATCCGCGAAAATTTTGTGCTTAATAATAATCTCCAGTTTTAGAAGCTAAATCGAAGTACAGATAAGGTATAAATAGATATCCAAGCTAGAACAACGAAAACGGCAGGAATTTTTGTTAAGGTAATGTTTTTACATATTTCAGGCTGAGGAAAAGGTATGTGTGCAATCGGCTTAGGCGATGTAAACTTCTTTACTTGTTTTTTTTTTTTTTCAAAAAAATATATGTATTTTAATGATCTTGGAACTCTCCGTCTGGATTCCAAAAGGGTATTCTTAGCCCGTCTGTCCCGTACGAGTCTACTAAGCCCCCCCCCCCCCCCCACCCTATTAAAGAGCAAATCCACTCCCAAACCTTAGCCCTGCTGGTGGAGTCCCCTTGCCATCAAGCATATTTAAACAAAAATGAATTTGATATAATAAAAAAATTTATTTTATATATATATATATATATTTTTTTTTTTTTTTCCATCCTACACTAAAAATTTTCACTTTTAAGTTCAAAAAAAATTTTGTTGCAGGCACAAATAGGAAAAAAAAATACCCCCTCGTATATAACAAATAATTCCCTACGCGACATTTTTGTATTGCACAAGCGATAGAAACATAAAAATTAAACCTTTTTTTTTTTTTTTTTTTTTTTTTTTTTTCAAATAAGAAGCAGAAGTGTTTAGAGGATTTTAATAATTTTTACGTTAAAAATAAAAAAATGAAAGGGAAAGTAGGAAGTAGATGGTTAACTAAAAAGAGTGAATAAGATGGTCTACTAGTTGGGAAAAGAAAATAGCTCATTCGTTGGGCGCCAGTGTAATTGAATTTGAAGGAGAGTTGTTTGTTGTTCGTGCCGGCGGTTCGGCACGGTGGCATAGGTCGGCTAGCTCGCCGGATGGCGTGGGCCTTGCCACCCCGCACAACATCCCTTTCAATTATACGAGAAAATTTCGTGCCGAGATAGAAGGGGTTCCGAAAAGAGAAAGAAGAGAGACTAAGCTATGAGAACATTAGAGAAGAAAAAGAGAAAAATAAGATAGATGCCTATACAAAAATGCCTACTGTCCAAACTACACAATTGCACCCTAACACATTCAGTCATAACCAGACATTCAATCCGTCCACTACTCACACTATCCTCATGCCCTCCTATCTTCAGTCATCCCCGCCCTAAAATCACTCCTCCTGCACGTCACCGTCCTAGGTCTGGAGCATCCCCGCCTCTCTGTTAGCATAACAGTCCGTGAATGTGCTTTTGCTCCTGTATATTCTTAGCACATTCCCCTTACCGGTCCGTTCGTCCGTTAATCTGTTCTTAGTCTGTTAGTCCATAATCTTTGTATAAAAATACCCCCTATTTCCTCCTTAGGATAGTTCCAAAAAAATTTGTTTCCTTACCAGGACATTATTGGTATCTTCTCCCTCTTTTTAGAGGAATGAAAAGATCTAATTTCATGTGTGAGGCATAATAGCCTAAAAGGATTTATAATTTATTTTTATAAACAAAAAAAGTAATAGAAATTCTTTATAAACAAACCTTAATATTTATAATTTCTGTATTTTTTTTTTTTTTTTTTTTTTTATGCTTTTAAATATTAATATTAGGTGTAGTAAAAAGAAATCCATTATTTTTGCATTAAATTGAGGGCTTTATTTAAGATAGTTAGAATGACCCGATTTAGGTCAAATATGCGCCGTTTTGTTCGATAACTTGTTGCCATTTTAAGGGTAATTTCATTATGCCTCTCTCATAGAAGCCCTCGTTCCTATTAGCAAAAAATTGAGACAGTCGAATTTCAGAAGCCTCTCTTGAAGCGAATGTTTCACCAGCAAAATTGTTCGCCATGGACAGGAACAGATGGTAATCACTTGGTGCCAGGTCCGGACTATAAGGTGGATGCAGAAGAACCTCCCAACCAAACTCCCGGAGCTTCTGGCGAGTCACTATCGATGTGTGTGGCCTGGCGTTGTCCTGATGGAACACAATTCCTCTCCTATTGGCCAAAGCTGGCCGCTTATGGGCGATTGCTTCCTTCAGACGGTCCAATTGTTGACAGTAGAGTTCCGAGTTAAGAGTTTTGCCGTATGGGAGCAGCTCATAGTAGATAATTCCCTGCCAATCCCACCAAACACACAGCAAAACCTTCCTGACCGTCAATCCTGGCTTGGCCACCGTTTCCGCCGGTTCACCGTGTTTCGACCACGACCGTTTTCGCTTGACGTTGTCGTAAGTGACCCACTTTTCATCACCAGTCACCAACCGCTTCAGAAATGGGTCGATTTTGTTGCGGTTCAGCAGCGATTCGCAGATGGAAATTCGGTATATGAGGTTTTTTTGCGTTAACTCGTGTGGCACCCAAATATCGAGCTTCTTTGTGTATCCAGCCTTATTCAAATGGTTCCAAACGGTTTTTTGTGCAATCTTTAGCTCTTTTGCAATCAAAACAGTGCTAACATGACGGTCGGACTCGATAATTTCCATGATTTTATCGACATTTTCGACAATTGGCCTTCAAGTGCGTGGTGCATCCTTGACATCGAAGTTACCGGAACGGAATCGACGAAACCAAAATTGCGCATGATTGGCTGTTACAGTATCAGGTCCATAAACACTATTCACATTTTCAGCCGCCTGGCTTGCGTTTTCTCCCTTATCAAAGAAAAACTGTAAAATGTAGCGAATTTTCTCTTTGCTGATGTCCATCTTTGACAAGCTCTCAAACAAAACTGAATCAATCAATCAAAAAAGTGTCAAAAAAGCTTTTTTAGTAGGAACTGTCATCTTTCTAATGGCCCCTAGCGGAACACGATCGGACTTATACAACGCAAGATGCAGATAAATAACGCCATCTATTGGAAAAATAATGGATTTCTTTTTACTACACCTAATATATGCTATATACGTACCTAAGCACGTACGCATATGCACCAAATGGCAATAAAAAGAGAGAAAAGAAAAGGAAGAAGGAACAATTAAAAAAAAATAAAATGAAAAAATATAAACCGCACAGACGTATGCAGTATTAGTCATCACCCAGGGTATTTCCTACAGGGTGGTTCCACAATCAAAGAAACTCAAAGGAAAGAAACATGGAATGAGCTTATGATTCCAATTGGACAAAAATCCAATTGGATTTTTATGCAATGACTACAATGCTGGTTTACTTGCAGCAAAACAACTGAAAGGAAGTTCGGTTTGCGCGTGTGTTATAATAACAACAAAAATTTTAACGAAAGTGAGCGTGAGCGTAAATGCGCAACAAAAAAATTATTAATAAAAAAAATTTCTCTATTCAAAACAAAACTATTGTCCTTTATGGAAAATTTATTTTAAAAAATCAAAAAAAAATCCATGCAATGAGTTTATCCTTTACTCGAAATCGTGACAAAGAAACTAAAGGAGTATAAAAAAAATTTTTTTTTTCTGCGACTCCTTACTACCGTCAGGTAAGTACCAAGAAGAGAAATCGGCTACTTTAGCTAATTTATTGAAATCACCTGATTGAGATTGTCTCGATTGGAATTCACCACAGCACTTTTCTTTCTCGTGCAATACAATTTTTCCTAGCTACTCTTATTACTTTAAAGGGGGCTATCGCAAATTTATTTTAACATTTATTCTATTGATTTCCTTCCTTTTGTTATTTAAATTTGAATTTGAAATCTGTATTGTTCTATGGGAGAAAATACAACCCTACTGGAAGTATCCCAGTATTCAGCTGTGGCTCCTAAGGTTTTTCGTGATCAGTTCTTCCTCAGTTTGTTCTTTCCTCCTTTTCTTTCCTTTTTTTTTCCTTATCAGATGTCAACGTGACAGTTCCTTTTGTTTTCCTTTTCGCTTTTCTTTTTCCTTTTTTTCTCTTTTCAATGTGAATTTTAAGTGTCATTTAAATTTCAACCTCAAACCCTTTTTCTCCTTTTCCAGTTCCGATTTTTTTTTTTTTATATCATTCAAAATTCAAATTCATTTCATGCTTAATCCTATTTTCATACAAATCAAAATTTTAAATTCATTTTAACATTGACAATAATATTTTCTTTCTCTCTTCTCCTTTAATGTTGGTCTGGACGGTCAAGATCTTCTCGACATCGACATCGACGGCGTCGTTGGCGTTGGTGGTTCTGGATGTTTCTGTTGGATTTGCGCTTTAAGGCGCCGGAAGCAGTGGTAACAGGTGCGTCTTTACTCCCTCCTTTTGGAACAATTTTAGTGTTGCCTGTTCTATTAATGACTACCTGGTAGCATTTTCCATTTATGGACTTCACAAATTTAATTCGTTGTCCCCTCTTCCATTTTGTTTGTGCCTCTCGGACTATTTCGCGGAGAAGGATGGGAATTCCATCCCCCATGCTAGATTCCGGGATGATGAAATCGCGGTCGTATGGATTCGGAGGTTTGTCCTTATCTTTGTCTACCGCTTCAGTTAATACTTCTTCACAAATTTCTTCTATGTCTAATTCGTAATCGTACCCGTCAAGGCTCAAAGAGTCCTCTTCGTCCAGGCATATGTCCTCTTGCGGTGGAGATGCTGCAGCATCGTTTTTAGGAGGCTTGTTGGTGGTTTCAGCCCTTGGCAGATCGGTCACGTCCACCAATTCTCTCTCGATTCCGAACTTACGCGCTGGCCTCGTCCGTACAGTCACAAGACCGGTTTGTGGATTGCGATATGGTGTCTGGTCCGCAGGTAACAACATGGCGCGTGGGCGTAGGGCTTCAACAAGGGTTACATCCTCTTTTATTTTGTTGTTTAAAAGCCTCAGGCGCTGGTCCTAAGAAAGCTCTATGGTGTTCTCTGTAGGTAAACTAAAAGAAAAAAATGTGTTGTTTGTGTATCTGAGTTGTGGGTGGCTGTGTACGTGCGTCTTTAGTCTGCATGCATTCATAGTGTGATGTCTCATATATATGTTTTTTTTTGTCTTTTGAAAGGATAAACTCATTCATTGTTTGTATTTGATTTATATATGTATATCTATTTTAAAAAAAACTATTTATTATTAAACTTTTATTCTTTTTTTTTTCTTTTCTTCTCTTTTTTTTTTTTTTTTTTTGTGAATAAATGCAACTTTCATGGCTTAGGGCCACTGTTTAAATGTATTCTTTATTTATTGTGAAGGGATAGGCTATTTTATTTTTTTCTTTCAGGGCTGCCACGTAACACCTACTTATTGGCCAGCGGACCGAAATAAATTACCAGATCTTATAGATTTTGGCATTATAAAAGGGATTAAAAGAGAATCCATATCAACATATACAACGTTTGATCTGTCTTCAGATCATTCTCCAGTGTTATTCCTATTGAACGAAAGACCAAAACAAGTTGATATTCCCCACAGATAAACAAATTTCAATACCAATTGGCTTAAATACAAAAAGTATATAAGCTCACATATACACACCAATTACAAAATCGAAAGTAAAGAGCATATTGATGACGCCGTGACAGTTCTTAATTCTATGTTGACTTCAGCAGTAGAGAACTCTACGCCTAAGTACATTAAAACGAAAAAGGTGTCCCTTACAAATACTGAAATAGAAAATCTGGTGGCCTGTAAAAGAAGGTGCAGGAGGGAATGGCAACAAACCCGATCACCAGCAGCTAAATATAGATTGAAAGAAGCAGAAAGTAAGCTCAAAGCAGCCCTTTCGAGGGAGAAACGATTTGAACAACATAAATTTGTGCAAAACCTTACTCCGAACAGCGTTGCCAAAAGTGAAGATTTATCTTCAAAGTGAAGATTTTTCTGAGTTTTTTTTTATCCAATAAATGGTTGGGGCTAATAATATAGCCTAATCAGACCTGGGGGTAGTGAACTAAATTTTCAGCCCCACTAGTTCTTTAATGAGTGAAACTTTAAAATATTCGGTTCCACTAATTCGTAGTGAATTTGAAATCCCTTCCACTATTTTCAGTAGTAAAATAGTAAATGTAAGAAAATTAACACTAAATTCTCTGTAGTGGTAATGAAAATGTTTCTGACTTAAGCTTTTACTAGTGGCTGTAAGAATATCCCCACTAAATTAAAAAAATTTTTTTTTTTTTTTTTTCCAAATCAAATTTTGTTGTTGAAAAATTAGTGGCTAACAAAATATCTCCACTAAATAAGAAAAACATATATTTTGAATATATTAAACACACATTCAATCACGAGTTTGAAAAAGAATCAAACTGGCAACGGGCATGCCAGAATACACTGGCACTATGACAATCATTCACACATGGCTGGCAGGAAATGTTAAATATTCGATGTGCTGCTGGTGTTTCTGCTGGCACCTTTAAATGATTTGCAGATAGATTGTATTTTATAATATTTATTCAAAGTACAAAATTAATTCAAATTATTAGCCTTCATTAAAACTTATCTTTCAAAATTTTCATCGCTCAAACTTTTTCTCCGAGGAGCGTCCACCATCCCGGAAAAAGAAAATAAGCGTTCCACAGGGGCAGAAGACGGCAGCGGGGTATTGTATTTGTGGAATGCATCTTTAATAATGGGATAACTTGGGTAGGAGTTCAGAGAATAAAGATACAAAATTCAAAGTTTACTGAAAATAATTTAGTGGAACAGTTTGATTTTCCACTAGTTATTTAAATTTTGAGTGGAAAAAAATGTTTAAGCACTAATTTTATTTTAGTGGAAATTTTTCAACTTCACTACCACTAGGCTTGTAGTTGAAGTTTTGTTTCACTACCACTAAAAATAATAGTGAATCTGACACGTCGGGTTTCTTGCACTCAATTTTTTTTTATTAAAACCCACTAGCTCCACTACCGCTAGATTGGGATTTAGTTAAAAATGTGAATCACTAAAAATTTAGTGCACTACCCCCAGGTCTGAGCCTAATATACATATATATACATAAATTTTGTGTTTTTTACTGGCAATTATTTCAGTGAAAAGATTTGTTCATGCTTAGATCTTTCTTTGATTCACTTTTATAAAAAAGTGAAGATTTTTGCTGTTGTAAGTTATGGCACCGCTGACTCCGAAAGGCAAAAATCAAAAATCCTTATGGCAATCAATACGTGGGCTGAAGACTCCGGTCGAAAGTGAATTCCCTATTAGAGTTCCTAACGGTGGGTGGGCGCGTAACGACGAAGAGAAGGCTAACGTGTTTGCTTTGCTCCTTAGTAAGGTATTTCAACCAAATCCAGGAAGCTTTGTTCACCCTGTTACACAAAGTTCTGAAAACACTCAACAATTGCACTGCGAATTAACTCCCAGTCAAATCATTGACGTCATCAAGAATAAATTAGTCTGCAAAAAAGCTCCAGGGTATGATTTGATTACTCCGAAAATGTTAAAAAACTTACCTCTTATTGCAGTGGTGTTTATAACAAACCTTTTTAATGCAATAATAAAGTATGGTCATTTTCCACAGGACTGGAAGAGATCGGTCATAATTATGGTACGGAAACGAGGTAAAGATCCTTCTCAAGCCTCATCCTACAGGCCGGTTAGTCTTCTTCCTTGTCTCTCGAAACTATTTGAAAAACTACTTATTCCGAAATTGTCGTCATTCTTACTAGAACAAATCATTATTCCCTCTCATCAGTTTGGATTTAGGGGAAAAAACGGTACAATCGAGCAAGTTAATCGAATTACAAACGAAATAAGAATCGCATACGAAAAAAAAGAATACTGCTCGGGGGTATTTTTAGATATTCAACAAGCATTCGACAAAGTTTGGCATGATGGGCTGAAATTTTAAATCAGGCAATTACTCCCTAAAAATGTTCATGCAGTCTTAAATTCTTATCTGAGTAATAGAAAATTCCAAGTAAAACAAAATTCATTTATAACAAAAGACTTTGTAATTAATGCCGGAGTTCCGCAAGGGAGCGTTGCCGGTCCTTTTTTATACCTTTTATTTACAGCTGACATTCCTATTAGTGGTCAAATTTTTACATCGACGTTTGCTGATGATACAGCATTTCTAAGTAGACACAAAAGCGTGGTGGTGGCAACCAACGAGCTCCAAGCGCATTTAAATAATATCCAAAACTGGTTATCCCGTTGGCGTATTAAAGCTAACGAACAAAAATCTCGTCACATTATATTCACACTTAATAGAGGCGTCTCTCCTGACGCATTCCTAAATAACATTCGAATCCCTCAAGTTGAAGAAGTAACATACCTCGGAGTTCATTTAGATAGAAGGCTGACCTGGCGCAAGCATATCGAAGCGAAGCAGACTCAGATGAAACTAAAAGCAATTAGCTTGCACTGGCTAATGAATAGTCGTTCCCCCCTAAAACTTGATTATAAAATCCTGTTATATAATCAAGTTATAAAACCGATATGGACGTACGGTTTACAACTCTACGGAAACGCAAGTGCTTCAAATATAGATACTCGGCAAAGAGCTCAGTCCAAAGTCCTGAGATCAATTACAGGAGCTCCATGGTTCATTAAAAATGAACACATCCATAGAGATCTAAAGGTAGAGACGGTTAAATCAGAATTTATGAAGATCAAGCAAAAATATCGCCAAAAATTGCAATCTCATGTAAATCTCCTCGCCAGAGAACTCGCAACTGCGTCCTCTCTTTCGCGATTAAAAAGAAAGGACGTCGGATAGTCGGTCGATCCAATTCGATCCTTAGAATTCCACTTACTTAAACATATTGCATTCCACTGCACGACCGCGGTTCCTGATTGCGCTTGTGCTTCCTTGCACCTCGGTAAAATAATACTCAAGCATTCCATTGCACGAACGCGATTCCTAACTACACTCTAAGAAATGGGTTGAATTTTACAACTATTTTGTACGTAATTTTTGCAACAATAATAGAAGCAATAATCAACTTTTTGGTCGTAAATAAAGTTTTGTGTAATTTTGCTACCATAATAATCGCACAAATACTCATATTTCATCAAATGTTTGCACCTACAACCTAATGTGTAATTTTACAACGAAATTTTACACATCAAATGTGTAAATGACTTTTGGAGCATATGAGCTGAGATTTTTTATTTCAGCTTTTTTCTTAATAACTACAACTCCCTTAAGAATTTGATTTTAACCAATATATAGGAAATTTCCTAAGGAAAATTTCTATATATATATAAGGTCATGAATTATTTGTTTAATATGCAAAATGCTGGTGTAAAGTGGAAAAATAAAGTTAAAATTTGCATACAAGCGAAGATCGCGGCTGCGCGATTGAACACCGTCTGCCGATGGACCAGAACAGACACTGGTCACTCACAAATCTTGACAAAAGATTTCAGAATCCCGACTGATGTGGACTATCGCACCCCTTCGCTCTGCTTCGAATGCGGATATACCACCCGCATACCGAGCAGGGAGGAGTGGTGCGATGGTCTACAAATCAACCGGGACGCAATTGAAATTTATACTGACGGCTCTAAACTCGACTCAAGGGTAGGGTGCGGTATCTATTCTAACAGCTTAAACCTTAGTTCAGCCCTCCGTCTGCCTGACCACTGCAGTGTATTTCAAGCGGAGGTCATGGCCATTAACCACGCCGCCAGGTGGCTCATGTGTAATGAGATATTTGGCAGGAATATTTACATTTTCACCGACAACCAGGCGGCTATCAAATCCTTTGATTGCGGACTGGAGTCCACATCAAAACTTGTCCAAGAATGCCGGAAATCTCTCAACGAGATAGCGGAACATTCAGCGGTATCCATTTGCTGGGTACCGGGGCACAGGGACATTGAAGGAAACTGCAAGGCCGATGAACTTGCTAAGATGGGCACATCGCTTCCAGAGACCTCCTTTTCTAACATAGGAATCCCACTGGCTACAGTGAAATTCCGCATAAAAGAAGAATATCTCGACCTGGCAAATAAGCTTTGGGTCGAAGAAGATTTCTGCAGGATCACTAGACAAACCTGGCCGTCTCTGAATAAGAGACGATCCAGTAACCTGGTGAAACTCAGCAACACCTCCATCCATCAGACGGTATCAGTTCTCACCGGCCATTGCCTGTTCGGCAGACATGCCGCAAGGCTGGGAGCCCCATACAATGACTTTTGCCGGAGCTGTCGCTCGGAGGAGGAGGAGGAATCCATTCTCCACCTCCTGTGTCAGTGCCCGGCCTTAGCGTCAAAAAGACTGTCTCTACTGGGACACACCTTTCTGACCAGCCTCACCGAACTGTCAGAAATCAAAATTTCAGACATCGCGCGGTTCATCAGGAAGTCAAATTGGCTTCCATAGGAAGTAGAAAGGGGATAGTCGTGTCTCTATGGTACCACAAAGGGCCTATCTGTGAGCCTACGTGAGCTATAAGCTGCCGCACCAACCTACCTACCTACCATACACGCTGTTTTCGTTCGAACGTGAAAAAAACCATTTGTGCTTGCAAAAACAACAAAAACATACATCGTGTATGTATCTATCAAGCGACAGTGCTGCGCTTTTGCGTTCTTTGGCTTCTAAGCAGAGCGCAAAAGTACTCGCGAAAAAATGAACTATGGTTGGGGCAATATAGAATTTTCGACAACTTGTAACATTAATAATTGTTTTGAATAAAAAATGTTTGTGTAAATTGCTTTAACATTACATTACATTAAAATTGTTTCGTTTTGAGAGGGTTTATTTCTTTGAAAGATGTGATCGTAGATTCATATTTACAAAATAGTTACAAAATAGTAGTTCTGTATGCAACCTTTAAATAGCGCACATAGCTGCAAACAGTGCCGGTCGAAACGGGTACTCAAATAAATTATACTGATTAATGGAGCTTGCATCACTAAGCGGCAACAAGTTGGAAAGGTAAGTTTAAACTATAATTGTTTTGTATATTTTAATTGTTATAAACTAAATTTTAATAGTTTATGTCCTAAAATAAATGTTACACACAAAATAAATTTATTTATATTTTAGATTCCTTGGAAGACAAGCAAGAATTTTCACTGTAAGTAACTAGAAAAAACATGCGGCTGTGGAGTCATTTTTTTAAACTTATTTGTTTCTGCTCGATTAGCGGAAAATTTTGTTGAAAATGTCACTTTTAGCCGCTGCTTTTGATGGATTGGATAAACAGAAAAAATTAATTAAATTGTTTTATTGTTCATTGCAGGATTCCTATCGGATTGATACATTGCATCCAAGATTTTATTCATCTTTGTGGCGAAAGTAACATAGGGTGAGTGTTTTTGAAAAAAAAGTGAGAGCAGATTTTACTTTGCAGTTTTTTATTTATGCAGTTTGTACGGAAGAGAGCAAACAGCAGCTGAGAAAGAACAAATTTGTATATATATGAAAGAGTGTTTTCCTTTGCAAAGAACCTTCTTCAACAATTTAGAAGCAGTACCCACTGTTTCAGATATAAAGCGTGAATGGCAGTTTATTTTTATCCGGACTTACTTCGATAATCACTTCGAACAGCTTATGCAAATTAAGCCCCAAACTTTTTCCGAACAATTTGCAATGGTTAAAATAAAAATGCACAAAATTTTTACAATTGACGAAACTACCACAAACTCAGACGAACAACTTTTAGCTGCCACGACGAAATATTTTAAGGAAAATGTAAATTCACTTTTCAAGCGCTTTGAGGTAAGACGTGGTGCAATACGGTTCCATCAAAAATTTAAATCCTATTTTTATTATTTTCTTTATAGTTTGGAAAAACGTGCGAAGAAATTGTATCAGAGGTGGAACTTAGTACCCCCTTCATTGCAATCACGGGTAAGATTCTATCAAATATGTGGCGTCTTATTTTTGAATATTTAAAGATTTTTCCCTTCTTTTTATATCGGCCGCTGCGATGGTAACGACCAAATCTAACAGGTTGGCTGATAAGTCCCCGGTCTAACAAAGAAAAACAAATTTTTTTGTCAAAATTCGTTTTTATTATTCAACATAGTTCCCTTCAAGAGCGATACAACGATTATAACGACCTTCAAATTTTTTGATATCATTTTAGTAGTACTCCTTCGGTTTTGCCTCAAAATAGGCCTCAGTTTCGGCGATCACCTCTTCATTGCAGCCAAATTTTTTCCCTGCGAGCATCCTTTTGAGGTCTGAGAACAAGAAAAAGTCGCTGGGGGCCAGATCTGGAGAATACGGTGGGTGGGGAAGCAATTCGAAGCCTAATTCATGAATTTTTGCCAACGTTCTCAATGACTTGTGGCACGGTGGGTTGTCTTGGTGGAACAACACTTTTTTCTTCTTCATATGGGGCCGTTTTGCCGCGATTTCGACCTTCAAACGCTCCAATAACGACATATAATAGTCACTGTTGATGGTTTTTCCCTTTTCAAGATAATCGATAAAAATTATTCCATGCCCATCCCAAAAAACAGAGGCCATTACTTTGCCAGCGGACTTTTGAGTCTTTCCACGCTTCGGAGACGGTTCACCGATCGCTGTCCACTCAGCCGACTGTCGATTGGACTCAAGACTGTAGTGATAGAGCCATGTTTCATCCATTGTCACATATCGACGCAAAAACTCGGGTGTATTGCGAGTTAACAGCTGCAAACACCGCTCAGAATCATCAACACGTTGTTGTTTTTGGTCAAATGTGAGCTCGCGCGGCACCTGTTTTGCACAGAGCTTTTTCATATCCAAATATTGATGAATGATATGACCAACACGTTCCTTTGATATCTTTAAGGCCTCTGCTATCTTGATCAACTTCATTTTACGGTCATTCAAAATCATTTTGTGAATTTTTTTGATGTTTTCGTCGGTAACCACCTCTTTCGGGCGTCCACTGCGTTCACCGTCCTCCGTGCTCATTTCACCACGCTTGAATTTTGCATACCAATCAATTATTGTTGATTTTCCTTTTTTTCCATTTTTTTCACAATAACAAAAGTTGCTTCACAAAAGACGCTCTATCTCACAAACTAATTGACTTACAGACGTCAAATTTTGACACGAATCATTTGAAGGTTGCCACTATATAAAAATAATATGCATTTAATACTAGCGACGCCATCTATGTGTCAGACCGGGGACTTATCAGCCAACCTGTTACGTTTTATTTGAAAGACAAATAGTCATGAGTTTTGAATACTCCTTTCCAGAAGCACTAGCTATTCTGGTCCAAATGTACTTCGTTTTTAACATTATGTACCCAAAAGATTTGTCCCAAACATTAGAATTTTTAGTAAAAGGATTATTTAAGCACTATACCCCAGTTATAAGAGGCAAAAAAAAGCACATAAACTTTTTACCCAAAGTTCATGGCCTAATAAAGAAATTTGCCAATTGAATGAAATTGTTATTTGTGATCATTTATTAATACACAGGGTATCCGAATAATGCTTAGAGTTATTTTCACTAGCGATAGCTTATGTAAAGCGCTTAATTGTTGGTTGTTGTACCACTTGTCTATAAGGTACCGTTTTTGAGTAATAACACTTTAAAGCAGGATGCATTTTTATATATTTCGAGCAATTAAAATGTAAAATTTTCGAAATGTTGTAATTTGGTTTGAAATTTTTAAAACATTTTGCATTTCATTAAAAACTAATATAAATTGTTTAAAAAAGCAATTTTTTTTACAGGTTTTTCAAACCGAATTACAAAATTTAGAAAATTTTATATTTTAATTGCTTGAAATATATAAAAATGCATCCTGCTTTAAAGTGTTATTACTCAAAAACGGTACCTTATAGACAAGTGGTACAAAAACCAAAAATTTAGCGCTTTACATAAGCTATCGCTAGTGAAAATAACTCTAAACATTATTCGGATACCCTGTATATAGGCGCTGGTAAGTTTACAACTTAAAGTGTAATGTTAAGAAAAATGTGTAATATTAAACATTTTTCGCTTCGCGAATTTACACATTTGGTGTTTAATCTGTGAGCATGTCGTGTGTAAATTTTCAGTCTGTTGTTCAACTTTGCAATAATAATAGTAGGAAACTGTTTTCCTACTATTATGTATGCAAAATTCAACAAAAATTTCTAAGAGTGTACGTTTGTGCTTACTTGCACTACGCTTGTGCTTCCTTGCACCTCGGTAAAATAATACTCAAGCATTCCATTGCACGAACGCGATTCCTAACTACGTTTGTGCTTCTTTCCATTCTTCCGGTAAAATAATACGCAAAATCTCCAAGTCTATTCAGACTCAACAGGCCATTTCACGGTCGGATCTTTGATCGAATTAGTCACATGTGTCGGTGAAAGGTAGAGTCTGTGTGCACATAGACTTTAGTTTTCACTAGCACAGTTGAAGGGTTCGTTCAGGAATCTGACAGTGAATTGATCGTTTTACGCCCAGGGCCCCTATTATGGTTTGCGTTGCGTTCGTAATTGCGTTGCGATACCAAGTTGCGTTGCGTAAATCATTCGGTATTATAGAACTCGTTCGAACAGAAGCAATGTTGCATACTATGTTTTACGGAGGGAAAAGTGTTTTCAGTGGGTAATAATTACATTTACTTTCAAACAATTGTCAAAGAATTGCATTTTGATCGAGACGCGAAAGTGTTAAGTTATGTGTTTAGTTTTGAAGTCTAAAAATTCATATAAATAAAGAGTGCAAAAATGGACTCCGTGGCATTATGGTTGGATGGAGGTTCGGGAAGGAGCGAATCTAACGAAAGACGAAATCGGCGAAATAATTCGAACATTATGAGCCTTACTGAAGAAAGGTAAATATGTGCTGAAAGATTTGCAAATAAAGATTTAATATATTTTTCTTTTAGCTTCGTTAAAAATTGTCGGCTTTCCAAAGAGGCGTGCACATATGTATTAAGCGAAATTTAAAGCGAGCTTAGAAATCCCATTCGTTCCTTTGCGATTACAGCCGAAAGGAAGCTAGCAACGACGCTGAAATTTTGGGGACAAGGTGGCTACCAACATCAAATTGGGCAAGACTTCAATTCAGGATTAGCTCAACCTACCGTCCCTTTGTGCCTGAAAGAAGTTTGTGCAGCCACCATAAATTTTATTACCATCTCCTCAAACTGCTTTTGGCTTGTTTGCTCATTTTTCCTTAAGTTTCCCTAAAATAAAAATTATTAGTTCTCATTTTAATTTTAAAATGTTTGAAATAACTTACATTTCTTTGCTTTGCTGACATAAAGTGCTACTTTTTGCCTGTCCGACGCTAATTAATGTTTAGGTTTTTCCTCAAATAAAAATTCTTCCTTTTTAAGGAAAAAATGTTGAAAAAACTCATATTTTCTTGCTATGGCACACAACTCGTTAGCTCTTTACCTAACGAACAGAATTTGCGTTTATCGAACGGTTTTGACAGGTAGAAACGCGAACCGTAATTACCTGCATACGCAAATCGCGAAAGGGAAAAAATGAATTGCGTTTCTCGCGAGCATATTGTCGCATTTAGCGAACTATAATACCGAATGTTCGATTGCGTTCAAAAATGTTGCGTTTACGCAAACCATAATAGGGGCCCAGGTTTCCTTATCTGAGGCTCTCATGCAAATATTAATTACATTTATATGCATATTAATTATAATAATGCTACATATCATGTAAATAATTCCAAACTAAACTTAAGATTTTCCTTCTTATTGATGGACTCATGTAAATTGAGTGATAACAGGTTGGCTGATAATTCCCCGGTCTGACACATAGATGGCGTCGCTAGTATTAAATGCATATTATTTTTATATAGTGGCAACCTTCAAATGATTCGTGTCAAAATTTGACGTCTGTAAGTCAATTAGTTTGTGAGATAGAGCGTCTTTTGTGAAGCAACTTTTGTTATTGTGAAAAAAATGGAAAAAAAGGAATTTCGTGTTTTGATAACATACTGTTTTCTGAAGGGAAAAAATACAGTGGAAGCAAAAACTTGGCTTGATAATGAGTTTCCGGACTCTGCCCCAGGAAAATCAACAATAATTGATTGGTATGCAAAATTCAAGCGTGGTGAAATGAGCACGGAGGACGGTGAACGCAGTGGACGCCCGAAAGAGGTAGTTACCGACGAAAACATCAAAAAAATTCACAAAATGATTTTGAATGACCGTAAAATGAAGTTGATCGAGATAGCAGAGGCCTTAAAGATATCAAAGGAACGTTTTGGTCATATCATTCATCAATATTTGGATATGAAAAAGCTCTGTGCAAAATGGGTGCCGCGCGAGCTTACAAAAACAACAACGTGTTGATGATTCTGAGCGGTGTTTGCAGCTGCTAACTCGCAATACACCCGAGTTTTTGCGTCGATATGTGACAATGGATGAAACATGGCTCTATCACTACAGTCTTGAGTCCAATCGACAGTCGGCTGAGTGGACAGCGATCGGTGAACCGTCTCCGAAGCGTGGAAAGACTCAAAAGTCCGCTGGCAAAGTAATGGCCTCTGTTTTTTGGGATGGGCATGGAATAATTTTTATCGATTATCTTGAGAAGGGAAAAACCATCAACAGTTACTATTATATGTCGTTATTGGAGCGTTTGAAGGTCGAAATCGCGGCAAAACGGCCCCATATGAAGAAGAAAAAAGTGTTGTTCCACCAAGACAACGCACCGTGCCACAAGTCATTGAGAACGATGGCAAAAATTCATGAATTAGGCTTCGAATTGCTTCCCCACCCACCGTATTCTCCAGATCTGGCCCCCAGCGACTTTTTCTTGTTCTCAGACCTCAAAAGGATGCTCGCAGGGAAAAAATTTGGCTGCAATGAAGAGGTGATCGCCGAAACTGAGGCCTATTTTGAGGCAAAACCGAAGGAGTACTACCAAAATGGTATCAAAAAATTGGAAGGTCGTTATAATCGTTGTATCGCTCTTGAAGGGAACTATGTTGAATAATAAAAACGAATTTTGACAAACAAATTTGTTTTTCTTTGTTAGACCGGGGACTTATCAGCCAACCTGTTACAATAAATAAATTAAAAGTTAAAAAAAAAAAAAATATCTCGCGATGGCGTAGTTGAAGTGTGCTTGACTTGTAATCTGGAAGGTCCGAGTTCGAACCCCGCCGCAGGCCAAAGAAGTTGTAAAAAAATTGAGGAAAAAACAGGCAAATAATTTTCGAGGGAAAAAATACGGGGAGCAGAAAGTAAGTTGGACACGAACCAATAAAAACAAGTTGCTTTCGTCGGGCCTTCCGAAACGTCACGCATAAGCTCTTTCAAGAAATTCTTATAGAGAATCTTTTATTTAAATTTAGGCATAAAAACTTTGGTAAAATCTTTTATTTCTCAGTTTTTTAAATAATGTAAGTGTTAAAATATCTACTTTTCCAAAAAAAAAAAAAAAAAAAAAAAAAAAAATTACGCTCGCTGGAGCAGGGCTCGAACCTGCCGACCTGGTTTTTTAAAAGAATTCATATCAAAATGATAAGTTATCTTCTTGACTTTTCGTTCAATTTTTCGTTAAAATAAACAATAAGTTTTTCTCTATGGTTTCAATAAGACAATCTTCTTGGATAAAAACCATAGAGAAATCTTACCCAACTAGCAAAATAGTTCCAAAAATGATATTTTTTACCTATTTTAGGGCAGAATATTTCATTGGCCTGCCCTAAATGGGGCATAATTACGTCCGTACGACTTCCATTCGACGTAAGTGGGAAATACAATGGAAGTCGTCTGGCGGTAATAATAGGGCATAATAAGACATTTCGTATTTAAAGTTAGGGCATTGAAAAGGCATTTCGACCAAAAATAGGTCGAAAAGAAGTCGAAATTACCAAATTTTAACCTAAATTGGGCAAAGAATGAAATGAAAAGAACGAAACGAAAACGAACCCAAAACGAAACGACAAAAAGGGAGGGAGATATATAAATAGACAAGATCTTATTCATTCATACGGATTACTTCAATACAACAATGAACGAAAGATTTTCTATCAAGTATGTCTTATGAAATGAATAATCAGGCATGCTCTAGAAATCGAATCCGCATAAAAAAATTCGAATTCAATTTAAATTCACATTTTGGTGCTCTGCGTTTATCGATTCTTTTCGATTCGATTTCACAAATGAAACCGAATGAATTTGCATGCTCTAGAAATCGAATCCACATAAAAACATGTGTTTAAAAACACATGTCAAAGTGGTTGCGAAATTGAAAGTGGTGAAGAAAACATGTAAGTACAATTGAATATTTTGATTGAAATAAGTTAATTAAAAGCTTGTAAACGCGATATTTACTTTTGAAGGGGTAAGCACAAGAACACTGTGCAGGACAAAATATTGCTAAGCTTCATGGAGCGCCACAAGGAAATCGCAACTGGCTTTGTCAAGGGGGACAAGGTAGCCACGGAGCAGTTATGGACGGAATTGGCAGAAGAGCTAAACAGCCATGGTCCGCCCAGCAAAGACGTCCAGGGATGGAAAAAGGTAAATTGGAATTGTTTCTTATTCTTTAGAATGGTAACTTCATTCATGGTAATTCCATTAAAGGTGTGGATCGACTGGAAAGCAATTGTGCGTAAAAAGATTGCGCACAACAATTCGGAGGGAAGGGCGACTGGAGGTGGACCTTTCAACAAATATGTCCTTACCGCAGCCGAAGAAACAATTGGCCAATTATGTGGCATTTTTAAAGTGGTCCGTGGTATTGATAATACGGTTGAGGTTGGTCAACCATGCTCGAACGAACAGTCTGTGTATTCCGAAGAGGTGGGCGCATCTTATATTGGTACGACCTCTGCTACTGATGATGGTACTACTGCCGCTACTGCTGCTGGTACCACTGCGACTACTACTGCTACTACGTCAAAACGACGGCGGGAACCATCAAGACAGCGGGAAGAATCCATAAAGAAATATGTGCTGGAGCAGACCCAGGCCATCAAAAATGTGGACGAACATTTAAAAAAACGGAACGATGAAAATAAAGAAAATCCACGCACAATGAAGGACATAAAAGGACATATTAAGGATGTAAGCCACAATGTAAAAAAACTTGGCGAAATTTTTAAAAATTTCGTGGAGGACAATAGAGGAAACAATTTAAAGATGGAAGAGCTTCGCAAGGAAGAGCTGTACCTGAAAAGAAAAGAGTTGGAGTTGGAAGCAGAGAAGTTTAATTTTATGAAAGCTAATGCAGACTGATTTTTTGTAATTTAAGATCCCAGAATGTGATTTTTTACTTTTACTTTTTTCCAAGCCTTTTTAAATAGTAAACTAATAAAGGTTGAATGTTTTACGAATTTATTTCTTTTTCTGAGGAATTTTTTAAATATATTTATTAAGTACTATTAACGCAAGCTGTTGGCTATGTCATGCCTAATGGTATTCGCTTCCATACTAGCTGATATTTCAGTTAATTCCTCATCACCTTCTTCACGAATGTCAACGTTTTCGACATCCATTACTTTGTAGTATCGGCAAATATTATGTAGCGCACAGCATACATTAACCATTTTGGAAACTTTTTCGGGCTGGTATTGAAGAAGTCGAGCTAGACACCTAAAGCGGCTTTTCAACACGCCAATTGTTCGTTCAACAACATTGCGTGCAGATGCGTGTTTCAGGTTAAATTTGTGCTCCTGTGTTCCAGGCTGCGGATCCCTGTATGGCGTAAGCAAAAAACGCTGAAGAGCATAGCCAGCATCTCCTAAAAGCCAACTTCCACGCTCACCAGTTTCATAGCACTGGCAAAAGTAGTCGTGCGCCTTGCTTACGCTCCATATTAGTGAGTCGTGGGAAGAACCAGCGCGCGTAGCATTAACAGCTCTTATCATCATGTTAAAGTCGCAAATCTGTAACAAGAGTAACGTAAAAGAAAGTCATTTTGAAAAACTTTGAAGTCCTTACTATCATGGCGTTCATGCTGAAATAGCCTTTCCTATTATGAAAAAGATGGTGATCACGGTGAGGCTTTGTTATTTTTATGTGCGTTCCGTCTACACAGCCTACCACGCCCGGAATCCCAAATTTCTGCATAAAGTGGCGCTTAGACGCACTCCGTTCGGGGTCCGACATTTCTAATGGACAGATACACTTTTCCAAAATTGCGATTACATTTGTCAAAATTTTTCCAGCAGTGCTCCTACCTAACGCTATATGGCTGTCGTTGCCTACCGCTTTTTGAAAGCCACCTTCCGCTAAAAATCGCAATGTGCAGGCCAACTGAATAGAGCTTGGGATGGATGACAAATTAACATGCGGTGTTAGGACTTCTACCAGCATGCGAAAAGCATCTTTGTTTACCCTGTAATAAAGTATCAAGCTGAAAAGTATTCGTTAATTTTTTCCTTTCCATCCAGTATGAATTACCCACTTACGTCGACTCATCCAACTCTAGCGGATTGCTGCAATCCCTTAAAATACGCCTATTTATTTTTAGGTTTGAGTGGCTGTCATTTTCGGCTGCCACAAATGCTAGTACTCCGAACAATTTTCCCAAATTCAAATTTCTTTTTCAGTTAGTTTCTATTAGTTGTAAACGAACAGTCAGAGATGCCATCTTAGCGCGTTTCGCAATAGATCTAGCCAGATATAGCGCGTTTTACAGTTTATCTAGCGTGTTTTACAGTTCCCTAGCGTGAAAATTTTGTATTAAGCGCGATTTTGAAGAGTTGGCAATACTGCAAACATCTGTTCAAGTTCATTTTGTTCATTTTCATTTCATTTTGAAACCGCATAAAAATATTCGATTTCTAGAGCACCAGAAACTGATTCATTCGATTTCAAATTCAATTTCGATTCGAAATCGATTCGGATTCTAGAGCATGCCTCAATAAATAATATATGGACTTGATTAAAAAATATTTTGCGATTCATAAAACCTTAATGTATATGCGAGCTTGGGTTTATGGTGAAAGTGTTCCTTGTACTCCTTCATTTTTCAGAGGCCATCTCATTGATGTGAATTAAATAAATTTTTCTTTGAAAACAAAATTATTTTTCGTATAGAAAAAACAGATGCAGAAGAAGAATTCTCAATCCGCCATTCGAAAGACATGACGGAACGCAAAATCGGGCCACAAAGTCAAATTTTCTTAAATTCCTTACCTAATAGGTAAAAATGACTTTCAGCTCTTTCTTTATAGTTATTT
The DNA here is from genome assembly GCA_020466095.1 of Chlorops oryzae. NCBI lineage: Eukaryota > Metazoa > Arthropoda > Insecta > Diptera > Chloropidae > Chlorops > Chlorops oryzae. The sequence continues at coordinate 80,904,226 of CM035806.1, forward strand.
TTCCTTAAATTATCCCTGTTAAGGAATTTATTACTTATTTTTGCTCTAATAAGGCATTTAAACTTTTTTTTGCGACAGCCACTCACATGTATTGCTTACGCTTTAGCCTCAGTTTAACGGAAACAGCCGAGCATGCAACATCGAGAGCGGGCATGCGGAAATTTATAGCTTTTCCGTCAATTTCAGCTCTTTTATGCTACTTCTAGCTTTCATTAAAACTCGCGGTGCTTCTTCGCGTTTAGAGTATGCATATATTCCTAGCAATTGGGAACAAAATGGAATTTTATTCTGACCGAATAAAAATGCATTAATTAAAACTCACACTTCTTATGCTCCCAACGTTACTTTACAAAATGGTCCATTTAGGTCAAAATAGGGCATACGTTTTATACCCAGCGTAAGCGGGGTATATTAGTTTTGTGCAAATCTTGTAACAGGGAGAATTAAGCTCCGGAGATATAGAAAAATATATATAGAAATGATCAGGATCAAAAACTGAATCGATTTAGACATGTCCGTCTGTCCGTCTGTCCGTCTGTCCGTCTGTCCGTCTGTCCGTCTGACCGTCTGTCCGTCTGTCCGTCTGTCCGTCTGTCCGTCTGTCCGTCCGTCCGTGGTCGGATCTCCTCCGAAACGGCTGAACCAATGAAGTCGAAATTTGGCACACATGTATATCGGGGTCCGAGTATGATCCTAAGTAAAAATGGAAGACATCCGCCCACTGCCACGCCCACAAATGAATTTATTGTGTTTTCAATAAAATGCTTGTAACTTGCGAACCACTCAACACATTCCATTGATATTTGGTGTGCTGGTAAACTACGAAAAGGGACATATCCTGGCAAGAAATGAACGCCGCCCTCCTCGAGCCACGCCCACAAATAAGCCCAAAAATAAGGGCTTATCGTAACTTGTGAAGTAAAAGGCGTAGAAGCTTCAAATTCGCAGCATAGGTTGTTCAAGGCAAATGAAAGGTGTAGGAACAAAAATTTGTATAGCCCGCCCACTTCCACGCCCACAAATAGAGAATTTTCATAAATTCCGAAGTAAAAGGCGTAGAAGCTTCAAATTCACAACATAGGTTCACCAAGGCGAATGAAAGGTGTAGGAAAATTTTTTTTATGGCCCGCCCACTGCCACGCCCACAAATGAAGAGTTTTCGTAACTTCCGAAGTAAAAGGCGTAGAAGCTTCGAATTCGCAACATAGGTTCACCAAGGCGAATGAAAGGTGTAGGAAAAAATTTAATGCGGCCCGCCCACTGCCACGCCCACAAATGAAGATTTTTCGTAACTTCCGAAGTAATAGGCGTAGAAGCTTCAAATTCGCAACATAGGTTCACCAAGGCGAATGAAAGGTGTAGGGAAATAATTTATGTTGCCCTCCCACTGCCACGCCCACAATTAGAGAAGCAAAACATAGTGCGCTCATAATGTCGGGACGCTGGGTATTTCAAAGTCGGGCTTGACCGACTTTAGCTTTCTTACTTGTTTTTTTTTGGCTTTGTGTTTTTCCTTCAGAGGCATTTCGACTTAAAAGTCGAATAATCAATGCATCTCGACTTATAGGCCAGAAAGGCAACAAAAGAAGTAATTTTTTTTACCTAATATCGCCAAAATTCGAACGGACCTGATAGTCGAAATTAAGTAAAAAATTTGGTCCATATGCCTTAAAAAACTTACCTAATTTGGAATTCAAAGTTATGGCACTATTAGGGCATTTAAGAGGGACTGTTTTACCTATTATCGATCTGAAATATTCTTTAAAGTCACATTGACTTTTAAGCCGTAACATAGGTTGAATTTAGGTAATTTCGACCTTGTAAAACTTACTTTTAAGTTAGGGTATTTTTAAGGCATAAATTTTGTCAAAAATAGGTAAAACATATCCAAAATAGGTCGAATGGACCTAGCGCTGGTCATATTTCCTTACTTTGCTTGTTGGGTATTGTTTTTCTTCCATTTTATGTTGTATCGTTTTCTCTGTGTAGAGATATCTTATTAATTTTGTTCTACTTTGTTAGGTATTTATTTTGTACTGTTTTCTCTGTGTAGTTAAATATGATGGTAGTATCAAAGAGTATAGATATAAAGAGCCTCCAAAGTAGTGAATCGATTCTCTTAAGGTTTCTAATGATACGCGGTGGTTATTAGCTACCGAGCTGCAACATGCTCGATTGCGTGTTTGGGCGTATGATTCGATACGTTGCCTTAGCTCGAAAGTGTGCGCAGGACGAAGAAGTAATTTGAAGAATGCGCGAATAAGAAATTCATTCCTTAAATACGCATGCCCATTTTGCTTGAAACTTGGCAGCGTAGCTAAATGAAGGAAAGAATTTTGAGTGTGAGCGAATATGGAATTCATTCATAAATTTCACCTGACCGTTTGAATTTGTCGAAATTTGGCAACGTCGAAAAATAGCAACAGAAAATATTCGCTTTTCTACTTACTCTCGTAAGAATTGAATGCCTATGGCTATTTTTAGACACCTCTTCAATTTTCGCATATTCGTACAGGGAAAAGCCAAAAAATTGAATGCCCGCAGTTCTTAGAAATTTGTGAATAAAAAATGCAAGGTGTGATTCTTAATGGGGTTCTATTGTATATTTTGCTATTACTGATTTATGATATTGGAGCGTCTCAATAAAATTAACGGAAATATGAAAGTTTTGGGTGAAGTGAAATTTCATGGCTAATGAATTTCAATATACATACTAGTGATGTAACGAATGTCAAATTTTAGCATTGCAATTTAGCAATTTAGCGAATGCGAATGCGAATGCCTACTCATATTCGCGAATGCGAATATTCAGTTTTTGAATCTATATCTCAAATTTGGCACACATCACCAAATCAATTCATTTATTTAACAGATTGGCTGATAAGTCCCCGGTCTAACAAAGAAAAACACATTTTTTTGTCAAAATTCGTTTTTATTATTCAACATAGTTCCCTTCAAGAGCGATACAACGATTATAACGACCTTCCAATTTTTTGATACCATTTTGGTAGTACTCCTTCGCTTTTGCCTCAAAATAGGCCTCAGTTTCGGCGATCACCTCTTCATTGCAGCCAAATTTTTTCCCTGCGAGCGTCCTTTTGAGGTCTAAGAACAAGAAAAAGTCGCTGGGGGCCAGATCTGGAGAATACGGTGGGTGGGGAAGCAATTCGAAGCCTAATTCATAAATTTTTGCCATCGTTCTCAATGACTTGTGGCACGGTGCGTTGTCTTGGTGGAACAACACTTTTTTCTTCTTCATATGGGGCCGTTTTGCCGCGATTTCGACCTTCAAACGCTCCAATAACGACATATAATAGTCACTGTTGATAGTTTTTCCCTTCTCAAGATAATCGATAAAAATTATTCCATGCCCATCCCAAAAAACAGAGGCCATTACTTTGCCAGCGGACTTTTGAGTCTTTCCACGCTTCGGAGACGGTTCACCGATCGCTTTCCACTCAGCCGACTGTCGATTGGACTCAGGAGTGTAGTGATAGAGCCATGTTTCATCCATTGTCACATATCGACGCAAAAACTCGGGTGTATTGCGAGTTAGCAGCTGCAAACACCGCTCAGAATCATCAACACGTTGTTGTTTTTGGTCAAATGTGAGCTCGCGCGGCACCCATTTTGCACAGAGCTTTTTCATATCCAAATATTGATGAATGATATGACCAACACGTTCCTTTGATATCTTTAAGGTCTCTGCTATCTCGATCAACTCCATTTTACGGTCATTCAAAATCATTTTGTGAATTTTTTTGATGTTTTCGTCGGTAACCACCTCTTTCGGGCGTCCACTGCGTTCACCGTCCTCCGTGCTCGTTTCACCACGCTTGAATTTTGCATACCAATCAATTATTGTTGATTTTCCTGGGGCAGAGTCCGGAAACTCATTATCAAGCCAAGTTTTTGCTTCCAATGTATTTTTTCCCTTCAGAAAACAGTATTTTATCAAAACACGAAATTTTTTTTTTTTCATTTTTTTCACAATAACAAAAGTTGCTTCACAAAAGACGCTCTATCTCACAAACTAATTGACTAACAGACGTCAAATTTTGACACTAATCATTTGAAGGTTGCCACTATATAAAAATAATATGCATTTAATACTAGCGACGCCATCTAAGTGTCAGACCGGGGACTTATCAGCCAACCTGTTATATAGCGCACCAACTATGGAAAAAATAATTCATTCATAAGTAAAAGAAATTACACATTTCGATGTTAAATTTTAAAGTGTTAAAAAAAAAACAGTCACATGACAACAACAAATCTAATCCGACGATTTCGTGCAAGCATAACGCCCCTGCGCAATTCGCAATGTTATTGTCGTTTTTCGTTTAGCAGCCCTCAGACGGTCGTTCTTGTATGAAAATTTATGTGAAGGAACTTAAAGGCATTCCAAATGCGTTTAATTCACGGATCGGCAAAATTGAAAATGCAAGTGTGTGTGAGAGAGCAGAGCGGCTACTAAAAATAGCCGAAAATAAACAAAAAATGCTGAAACTAGCTAAAAATAAAAGCTATAAGTAGCATAAAAGAGCTGAAATTGACGGAATAGCTACCAATTTCAGAAGTATGGGGTTCTTTTTCCTATAGCAAGACACTATTTATGCACCCCACCAACGAGTGTTCCCAGCGAGCGAATTTTTAGTGGCGCTGGACTTATTTATACACCACATCGTAACAGACTCGAAGGAGAAAAGGCCTCAAAACTCTTATTTTTAAAATTTAATATTCCTTTATTAAAGTTCAACTATTCATTTTTTTTTAAATTTAATTTGTTTTAGAAAGTTTTAATGTTAATTTGTTAAAAATAAGTTTAAGAGGAGTGTGTATTTTTTGTTTTATGTTTTGAATTTCATAAAAAAATCTTTAAAAAAAAAATTAAGCAAGAAAATAAGATATATTTAATAAAATTTAATTTTTTATAAGTTTAACAGAGGAATGTTTGTTATATTGTGTTAAGACAAGAATATCCATATAACTTACTCGTATATCCGTCGTTTTATACCTATAGGAAAAAATTTCTTATATGGGCATTTCCATGAATATGTCAACCACGACTGAAAAAATAAAAGTGCTCGAAATTTTTTTCCAACACTGGCTATGGAAGGCAAAAATACTAAAATTTAATTATCTGGAAGCATTTCCAGCCAATTAAAATTTGAAAGAGAAAAAATAACGGCTTAAAGTCAATTGTCTCGTTGATTCATTTTAAGCAGTTTTGATCAATTACTTCCTCTCTTCAAACGACTCACTTCAGCTATTTGTAACATTGCATTTCTACTCTCAAATTATTGTTACAACAACAATTAAGTAGATTCATGAGCAAAGAGAAAATAAGAAGTTCGATTAACGGTGTTTTTTTTTATTTTCCTTGGATGCTATTCTAATGTCACGTACGATGACCAAAAACATTGTTTTTCTTCCTCATTTGTTATTTTTCGGTCGCAGGTGAACGAAAATTAATTTCTAAATCAAGGTTATCGGGCAAATAGTAGATTTAAAAAAAATTTTTTTTTATTTCGTAAAACAAAAAATTTATAAGCCAAGCAAGTTGGTCACGTACGATATCGTAAGTACTAAAAATGGTACGAATTAAGAGTCCACTTAATAATTATAATTTTTTGTTAAGATGCCAAAAAGTCGTTATGAAGTTACGAAGAAGTGGAGAGAGGTGTTAAAAGCCAACGAATCCAGAATACAGGAGTACCAGAAAAAAGAAGCTGAAAGGCAGCGCAAATATCGAAAAAGGAAGGCAAATGTGATAAAAAGAAACCGAAATCTGCTTGAAGCAAAAAGAATGAAAGATCGAATTCGAAAGCAAAAATCAAGGGGGAAGAGAAACGAAAGTGAAGAGAACGTTACCACTTCTTATAGTTGTAGGCAAACTTTAGGGAAAGCGGTAAGAAAGGTAGAGAAAGCGTTGCCAAAGAATATTAAAAAAAAGGTCGAAGTAGTTGAAGCTTTATATAAAAATTATATAAGGGCTCAAAAATGTGAGGAAGAAAAAAACGTTGGCCAGGTTGAAAAAATTGAGAGAGCCAAAGAATTCTACTTAAGAGATGATATAAGTGTGCAAGCTCCTGGGCGAAAAGAAACAGTATTTCACAACGGAAAACTAGTTGCCAAACGTTATATGATTTTCACAGTGTCAGAAGCATATCGCCTGTACAAAAACGAAAGCATAGAAAGCGTTGGGAAATCATTATTTTTTGAGCACCGACCGAGCTATGTGCAATTAATTGATAAAATGCCGCACAATATGTGTGTTTGTAAATACCACGCAAACTTTGCTTTTTTGTTGGAAACGGTTTCAAAAATTACACCAACGTTTCCAAATACGTTCAAGGAATTCTTGCAGTTAACGTGTTGCAATATATACGATGAAAATTGTATGACCGATAATTGCGAGAATTGCATTCGTGATTTAGTTTTTAATTTGATCCCTCTATATTTCCATTCAAAACTTGACGAAAATGTGAAATGGAAATATTGGAGAAAAATTGATAAACGCTTAACTTTAAGCTACACGATCGCTTCATTGACGGACCTTATTGACGAAATAGAGGTTCAACTGCCAATTTTTAAACTCCACAATTTTGTTAAGCAATGCCAGCAAAAATATTTTCATAATAAAAAGATGAATGTTACAGCTGATGAAGTGGTTTTGCAAATAGATTTCGCTGAGAACTATCGCATATTAAACCAAAACGAAGTTCAAGATGCCCATTTCAGCTATCAACAGGTAACTGTTTTTACTTGCGTTGCTTGGTTGTTTGAAAAATGTGAGTCCTTTGCTATCGTTAGCAACAAGTTAAGCCACAATAAATTTGATGTTTATTGTTTCATTTCTAAAATAATGCTGCACCTAAAAGATCAATATGACATTTCCCTTGTGTACATATTCTCCGATGGGAGCAGCGCCCAGTTCAAAAACAAATTTATTTTGAAAAGTATTCCTTCATTTGTAAGCGAATTTAGTTGCAACTATTTGGAGTGGAATTTTTTCGCCACATCGCATGGGAAAGGTGCAGTTGATGGCATCGGTGCTGTCATTAAAAGAAAGGTATGGCAAGTTGTGAAAGCAAATAACATTATATTGCAAGATGCTTTCTCCTTTTATGAATGTGCTCAAAATTATGTGGAAGGAGTAAATTTGCTATATGTTTCTGCCGAAGAGATTGACAAGTTTTCTTCTCCTCTCAATGAAAAATGGCAAAATGTCCAAAACATTCCAAAAATTAAGATGCTTCATTCGTTTTCATATTTCGATAGTGAAAATATAAATGTTTCTCGAACTGCGTATTCATTACGGGAAAAAATTAGAATTTAGTTAGGACATATGTATATAATAGGCTAAGGTGGCAGCGAAAACTCAACCGCGAATAAGTATGAAATTAGAATGAATTTAACTAGAATTGTTTTTTTTTGTTATAAATATATTGTTTTTTGAACTGAAAAATGTATTTTACTGGTCATTATTGAAGAATAATATTAGGGGAAATTTTGTCACGTACGATATGTCACGTACGATATATGAACTTTCTTCCCTATAAAATCAGGTAAAGATTTTTTTAATGTAAACATAACGAATTTCGAAGGAGAAATATTTCACTAAGTGCAAGAAATTAAAAACAAAAAAATAAACTGCAACAATTCGCAGAGTTTTGCACATTTTTACAAGTACCTCAAAAGTACTTCCGTTTTTGGTCACGTACGATATAGCCCTATTTCGCTCGATTTTTCCGACTCAAACATATCAAATCTACTCAACTTTTTTTTCAAATGATAAACTCTCTGAGTGGAACATATCGACACCATTTTCTTGGAGTCACTCCAATTTTTGTAAAATCTATTCAACTCTATTTGCGTACGAATTCCGCGTACGATTACCTGGAAATGCCCATATGCGGATTTTTATATATTAAAAGACAGAAACTTTTTGACAACATGGACTTTCTTATATACGTTTCATACTAAAATGGTTTTTTTAAGTGCAATATCTGTGTAACGGTAGCACATAAAAAATTCTTTAAATGCTAAAATATTGGCTTTTAAATTTAAATTTAAAAAATCGATTAACGTTTACATTTTTGGTCAATTTTCTGCTAATTATATATTCGCAAAATATTCGCAACATTTTGCGAATGCGAATGTGAAAAAACATGCGAATATTCGCGAATGCGAATGCGAATGCGAATATTCGTTACATCACTAATACATACTTACATTATTTTCACACCCAAAGAAATAATTCGTTTAGGTTCAGTTTCTTTTAAACGAAATGCGTTTGGATATTTTCTAAACGACCTTTTTATTTTCGAAATCATTAAAAAGTTTGAAATGAAAGCAATTTTCCATTTGCATTAAACTGATATTTTTAAAACTTGCTTCGCAACAATCGATGTTTCATTTGGGTCAAACGACTATTTTCTTTTGAAATTACCCGAATTACCCGACCAAATAATTTTTCGCCTTTGAATGTACTAAAATGAATTTAAATTAGACATGTAACTTCCTCAAGTGTTGTAAGGCATGATGTGGCATATTGCATAAGGTGCACGACTTGGAATGCGAGGGTCTCGGGTTCGAGCCCTGTCGGATCGTAGAAAGTATTTAGTTTTTTTTTTTTTTATAGCAAACGAATGACTTAATTACAACCAACGAAAATTCCATATTTAGGGCCGACCATATATTCCGTCATCATACAGTGGGGCAGGAAGGGGGCTTAAAATGGTCAAAAATAGGCTGACTTAATATATGGACGGTCCGTCCCTTCCGAGAAACGAAAAAATTGCTTTCCTCATTTATATTTGCAAAACGCCTTTCAAATCGCTAGCTGACACACTGAAAACCAAAACTCACACCAATACAGATTCTCGGCTGCTTAAAAAAATCCAAACAAAGTCGAAAAAGCATATTGAAAGTTCCATGTTCCTTTTGCCCATTTCAATCAGCGTACGAAGAACGGAAAACTTCAAAAGGACTAAAAACAAAACAAAATATAAAACTCATTCAGTTGCAAACGAACTGAAAATCAAACCTTTCTATGCAACCAAATCCGCTTCTCGAACTTGTTATATGTTCGGTAGCTAATAGCCACCGCACATTTAAGCGCTTAGTGAGCGCGAAAGAGACTTTGGAGGCTCTTCATATCTATACTCTTTGGCTCAAGGCGTGCCCACCTCTGGTCTATATCGACTGGTTCTGGGTGTTACCCACAACCACACAAACGCAATATACCCTCGACACTGAGTGTGTCGGGTATAACAACCGTCATAAAAATTAATTTTCAGATTTGAAAGTTTTTTATGCTGTCTTCAGCCAAAAACTTTTGGTTTTAACATAAAAGTCGATTTAGTTGATCGAGTACTTTTTGGAAAGGTAAAATACGTTTTATAACTAGCAAGGTGTCAAAAAACCTGTTTTGGGAAAAATTTAATTTTTATTTATGATTCCGGTAGATCACATATTTAGTATAAACTTTTGTTTTGGAACTTTTTTTTTAAAAACATAAAACCCGGGAAATGGGCTTTTCCAATTTCCTCCCATAACACAGTGGGATCGCATAATACATTTGAGTGCAAGAACTATAAGGAGTGGTCGCACAGTGATGAAACTTGGTACTGAACCTTATCTTAATAAAATTAAGGAAAATATAAATTTTCATCAAAATCGGTCACGCCTACCACCCACCCCCAATACAACTCGAAATCAATTTTTAATGTAACATTTCTTCCTTTGGTCAGAATGTCTTGAAATTTTGCACAGAGCTTACAATTAACGCAGGGAAAACATTCTGAAGTTTTCATAAAAATTCGATTTTGTTAGAGCACACATTTTGTATAAACTTTTGTTTTGAAATGAATTTTTCATATGAAAATTTTTACCCTAAAAGTATACTCTAAATTTTTTCTTATTTCATTGTAAGATTGTATGAACTTTATTGAAAAATGTTGTTACATATTTTACTTCAGTACAGCCAAATTTGATTAGCAATTGTTGTGGGCCAAGTGGTTTTTGAAAGTTAATATTATGACAAAATTAACAATATAAAAGATTTTCAAAACAAAATGTTTTTAAAGGGTGGCATCGTGCTCTGAAAATGCCAAAAAACACGATTTTTTTGTATGGGGAATTTCGTTTTTCCTTGATAGTTTCCATGATATTGGTCCTTTTTGCTTGGGCCAAGTGGATTTTGAAGGGTATTTTGAAGGTCTTTCCGAAATGAAGACTAACTATAAAATCGAGTTTATTTTAGGGTGTGGCAAACGATTTCCAAAATGAGCATTTCCGAATTTCTACGGTTTTTAAGCTAAACAGACCAGAAACCTTATTGATATATTTAATATTTATATATATTTTTTTAGAGACTTATAAATCACATGAAAAAACATCAACATAACCCCCGTTAATTAATTACTTTGTATGCAAACGACACATAAATAAAATAAATTTTCCCGAAAAAGCTACATATATAGCTCCATATCTTCTTCTACACATGGAAAAAAAAATTTTTTTTTTTTTTTAATTGAGGACTGAAGATTTTTCTTCAAAAAAAATGTGATTTCACATTTGTCGGACGATTTTGAAAAAATCGAAAAAATGACACCTTGCTATTTATAACTAAAGAAAAAACATTTAAGGAAAGAAACTTTATTTGGTACAGAGAATCGTTTTGTTTTAGAAAAATATTTTGTGTTCGAAAACATCATTAAAGTGTCCCCATTAAAGGGGGCTCACTGGTACTTTTTGTAAGCATTTGCATTCGCTTGCATTTGTTGTTTTTTGGAAACGATCATTCTTTCTCCATACAAACAGGTGTTAAATAACCATAGCAAATTTAAACAAGTAAGAAAGCTAAAGTCGGTCAAGCCCGACTTTGAAATACCCAGCGTCCCGACATTATGAGCGCACTATGTTTTGCTTCTCTATTTGTGTGCGTGGCAGTGGGAGGGCAACATAAATTATTTCCCTACACCTTTCATTCGCCTTGGTGAACCTATGTTGCGGATTTGAAGCTTCTACGCCTTTTACTTCGGAAGTTATGAAAAATCTTCATTTGTGGGCGTGGCAGTGGGTGGGCCAAAAAAATTTTTTCCTACACCTTTCATTCGCCTTGATGAACCTATGTTGCGAATTTGAAGCTTCGACGCCTTTTACTTCGGAAGTTACGAACAATCTTCATTTGTGGGCGTGGCAGTGGGCGGGCCGCATTAAATTTTTTCCTTCACCTTTCATTCGCCTTGGTGAACATATGTTGCGAATTTGAAGCTTCTACGCCTTTTACTTCGGAAGTTACGAAAAATCTTTATTTGTGGGCGTGGCAGTGGGCGGGCCACAAAAAAAATCTTCCTACACCTTTCATTCGCCTTGGTGAACCTATGTTGCGAATTCGAAGCTTCTACGCCTTTTACTTCGGAAGTTACGAAAAATCTTCATTTGTGGGCGTGGCAGTGGGCGGGCCATAAAAAAAAATTTCCCACACCTTTCATTCGCCTTGGTGAACCTATGTTGCGAATTTGAAGCTTCTACGCCTTTTACTTCGGAAGTTATAAAAGTTCTCTATTTGTGGGCGTGGCAGTGGGCGGGCTACATAAATTTTTGTTCCTACACCTTTCATTTGCCTTGGTCAACCTATGCTGCGAATTTGAAGCTTCTACGCCTTTTACTTCACAAGTTACGATAAGCCCTTATTTTTGGGCTTATTTGTGGGCGTGGCTCGAGGAGGGCGGCGTCCATTTTTTGCCAGGATATGTCCCTTTTCGTAGTTTACCAGCACACCAAATATCAATAGAATGTGTTGAGTGGTTCGCAAGTTACAAGCATTTTATTGAAAACACAATAAATTCATTTGTGGGCGTGGCAGTGGGCGGATGTCTCCCATTTTTACTTAGGATCATACTCGGACCCCGATATACATGTGTGCCAAATTTCGACTTCATTGGTTCAGCCGTTTCGGAGGAGATCCGACCACGGACGGACGGACAGACGGACAGACGGACAGACGGTCAGACGGACAGACGGACAGACGGACAGACGGACAGACGGACAGACGGTCAGACGGACAGACGGACATGTCTAAATCGATTCAGTTTTTGATCCTGATCATTTCTATATATATTTTTCTATATCTCCGGAGCTTAATTCTCCCTGTTACAAGATTTGCACAAAACTAATATACCCCGCTTACGCTGGGTATAAAAAAAGCAAAATACAAAAACAATACTCAATGACTCAATGACTCAAGAAAAAAAAAAAGGTTTTTACTGCTTGGTTAGACCACCACTGGCTTGAATACAATCAAATATACGTGCAGGCATGGAATACACAAGTTAATTGATTAATTAGGTATCCACATTGTCCCATGCGCAGGCATGGCATTGATTTTCAACCAAAAAAATCATTATGAAGAAAATGAGTAATGAGCAGCGCTATAGCAAAATGATTTTTATTGCGATTTTTTTAAATAAAAATCATTAATTAGATTTAATTTTATATTTCATTTTTGATTTTTAAAATAAAAGTCATAATTATTACGGTCCCTGATTGAAACATTAAGCATTAAAACTAAAAAATATGATGTTATTATACCTATCTAATAAGCTAACACATTTTCATACCTAATTTTGGTTTGACTAGTCAAACCCCGAATTCATAAAATTGAGTTTCGGCGTTTGGCTGGCCACACTAGTCTATCCTAGGATTGACCAAAAATCGTTAGTCAAAAGTAGAATAAAGATATTGTTTCGGACTTTGACTAAGCCTTCTAGTCAAACCTGAGGTTTGACTAGGCAAACCTAGGATTGGTGGAGCTTCGGGGTTTGACTATAACACATATACTCGTCTCGTCAGGACTCCCCGTACATTCTAAATGGGATTTAAGTCATGAGAGCAGGCGGGCCAGTCAAGAACGAAGATTCCTTTGTCCCGCAACCATTGACGAGTTTTTTACTCACGTGGACTGGAGTGTTATCCTGCTGAAATAACTATTGCCGCTGGCAATTTCGATGTAAAAACTGTACGAGGCTGCAGTGCAACACGTTAATATAGTCGGCGTTTTTCATTTTTGAAGATGTAACCTGTAGCTCAAGTGTACCTGCTTTGGAAAACGCTTCGCAAATCATTACAGAGCCTCCACCAAAATTTCTTTTCCAAAATGGCAAGGCTCTTTTTTTAAATCTCTTTCATAGTGTTGGAGATCATCAAGTCCATAAACTAAATATTTTCTCGTCAGAAAAAATTTTCTGGCAAAAAAACAATAAAATATTTGACACTCATATAAATTGTAACCATAGTTTCAAACTTACTGGACTCCAGTTGCCATATTATCTTTGACAAACTGAAGACGACAAGCTTTATGATATTTTTAAAGCAAGGAACAATCTTTGATTTTTCATTTCTGAGGTGTTAGTGCCATTAAGCAAACGTCAAACTGTATTTCTTGAGGTTTTATTCTCCACAGATCGTCGCCCGGGGATTCATGTGCTCTACGTGCAAAAAACACATTTCGAGTAAATCGAAGTTGAAGTTTGAAACTAGTTTTTTCAAAAACTGTACGATAAGGTTTTTTGTGTGTTTCACTATTAATTTTTGAAAGAATACTTATTCGAAGAGTATATTTTCGAATCTTTGATCTAACGCATAAAAGGGTATTTTATGGCTTTAAAAAAACCACTTTGCTGTACACGCCATTTCAAACATATTTCGCTGACAATGTAATACATAGAGCAAAGTGACATTACCCAGCCGGACTTTTTCGCATAAAGGAAAAATTCATTAATGTTTTCACCGATGATGTCAAGGGGAAAGTTAGAGTACTTCTAAATTCTAATGACATTGTCATCGAGAAAAGGTGTTATTCATCGCAATTCTAATGACATTGTCATCGAAAAAAGATGTTATTCATCGCAATTCCCATGACATAGTCCGTGTTTCATTTTCATTTCGTATCACTCCCGAACGATGACATTTTCTTGCGAAACAGGAGGTATCCACTCCAGTTTCGATGACCAACTGGTGACATGTCCTCTCATGACGGCCAATGCCGTTTGTGTGTAAATTTCATTAGAAAGTTGGTGTAGAAACAGGAGGAGTCGCGGCTCTTATGTCATGCTAAAATCATTGATGGTTTCACCGGGACTTTTCCTGCTGGGGAATGCACAAAATACAAACATAAATAAATATATGGATACCCAATAAACACAAAACCGAGGACGATATCGTAACGATATCGAGACGAATTCGAGAAAACCGAATTTCTCGATATCGCGATTTAGGCTCGCGACGATATCGAGACGAGTTCGAGAAGATAGAATTTCTCAATATCGTAATTTTGGTGTCGCGAAGATATCGAGACGACTTCGCGAAAATCCAATTTCTCGATATCGTTATTTTGGCCTCGCGAAGATATCGAGATGAATTCGAGAAAAATCAAAATCTCGATATTGTGATTGTGGACTCGCGAAGATATCGAGACGAATTCGAGAAAAATGAAATTCTCGATATTGCGATTTTGGACTCGCGAAGATATCGAGACGAGTTCGCGAAAATCAAATTTCTAGATATCGTTATTTTGGGCTCGCGAAGATATCGAGACGAGTTCGCGAAAATCAAATTTCTCGATATCGTGATTTTGGCCTCGCGAAGATATCGAGACGAGTTCGCGAAAATCAAATTTCTCGATATCGTGATTTTGGCCTCGCGAAGATATCGAGGCGAAACATTTTTAGCCCAATAAATACAAAAACGAAGATTATATCGCCACAAATTTGTTACGAATTTGAGAAAAACGAAATCCTAGAAAGTAGTTTAGTGAACTCGTTTTGAACTCGAAACACATAAGGGAAAAGAAGAAAAATAAGTAGGACCTAATAAACACAAAAGCGATAACGAGTTCGAATCGAATTCGTAGAGCGCGAATCGCATTAAACGAATTCGAATCGAATTCGATTCGAACTCGTTAACGTTTTTGTGTTTATTTGTTTATTGGGTAAGAAACTTTAATTCTCGAAGGTAGTTTTGTTAATTTGTTTCCAAATCGGAAGGCGTAATGGGTAAGCAGACTAGAAACATGACTAGAAATCAAGAGGTTCGGTGTTCAAATCCCACAGCCGGTGGATTCGAAAGCGTGGTTACCAGCAATAGAACCGTTTTTTTTTTTTTTTTTTTTAACCGAAAATAGTATTATAATAAGACTGTTATTTGAATTTTACATTAAATATAATATAAAAATTAATGATTTTTTTGCTAATCGTCCGTTAACGATTCGAGAGCGATGAAATTCTCGATTCGCTAGCGATTCGAGTTAAGGCTCGTTAACGATTCGAGAACGATGAAAATCTCGATTCGCTAATGATAAGTGACTCTCTCACGATATCGAAATCGTCTCGATATCGTCTCGAATTATCGTCGCGAAACATTTTTAAGAGAAAACGATATTGCCTCGATATCGTTACGATATCGTTGTGTTTATTGGGTATTGGTAACCAGACTTTTTGTTATTATATGAGGGCTGTTATAATATTAGGCGAGTTCCAGAGTTTCGCGGGTTCCTTTTGGATTTGGTTTTTTGTTTTTTAATCTGCTATGTAGATATGCTATGCATATTTCTTGAACATATGAGTCGTTCACTGGATAAAGGGATTGAGTCTAATTTGACGTTTTTGAGATTTAGCGTGGATACACTTCCTTTTATGACTTTTTTAAAAATTGTAAAAGAAGCGCCAATAATTAATTTTGCAATTTCAATTTTGAGTTTTGTTGTAAAAACTAATTTTAAAGTCAACGTCAACTGTTCTGTCGTTTTTTTCCATTTCAAATTTTGCGGACTCATTCCCTTTATCCACTGAGCGACAAATATGATGATGTCGTACGAATGCCAATGCTTCGTTATTCTTTCAATACCTATATTTTTAACTTAGACTACTGTTTTACTTAAACAAAAAAACAAAAATTATCAACGATGTTACTCGAAGAAAACGGCATGTAGAGCAAAGTGGCTATCGTCAATTAAAACCTTAACTTTGTACTGAAATTTTGCAAAAGCAAACAAACAGCAAAAGAACACAAAAAAATTGTGTTTCAAGGGATATAGAGCAAACTGGAGTTGAATTATCTCAGTAACTAGAAGATATAGCAAAAAATGGATTGCGGATTTAAAAAATTTGGCATTGATAATGGGGGATGGCATCCTTTACTCAAATTCGTTAAAATGGCGTATAGAGCACATGAATCTCCGGGCGACGAGATGCTGCCAATTGCTTGCAGCACAACGACTTATTGCTGGCTTTTCTTATAATTAATCGCTCTTCATGCTTCGAAAGTTAATTTTTTGGGCTTCCTCGCTTTCTGGTCCCATATTCTTCCGTATTTTCCAAACAGTTGTTAACAACTTTGTAGCTCCTTTTTATTCTTTTTGCAGTTTCTCGCTTTTTCAACCCCTCTGCATTTAATACAAGAATTTTTCCTTTTTCTTACTCGCTTAGATAAGAACCGCGTGGCATTTTGTCGAATAATGAAGAAAATAACTTGAATTTGTTTTTCAAGCATGCCGCTCTAAATTCTTCTTACATATTCGTGCAGTAATCCGTTATGTTTTACAAATCTTCTAAAGTTATGAAACACCTGTTTGTATGGAGAAAGAATGATCGTTTCCAAACAACAAATCAAAGCGAATGCAAATGTTTACAAAGAGTACAGTGTGCCCCTTTTAATGAGCACACTTTGGTGATTTTTTCGGCCAAAAACAATTTTTCCAAAACAAAACGACCGCTATACGAAATAAAGTTTCTTTTCTAAACTGTTTTTGCTATAGTGATGAAACGCACTTTATCATGTAGTAGAATGAAAACAGAATAATATTTAAAGATTGTCTTAGGTAAAATTGTTTTAATGGTTAAAATATGGGAAACAATTTTTTTTAATGAAAGTTTTCGAAATTTGACCTCTTTGAGCACTCTCTAGATTATTTCCGATCGGCACAAAAATTTTTATTTCCTTGTTTTGTGACGACTGTCACATTTTCCGGGGATGGCGCGCAGAAACAGACACCTTTTAATTTTGGACCACCCTACCGACTATTGATGATAAAAGGAACCAAAATTGAAATTATAGTTTACCCAACTACTTATTCGAAGGATTAGAATGAAATAAAACGAAAATGGAGCAAAGCCCAACATTTCCCTCACTTTCTCAATTTTCCCCGCACTGTCCGGACAGCTTTGAACTTTATACTTTGAGCAAGGCTCCCGGCAAGCCAACCAGCTTAGAAGGCTTCACGCCGTCTTCGTTTTTCGTTTCTTGTATCGCAGCCTCATTTACATTTGGATAAAATCATTGGCGCGAGGATAATTAGCGAGGCAATGGCATTGTCTAAGCTTGTGTCCGATAATTTCCTTTCCGCATTTCCATGTGAACTTCCACAGTTGAAATCACAAGTTAATTCCTTCGTTATGCCACGCAGCGTTCCGCTTATTTTGGCGTTTAGCAGCAGTTCAGCAAGGACACTTAATGGATTGATTTTAAAAGCAGAATTAATCCTTAGAAAGCGAATTTTGCTGTGCATGGTGCTTGTGTTTCGCTTAGTGTATGTTTGAGTGTGCTAGTTTCTTTTTTTTAAGCTTTCTATATTTTTCATCGGGATTTTTTGGAGTTTTTTGTATATTTTTAGGATTCGTTTTTGTTTATTTTAAATTGAATTTTTTGGTGGTTTGTGCTAAGGAACTGACAAGAAGTTTAACCACTGGCTTAGTTCGAATTGAAGTGTAAAGTTTTCTTATCAGAGACGGATTAAGGTTACGGGGCCCCTAGGCCGGCTTTTAAGTTTGCCCCCTTTTTCTAAAGAAAAAAGAAAGTGTTTGCGCTTGGAGCAGCAAATAAATTCTATACTCCCGCACGGAAAACCACTATTGATACTATTGACACTATTCGCTATTGCAGTTTGCGGGGGCCCCTAAAATGTGGGTCCTTACGCCATGGCCTGGTGGACCTGGTCCATCCTACAATCTGGCCCTGGTTCTTATGATTCAATTCTAAAAAACTTCTCCAGCCAAATTACAGGATTCCCTTCCTATGGACGCTCTGAAAATTGCTCGGAAAGAACAAAATTTCCATAGGAGAAAAGGCAAGATTATTTGTGTGAAAGTTATGAGCATATTGAAATCCTTAGCTGACAACTTTTGGAGACTCTGGCAACCAGTAATGTTTTCCTAATAGAAATATGGAAGAAAGACTATAGCATGAACTTAATCATTTGAAATAGTAAGCAAAATATTTGCGTCCAAAATGGCGTCTTAAATAAGAAAATTTTATTCACAGGGCCTTTAAATCTTCCAGCATTCACAATCTCAATAATTCTATTTCGACAAAGTCGTTTATTAAATTGTTTTTGAAATTATTTCTTTTTCACTTCTTTTTTATTCCTTTTTATGACTTTTTTACAGAAAATAACGGAAATGCCTTTCACTTCGTTGACGCTTTGGGGCTTCCAATTGCTAAAAGATAAGCTATTCAACTTCAACTTCAAAAGTGTCCCGTTAAGGCAAAGTAAGTGTGTAAGTGAAAAATGCAATTTTCTCTCAAGGAAATCACATCACCTTTTCATATTTTAACAAAAAGCACAAAAAAAAACAAATAAAATAAGGAAAGAAAACGAAAACGAAGAGTGCAAAGAACAAGAAAACAGAAAGAACTCGCCATTTAGAGCAAAGGTTATGTCATGGAAAGCAGGCGGAAACGGGAAAAAAGCATTTGGCAGCTCCAACGATAGCGGCCAAGCCTGTTGCAAGACAATTATCAAAATCAGCGCTAAGCAGTTTTATAATATTGCAATAAAGCCAGCCGCCCACCATTTTTTGCCATTCGTGGAGGTCTTTTATGATTGCCACATTTTCTTCTGCCAACCGAGATGTCATAAAGATAAATTGAGTGCTCCAAAATCATCTTCGAAATAAACCATAAACATTCACTAGATCAGCGTTTCCTCATTGAAAGTACAAAAAAAAAAAAACAATAATGATAATAAAAAAAAAAGAAAAAGGTATAAATAATTTCTTTAATGTTCTTGCACTTATGCCGTAAAGTATGCCACATTGAGTGTGTGTGGAATAATAAAGCAAAACCATTTGCGCTTATCTATCAAACGATATGTCAAACGAAAACGTTTTCTCGACTGATTTGCATTTTCTATATCAGTTGTTCGCTTTATTCTGTATTGTGCCAATTGGATTTGAATGCTTTATTACCGAGGACCATTCTTGCTTGCTACATGCACGCGGATAATTATTTATTGCTGTAGATCAGGGGTGGCCAACCTTTTTTCAAGTACGCGCAAACATTACATTTTTTCCTGGAGATTACGTTAAGGCAGGTGCTGGCTATAGATATTTTAGGCAGAGAGTAGAGTGTAGCGAGTAGAAACTTTACCTTTGCTTTGTTCGCTGTAGACCGTCTCTCCAAGAGCTCTATAGGCTGTATACACTGCAGTAGAACTTTTCTGTACTATAGAATCGTTGGTTATTTTTTGTACTTAACAGATTCGAGGCAGTGCTACACGAGTGACCACCGTTTAATAGGAACGTAAAACCATTAACAAGTAAGAAAGCTAAAGTCGGTCAAGCCTGACTTTGAAATACCCAGCGTCCCGACATTATGAGCGCACTATGTTTTGCTTCTCTATTTGTGGGCGTGGCAGTGGGAGGGCCACATAAATTATTTCCCTACACCTTTCATTCGCCTTGGTGAACCTATGTTGCGAATTTGAAGCTTCTACGCTTTTTACTTCGGAAGTTACGAAAATTCTCCATTTGTGGGCGTGGCAGTGAGCGAGCTACATAAATTTTTGTTCCTACACCTTTCATTTGCCTTATTCAACCCATGTTGCGATTTTGAAGCTTCTACGCCTTTGTTGTGAGGATTTTTCCGAAATCCTTACTCGCCTATCGGACCGAATTTTCTAAAGGAAACGCTCTTTAGTTTTATAATTTATCATTATTTATTAAACGATTAACTGCAACTTATATTTAGCAACTGATTTCAACTGATTCTTAGTTTAGAATACAAAAGCTTTTATACTAATTATTCTATATATTTAAACCTAAGTCTGCGCTCTGCAGACGCTGATTTGTTCTTCGGGAACGGTGTCATGGGCCTGCTGACGCATGCTGATCTGTGCAGGTGTGCTTCCGGGTTTGTTGGTCGTTTTGTTCCCACGAACATTCGATTCTCATATTCGCATAATTCGCATGCTCGGCGATTCTGCGTAAGGTCACCTATGTTGTAAAGTTGCACCTGGCACGCTTGTATGAAGGTCCAAAATGCCAGCTTGCATTTTTGGCCGTCTGCCGTCGCTAGCGGTATTTCGTAAGCTACAAGATGAGCTGCTCTGCTGTTTGACTCATAACACCATTTACTTCACAAGTTACGATAAGCCCTTATTTTTGGGCTTATTTGTGGGCGTGGTTCGAGGAGGATGGCTTTCATTTTTTCCCAGGATACGTCCCTTTTCGTAGTTTACCAGTACACCAGATATCAATGGAATGTGTTGAGTGGTTCGCAAGTTACAAGCATTTTACTGAAAACACAATAAATGCATTTGTGGGCGTGGCAGTGGGCGGATGTCTCCCATTTTTACTGAGGATCATACTCGGACCCCGATATACATGTGTGCCAAATTTCGACTTCATTGGTTCAGCCGTTTCGGAGGAGATCCGACCACGGACGGACGGACAGACGGACAGACGGACAGACGGTCAGACGGACGTATCTAAATCGATTCAGTTTTTGATCCTGATCATTTCTGTATATATTTGTCTATATCTCCGGAGCTTAATTCTCCCTGCTACAAGATTTGCACAAAACTAATATACCTACCCCGCTTACGCTGGGTATAAAAATTGTCCAACACGACGCACAGTGGTTATTCCGCGGCAAAAAGTAAATTTTTCGACCAATTGATTTCTTAAAAGTACCCAATGATGCAGTTTTGTAGAGGATTGTCTAACTAGGAGAAATCCAAATTTTTTTTTTCAAAAAGTAATATTTTTACTTGGTTCGCCCCCCGTTGGAAGTCGCAGAAAGATTTAAGGGTAATAAATGACGAAGATTTTCATTTATTTCAGTATTGCATAAATGAAAAACAAAATCACTTCTAATCAGCAAATTGTTTTTTGTTTTTAGTAAATATAACATTAAGGGTAGTAGCTACCAAAAAGTTTAAGCTAAGACTTAATCCTAATGTTTCGAAGTAAAAGTGGTAGTTACCAAGTCAAACTAAACCGGTCTTAGAGAAATCGATATTCGAAAATGTGCTGCCACATTTTTAAATTTTATTCCAAAAACATATGGGTTTTGCCATTTTCAAATACTCTTTCAAACTAGCAGACTGATGGAAAAACGTAAAATTTTGAACAAAATTATTTTCTTCTTTTGAATTTTTTTAAACATATCGCACACTAATCACTAAACCGGCACAATTCAAAATTTTTTCAATCATTTTTTCATGTTCGCCAACACTTTACTGCAGGAAAAACAAGACTTTGAAATTTAACATTGATGTTTATTGATTCTCCAGTTAATAAAGAATAATATAAGTTTAGAAAAGAAATTGATTTTACAGGCGTCGAGAGTTGTAGGCTGTTTTCCCGAGAAAAGCAAAATTTTGATTTGTGCCGATTTAGTGATTATTGTGAGATATGTTGTTTGTGTAGCCCTTTCTCCTCTTTTTGAATTTTCGAAAATTTTCATTCTTAAAATTTATGACTGCTTCGATGGGGTAATAAGCCAGGTTTCATTGATTTGGTAACTACGTAAATTTAAACGAAAGCTAAGAATTTACTTAAACCGGGCTGGTAACTACCACCCTTAGGGCCGGTGAGTTACAGGTATAGTTACAGGTATAGTTTATTCCTGTTTAAATTAATCGAACTGAAATAACATGTTTCTCAAATGTCGTTTAAAGAAAATATTTGGTTTAAACTTTCTAAACTTAAACGAACCAAATTGGGCGTTTAAACTAAAGATTAAAGGAAAAAAACTAAGGGTGTTATAGTTAGACGAGCCTGATAATAGAATACCCGACACATACGCACATGTTCAAATAATTTTTAATATCAAGAGGTCTTTAAGGACATAAGTGGCCCCATATACCGACTTTTGCTAAATTTCTTTATGAAAACCGCCCCTTGCCACGCCCACCTTTCCCATTTTTAAAAATTCTAATCGGAAGATAAAATATACGCTCAAATTCAAAGTTTCATTGAAATATTTCGAAAAAGTCCGATTTTGAGGCAGTTTTGAGATTTTTGTGCCAGACCCTAGTACCGGAGATACCCTTTATAATGGACCGATCAAGAAAATTATTTGAGAGGATGGCTACAAAGGAAGCGTAAGTGCCAAATGTCGTTCAAGTCCCATTTGAATTTCGGGTGTAGGAAGCCATTTTCGAAAAACGCCCTTCGGCCACGCCCACTTTTTAAAATTTTGGAAATTGAATAACTTTTTTTTTTTTTTTTTCGGTTATTTTTATATTGAATCTTCTTAATCTTAAGAACTAACAATATGTTTTAAAATCTTCAACTAATACAAAATTTCACTACATAAAATTTATTCATAATTTATATAGCGACATTGGCAAAAACGCGCCTCGAACCTTCTAGCCGGACTTAAGTAATATTTTCGTGTGTCGTTTGGAGCGATGTTTCCGAAGTAGGGTGTCGGTGCCGGTTTGAATACGAGGCTCAAAACACATTTCGTGTGTGTCGAGGAGTGTATCGCAGTGCCGGCTTTAAAACGGGGGATCGACGATGCTGTGGCAAACAAAACAGCTTCTTCGTGGTTGGGCGGTTTGTGCCAATGTTGCTATAACTGTCGAATGTCGACGGAGCCCATATTGGGTAAAATTGGCAGCCGATTGCCGTAGAATCGAGCGAGGCGAGGCTATCGACATCCGTCGTCGTATACGTCGTCGACGGGGAGCACAGTCGGAGACAAATCGACAGCTCGCGAGCCGTTATCGCAACGTTACCGACGGGATTAAGTCGAAAGTCAAGCGACGCAGAACGGTGATCGTAAACTGGATTCGTCATCGACGGGGATGCTGTCGGAGACCAACGACGGGGGACGAATGTCGTGAACCTCGCCGCTCGACTTGTAGGGCGTGTGTAGCGGTCGGGCGATCGTTTCTTCTTAGCCTCGATTGCGTTGAAGTTGAGGCTAAGCACCTAGCCATTTCATTTGGATGCCGCTGGAGTTTATCCAAATAGGAATTTTGAAGACGCACTAATTCCTCTTTAACCAAAGGGATATTAAGGTCACGATGAATAAATTGAAATTGAATAACTTGACTTCAAATATGTTCAACTTTCAAATTTCATCAAAATATCTTGAAAAACCTCGATTCTAGAGCAGTTTTTGTGATTTTCGTAACAGACCCTAGTACTGGAGGTACCCCTAAAAATGGCCCGATCGGATCCATTCTCGAATCTGTTCTTACTCATGTGCCTGTGAGTTGGCATACCAAATTTTGTCAAGATAGCTCAACTCCTTCGATAAGATAACTGTATACAGACAGACGGACATGTCTAAATCGAATCTGCTGGTGACGCTGATCATTATACCCGACACACTCTGTGTCGAGAGTATATTGCGTTTATGTGGTTGTGTGTAACCAGTGATGTACCATCGGGAAAATACCCAAAATACCCAACAGTGTGTTTTGGGTTTTTTCCGGGTATTTTCCCGAACCTCTTGAAAACACCCGAAATTCGGGTTTTTCTTTTTTTATATTTTACAGCTGAAAAATATTAGTTTTCTGTTAAAAATTTCATTCCTGGCTTTTATACTATTTATACATCGCTATCATAAATGGAAAACGGAAAGAACCTTCAGCACTTTTGGATGGATACACAATAAGAAACGAAATCGATTAACTACAGAGAGGGCAGGAAAACTGACTTATCTCTCCTACAATTTTAAACTGTGCATATAAGTGTTGGATGGGCACTCTGAATTTGATTCAAATGATGAACCCACCGACTTTTCGGACAGTTCCGATAGTCAGTAAAAACTTTTTCAATAAAAATACCTTCAAATAAAATCATAAATTTTTGTAAATTCCGCTTTTATAAAAAAATTTTCAATTTATTAAGAATTTATCGCCAAATTAAATGACCAGTTAGAAAAAACCCAATTTACCGGCGAAAACACCCAATTTACCGGGTTTTTTCGTCGGAAATTTACCCCGAAAATGAAAATACCCATTTTGGTTCATCACTGTGTGTAACACCCAGATCCAGTTGAGATAGAGCATACAAAATACATATAGAAATGATCAGCGTCACCAGGAGATTCGATTTAGACATGTCCGTCCGTCTGTCCGTCTGTTTGTATACAGTTATCTTATCGAAGGAGTTGAGCTATCTTGATAAAATTTGGTATGCGTGCTAACGGGGAAATAAGCACAAACATGTTCGAGAATGGACCCGATCGGACCATTTTAAGGCGTACCTCCAGTACTAGGGTCTTTTATGAAAATCACAAAAACTGCTCTAAACCCGATGTTTTACAAGATATTTTGATGAAATTTGGCATTTGAACATATTTTAGGCCAAATAATGTGATTTACAAAAATTAGAAAAATGGTCGTGGCAGAAGTGCGTTTTTCGAAAATTTTCTCCTACTCCCGAAACGCCTATGGGACTTGAACGAAAATTGGCACTTATACTTCCTTTGTAGCCATAAACATCTTGCACAAATATTTTCTTGATCGGTCCATTATTAAGGGTACCTCCAGTACTAGGGTCTGTCACAAAAATCTCAAAACTGCCCCAAAATCTGACTTTTTCCAAATATTTCAATGAAACTTAAAATTT
Organism: Chlorops oryzae; assembly: GCA_020466095.1. Taxonomy (NCBI): domain Eukaryota; kingdom Metazoa; phylum Arthropoda; class Insecta; order Diptera; family Chloropidae; genus Chlorops; species Chlorops oryzae. The sequence goes on from CM035806.1 coordinate 80,929,104, forward strand.
GCGCGTATATTTAAGCCTCCGATTAGAATTCCAAAAAATTGCAAAAGTGGGCGTGGAAAAGGGGCGGTTTTCATAAAGAAATTAAACAAAAGTCGGTATATGGGGCCCCTATGGCCTAAAACACCTCCTGATATTTAAAATTATTTGAAGATGTGTGTCTGTGTTGGGTATTCTATTGTCAGGCTCGCCTGACTATTACACCCTTACTTGTTTATATATATATTTTGTATGGTCTATCTCGACTGGTTCTTGGTGTTACACACAACCACACAAACGCAATACACCCTCGACACAGAGTGTGTCGGGTATAAAAATCAATGTATTTTGATATATGTAGCTGTTAGAAAATTTTCATATATATGATTTCTGACCAAGAAGACGACAGCGAGGCAGAACTTTGAAGTCTTATTTTGCCTCAAATTCGGTCACGCCCCCAAATGCAGATTTTTCGTAACTTCCGAAAGAAAAGGCGTCGAAGCTTCAAATTCACAACATAGGTTAACCAAGGCGAATGAAAGGTGTTGGGACAAAAATTTAAGTATCCCGTCCACTGCCACGCCCACAAATAGAGAGGCAAAACATAGTGCGCCAATAATGTCGGGACGCTGGGTATTTCAAAGTCGGGCATGACCGACTTTAGCTTTCTTACCTTTTTTTAAGTTTGCGTCGTAATTATTTGCATGCATACAGAGCTGGAGAGACAATGCAAATATTCTACCACATACTGCCTAAGCCAACAAGATCAACATTCAGCTACTTTTGTTATAAGCCTGAACTGAACATCCAGAACTCTAAAAACCATAATCGACTTCGGTTTTACTCGTAAAATTTAAATTCTTGCAACGGATCTGGAGGACATTACTTAATCTGCATCGATTAGCCCAATGGACGCAATCGTGTTTAGAAAACAAGTCTAAGTATCCTGTAAGTTACACAAGTAAGGGTGTTATAGTCAGGCGAGCCTGACAATAGAGTACCCGACACAGACACACGTGTTCAAATAATTTTTAATATCAAGAGGTGTTTAAGAACATAAGGGGCCCCATATACCGACTTTTGATAGATTTCTTTATGAAAACTGGCCCTTTGCCACGCCCACTTTTCCATTTTTTGTTGAAATATAATCGGAGGCTTAAATATACGCTCCAATTTAAAGTTTCATTTAAATATTTCGAAAAAGTCCGATTTTAAGGCAGTTTTGGGATTTTTGTGACAGACCCTAGTACTGGAGGTACCCTTAAAAATGGACCTATTAAGGAAATTTTTTGGAAGGATGTTTAAGGCTAGAAAGGAAGCATAAGTGCACAAATTTCGCTCAAGTCCCATTTGAATTTCGGTTGTACGAAACAATTTTCGAAAACCGCCCTTCTGCCACGCCCAATTTTTAAATTTTTTAAAATCACAGTACTTGCCTTTAAACATGTACGCTACTTGAAGAGAAGCACGACATCGTATAAATCACTTCCGCTCCTTTGCTACACTCATCACGCATATACGAAACCGATTAAGAGAATCAGAAAATATAAATTTTCTTTACTCTACTGCTTTAAAAACGCTAGACATACACACAATCTCCTACAAATATATGCATGTATACACCGAGAGAAAAAGGTAGTTATATTAACTGAAAAAGCAGGTTAAAATAACCGAGTTCACCGTTAATTGTTAACTTATGTACAGTAGCGGTCAACTCAACATAACAAACACAGTCATTAAGAATATAACTACCTGATGGTTGATTTAACTCTCTGGCGGTTAAATCAACTGTCACCAGCGACTGGGGAAAAAAAATTTATTTTCTGCTTTTATTTTTTTTTTATCTTCTTATATTAATATTTTTTTTTATTAAATTATTATATTTTTTCTTTATTTATTTGTTTCTATTTAAATTTTTTTCTCTTTCATCTCTTTAAATTTTCTCGCCTTGGCCGAGCCTTGAGCCGCTGACCTCCACTTCGCTGGGCGAACGTCTTAACCACTACGCTAAATGAACGAATTTAATTTGTTGGTCAAAATGCTCACTTGAAATTATGGTTGCTCAAGTTTTGGGGAACGTGGTTAAGGAATTGTTTCACTCCCAAAATTTTTTGCTTGAAAATGAACCATAAAAAAAAAAACAAGTTGAGTTGTGTCATAGGACACCAGATAAGAACGAAGTTCATTATGGTATTTATAAATGTTAGTAAATATAATTCGCAGCAAGGTTTTTCGCAAAACTCAATTGTTTTTATTAATCGAAAAATATATGTATACAAGACGGCTGTTTGTTGTTTTCAACTGTTTTTAACAAGCGAAAATGCGATACAGTATATTCTGCTTAGCTGCATTCAATTATTTTCCAGACAATTTTATGCACTTACGCGAAAAACGCACCTACCCGAAATTTTTTGCTGTATTTTTGAGTAACATATCAGAATGTCTTTAACAACACTTGAATTCTTAAAAGATCGCCGTCCAAATAATAATTTTATTAACAAACAAGTAAGAAAGCTAAAGTCGGTCAAGCCCGACTTTGAAATACCCAGCGTCCCGACGTTATGAGCGCACTATGTTTTGCTTCTCCATTTATGGGCGTGGCAGTGGGAGGGCAACATAAATTATTTCCCTACACCTTTCATTCGCCTTGGTGAACCTATGTTGCGAATTTGAAGCTTCTACGCCTTTTACTTCGGAAGTTACGAAAAATCTTCATTTGTGGGCGTGGCAGTGGGCGGGCCACATACATTTTTTCCTACACCTTTCATTCGCCTTGGTGAACCTATGTTGCGAATTTGAAGCTTCTACGCCTTTTACTTCGGAAGTTACGAAAAATCTTCATTTGTGGGCGTGGCAGTAGGCGGGCCACATACATTTTTTGTTCCTACACCTTTCATTTGCCTTTGTCAACCTATGTTGCGATTTTGAAGCTTCTACGCCTTTAACCTCGGAAGTTACGAAAAATCTTCATTTGTGGGCGTGGCAGTGGGCGAGCCACATAAAAATTTTTCCTACACATTTCCTTTGCCTTGGTCAACCTATGTTGCGAATTTGAAGCTTCTACGCTTTTTACTTCGGAAGTTACGAAAAATCTCCATTTGTGGGCGTGGCAGTGGGCGGGCCTCATAAAATTTTTTCCTACACCTTTCATTCGTCTTGGTCAACCTATGTTGCGAATTTGAAGCTTCTACGCCTTTTACTTCACAAGTTACGATAAGCCCTTATTTGTGGGCGTGGCTCACGGAGGGCGGCGTCCATTTTTTTCCAGGATATGTCCCTTTTCGTAGTTTACCAGTACACCAAAAATCAATGAAATGTGTTGAGTGGTTCGCAAGTTACAAGCATTTTACTGAAAACACATTAAATTCATTTGTGGGCGTGGCAGTGAGCGGATGTCTTCCATTTTTAGTTAGGATCATACTCGGACCCCGATATACCTGTGTGCCACATTTCGACTTGATTGGTCCAGCCGTTTCGGAGGAGATCCGGACACGGACGGACGGACAGACGGACATGTCTAAATCGAATTTTTGATCCTGATCAAGAATATATATATATATATGTCTATATCTACGGAGCGTTATTCTGGCTGTTACAAGATACCGTAATATACGTTGCTTACGCTGGGTATAAAAACAAATAAGTACTTTGACTTACTTTCGCTACTGGAACGTACTTATTAGAAGTAATCGGACTCACAGGGTTGCATTTAAGTCACACATTTCCTATATTTCTGTCGACCTGTCATCGTAATTTCAACTCTGATTTCCTTTCTTCAAAGTAGTGAGCTCGTTACTTCCTTTCAATTTACTTTAACAGCGTTGAGCCCTCAAAGTGCTAAGATAAGCAGAATATACTGGAACTGAAAAAGCATACGTGTAATAGCATTGACAGACATATGGTGTAAAGTCTATAGACTTCACACTACAATGAAAGAAGTCTATGTTGGGGTGACACACTACAATTGATTGTGGATTTCTATTGTGGACTTCGTTAAAACAGCTGATAATTGAAAATTAAAACAACAAAAACAATAAAAACATTTTGGTAGCATTTAGCCTCGATTTTATCTCAAAAGAATCCATGGAAATATCGTTTTTTTGTTATATAAATCCATACGATGGAATTAATTTCATGCAATTCGCATAAATTACTTGAAATTAGAAATTGAAACATCTGGTTTCCGATAAAATAATCGATATTTCGTTTAATTTGGTGCAGCGTTGCCATATCAATCTAAGAAGTCCACAATAAATCCTCCCTTTCAATGTAGTGTGAAGTCTATAAAAAGTCTATGGTGGCTAAGGTAGACTTTTGAGAAATACCCATGTGTGTCACCTAGACTTCACACCATCATGGTGTAAAATACCTATGTCTGTCAGTGCTATAAAGGGTTTTCCATCGCAAATGAGATAGTCTCGAAAATGCGAAATTTCATACATAAAGATGTTTTAAAGTATCGATATTTTTCACACCGATATTACATCCGCAGCCCCCGGAGTACAGACGATGATTTTAAATATGTTTTAATTATGTACGTATTGACGGATACTTTGATAGCGCAAAAAAATTATAAGCTACCTAAAATGCCCTTATATATTTGCAAAAACCTACTAATCGGAGTTATTCTGAAAACGTTCAGTCTGGCAGCACCACATATTGTTTTGTTTTGTTTGAATGCATTTATGCTTGTATATGTCTGTGCACTTTCTGAATTTAATAATTAATTGTTTTTTCGGGATATCGTCGGAAATAAGTGTCGCCTAAAAAAGTATAATATCTCAGCCGCATCAGTAAGTCATTTTACGTAAATATATGTATATTTCTATAAAAACACTTCGATTAAACTTAACAAAAAAACTTCAGTAACTTTAATGACTTTAAAAAAACAAAATAAATTAAAGAAAACAAAACTTCAAATATTTCACAACTCGTTCGATACTTAATAAAATACGTAAATTCAAATGCGCGTTCGCGTCCGCCGCCGTTGACCGTTCGAGACTCACTGCTCGACAATACTCCTCGTGCTAGGGTGTCGATAATAGCACTCGCTAGGGTGTGTCGTTTCTTTACAGCTCGACCACTCCTGACTTTTCGTCCGGCTCGGACGAATCGTCGCTGACGTCATTCTCAACCTCATCCGGTTCAGTCAAAACGCACCAAGGTTTCAGGTGATCCGCTGCCATGACACCCGTGTACCGATTGCGTTTCCGAGGCAAGTCCGGCAAATCTTCAACCAAATACCGGTCACGCCCCAAGATTTTGGTTATCATATATGGTCCTTTGTATAGCGGGTCCAACTTATGAGACGTTCCTGTTGGCCCAGCCACATAATCGATTGCAACCAGATCCTTCGGCTGGTATTGATGTGGGACACAGGATTTCGCATCAACCCGTTTTTTTCCACTTCAATTTCTCTTTAGCAGCGTTTTGAGCAGCCTCTTCCGTACGAAAATCGACAAGCGGTTCATCGTTGCTGTGATCCATGGCGAGTATTAGCTTGTTCGTCGTAACGTCCACCGGATTAAAATTGAATATTAAGCTGTTTGGACTGCACTTAGTAGTCTGATTCCGCTGGGAGTTGATTGACCACTGTAGATTGGGTAAGGCTTCGTCCCATTCCTTCGCAGACGTTGAACTGCATTTGAGGGATGCTAGGACCGTACGATTCACCCGCTCTGCTTGGCCGTTTGCGCGCGGTGTTCGCACTGCCGTTTTAACGTGTTTTATGTCGTACTTCTCCATAAAATTTCCAAATGGTTTTCGACGTGAATGCCGTACCTCGATCAGTCACCACGATCACTGGAAGTCCATAAGTCGCAAAGAATTCGTCTAGTAGAGCGATGACTGGTCCGCTTTTCGTGTTTCGCAGGGCTCTCAAAGTGACATGCTTACTAAAAGAGCAAACAACCACAATAATGTAGGTATTTCCCCGTTTGCTTCGCTGGAATGGGCCTAAATGGTCCAGATGGATAGTCCGGAATGGTATTGGCAACGGGTCTTCGATGTGGAGTTGCATCTCCTTTTTGCCACCTTTTGCCTTGTTCAAGATGCACTCTGGACATGCTGCGATGTATTTCTTCAGGAAGCGTCGCATTTGCGGAAACCAAAAGTACTTAGAAATTTTCTCTATGGTTTTCTGAACCGCAAAATGGCCTGACTTGTCGTGGCAAGCCTCTGCAATTCTCCAGTAAGCTCCCTTTGGCAGCACCAGCTTGTTCCCATTCTCCGTTCTGCGATACAAACGCCCGTTTTGAATCAAATAGTCCTTCTTGATCTGCTCTTGACCCTCCGCACCCTTTCCGTTGATTACTTCTATTGAGAAGGAACAAATCCTTATTTTTGAGAGTAGAATTTATTTTGAAAGTAAATTAACAACTTCAAAATTTAAGTCTTTTCTTTCTCCTTCTCACAATATCAAAAAGTAAGAAAGCTAAAGTCGGTCAAGCCCGACTTTGAAATACCAGCGTCCCGACATTATGAGCGCACTATGTTTTGCTTCTCTATTTGTGGCGTGGCAGTGGGAGGCAACATAAATTATTTCCCTACACCTTTCATTCGCCTTGGTGAACCTATGTTGCGAATTTGAAGCTTCTACGTCTTTTACTTCGGAAGTTACGAAAAATCTTCATTTGTGGGCGTGGCAGTGGGCGGGCCGCATAAAATTTTTTCTTACACCTTTCATTCGCCTTGGTGAACCTATGTTGCGAATTTGAAGCTTCTACGCCTTTTACTTCGGAAGTTAAGAAAAATCTTTATTTTTGGGCGTGGCAGTGGGCGGGACACAACAAATTTTTTCCTACACCTTTCGATTCGCCTTGGTGAACCTATGTTGCGAATTCGAAGCTTCTACGCCTTTTACTTCGGAAGTAACGAAAAATCTTCATTTGTGGGCGTGGCAGTGGGCGGTCCATAAAAAAAATTTTCCTACATCTTTCATTCGGATTGGTGAACCTATGTTGCGAATTTGAAGCTTCTACGCCTTTTACTTCGGAAGTTATGAAAATTCTATATTTGTGGGCGTGGCAGTGGGCGGGCTACATAAATTTTTGTTCCTACACCTTTCATTTGCCTTGGTCAACCTATGCTGCGAATTTGAAGCTTCTACGCCTTTTACTTCACAAGTTACGATAAGCCCTTATTTTTGGGCTTATTTGTGGGCGTGGCTCACGGAGGGCGGCGTCCATTTTTTTCCAGGCTATGTCCCTTTTTGTAGTTTACCAGTACACCAAATATCAATGGAATGTGTTGAGTGGTTCGCAAGTTACAAGCATTTTACTGAAAACACATTATATTCATTTGTGGGCGTGGCAGTGGGCGGATGTCTCCCATTTTTACTTAGGATCATACTCGGATCCCGATATACCTGTGTGCCAAATTTCGACTTGATTGGTCCAGCCGTTTCGGAGGAGATCCGACCACGGACGGACGGACAGACGGACAGACGGACAGACGGACGGACGGACGGACGGACGGACGGACAGACGGACAGACGGACAGACGGACATGTCTAAATCGATTCAGTTTTTGATCCTGATCATTTCTATATATATATGTCTATATCTCCGGAGCTTAATTCTCCCTGTTACAAGATTTGCACAAAACTAATATACCCCGCTTACGCTGGGTATAAAAAGGAAAAATTATAAGCCCTTTTTGATTAAGATTTTTGATTCAACAAAGTTCATAGATTTCTAGATATTTTCAAGCTAAATAATATGTAGCAAGTAGAAGTATTTGTAACATTCTCCCCCTCGTTAAAGAAATATATATTTCTGTTAACGTTCATTTACGAACATCAAGTCTTGCCAATTTTGCTGACGGGCGGCTTAAGAATCCATCCTTAGTTTTGATTGTAGCACTTCTCACCTTGTTGTCTTTTCCTTTATTTACTGATACTATGATTCCTAGAGGCCAGTTATTTCTAGGTGAGTTCGGGTCTACAATTATAACCACATCATCCACTGCCAAGTCGCGTCCTTTTGCAAACCATCTAGTTCTTTTAGTCAGCGTTGGAAGATATTCGTTTACCCAACGCTTCCAAAATAAATCTGCAAAATGTTGAATTTTTCTCCAGTTACGTTGATGATCATTATCATTCGTAAATTCACCAAGAGGTTTTTGTCCATTAGACGATCCCAGCAAAAAATGATTTGGGGTTAGCGCTTCTTCAGATGATTCCACCTCGACGTACGTTAGTGGTCTTGAATTTATAATTCTTTCGCACTCAATAAGAGCACTTGTTAAGGTATCGTCTCGAAAAGAATAATTTGAAGAAATTTTGTACAAAATATTTTTGATGGATCTTATTAGTCTTTCCCAGCTTCCACCCATATGTGGTGAAGCGGGAGGGTTGAAATGCCAAGTGGTATTTCGAGAGGAAAACTTTATATCAAGCCTTTGAAAATCAATTTCTTGTACTGCCTTTTTTAGTTCAGATTCTGCCCCTCTGAAGTTAGTTCCATTATCGCAGTATATACCGACCGGAGTTCCGCGTCTTCCTATAAAGTTTTGGAGTACCAATATGAACGTGTCTGTCGACAAGTCTCTTGAAACTTCAATATGAATTGCGCGGACTGTCAAACAAGTAAAAATAACACCCCACCTTTTTCAAATGGCATCACCGTATGTTCAAAAAGTCCGTCGTGTGTTAGGAAGGCTGTTAATGGTTTAGAATCTTCCTCTAGTGGTATTTGATAATACCCCGACGTCATATCGAGCGTTGTAAATAGACGATTTCCTGCTAGACGTGAGAGCTGCTCTTCGATAATAGGCATCAAATATTGTTTCTTGATTGTCGCTGCGTTTAGCGTCCTATAGTCGACGCACATTCGGCTCTCGCCATTACTTTTCTGTACTAGAAGTACTGAGGCTGCGTGCGGTGATGAACTGCGTCTAATGATGTCGTTGCTGAGTAGGTTCTCAATTATCTCTGACAAGTGCTTACGTTGCGAAAATGGAACTTCGTACCGTTTTCCGACGATTGGCTTCTGCGTGGTCACCTCAATTGACATCTTATTGGTCGTACACCTTCCCAATTCATCAATAGTTTCGGCAAAGCATCCCGGAAATTCTGCCAACAGTCGTTGTAAAGGCGTTTCCTCCTCGCTTAGAGTGTGTACCTCGTTCTCGTTGTCGTTCTGCGTTAGACTCCTCAACACTCCGTTATCGATGACAAATTTATGACTCTCTCGGCACAGAATGTCTCTGCCTATCAAAACCTCATACTGCATCACAGATTCTGGCACTGCAAAGAAAACTGCATCCATTGATTGTCCATCGATTTCGACCGTCGTTTCAATCATTTCTTTGGCCTCGATCACCGATCCTCCGAATCCGCTCAGATGTTTATTCGCTGGCTTTCGATCCAGTTCCGGCAGCGATGTTTCCCGAATTATTGAACAGAAGCTGCCAGTGTCGATAAAAGCATTTATTTCACTTCCGCCAATCCGCATTTTCTTCATGACGGGCTGTACCGTATTGTCGTTCACATTCTCTATTTTCGAAACTGCGTTTCCCGTGCGACAGTCCTTGGCCTCGTGTCCCATTTTACCGCATTTGGTACATTTCAGCCGCTTTTGAGGTTTAGGGCATTTTGCTGATATGTGCCCCAACTCGTTGCAATTGAAGCATTTTATTGGCTTCTTCTCTTTCCCGCTCATGGTTGGCTTTTGTGATGCATCCGTCTTAATATTCGCATCCGGCTTTCCACTGGTCATAATCCCGGCCAAACTTTCCAGTGAGCGAAGTAGTTCGTTGTTGGTTCTTAAATTCATGGCTGTTAACATACGCGATAAATTCGCATCGTTGAGACCACTAATGATGTATGAATTAATGGAAATTTCATCCATTTTCCCTCGTCGTCCCAGACTTAGCATAGCGTAATAAAATTCTTTCATGCTTTCAGTAGGCTTGCGTCGTTTTTTGGCCATGTCCTTATGAATGTCCGCAATAACCGTCGTATCCGGAAAATCTACTCTAAACGCGTTGATAAATTCGTACCATCGGGTGAAAACCGGTTGTGCGTCCAGCCAATCTTTAGCCACTCCTTTGAGCTTTAGTTGGACCGCCATCAAGACCTCCTCTTCACCCCATCCATATGATTGTTTTAACTGCCATATCCTTTCGATAAACTGTTCTGACGAAAGCGTACCTTTGATTGGGTCGAAATCCGGCAATAATCCCATCAGGTCACGCACATCACTCGCTGCCCATCGACGTCGACCCTTTGTCCTTTGGGTTGCGTTTTCCGCATCTGCTTCCGTGATTCCCGCCTCTGTTTCGATATTTTCCGCCTCTGATTCGACATTTTCCGCATCACTTTCGTTATCCGCTAGTGCACTATCTCGATTGTATGACTGTTGTTCGTTTGCATTCGCCGTATGCAAATGTTGTCCGTTTTGAGCTCTTAAAAGATTACTCACAATTGTTGTCAGTCCTGCCATAGCTGCTTTTAGTTCGCTTATTTCCGCCATGACATCAGGGTTTTCCGCAACCGCATCGATTTCTTCCTGTTCGACTTCCTCGCATCCGTATATCTCAACCAGCTTTGCAACCTTTGCAGCTTTATTCCCGCTAATAGCCACGTTTTTATTTTGCAATAGCTTGTTCAGATTATCCACTTTAAGTGACGTAAATTTTACCTTGGTTGACATCTCGTTTCCTTATTGCGTGGTTCAGAATATTCGTTTTACACTGCCAGTGTTCGTTACCGCAATATATATATTTAATCCGCAGTCACAATATTCGCTTCGCGATTCGTATGGTCGTTCGCAGTCGGAAGATTCTCTCCGCAATCCGGATATTTATTTCGCAATCCGGATATTTCACCTGATATTTTGTCCGCAAGACGGATATTTACCCGCAATCCGAATGTATAGTTGCAACCCAAATTCGCTGTTACAACCCTAATTTGGATTTCGCTAGCTCGTACCAAACGTTGGTGGGTTTTCGTCGTACTCCGCTTGCTTGTTGTTGCCGCTCGTCGTACTCAGCTTGCTTGTTGTTGCTGCTCGTCGTACTCAGCTTGCTTGTTGTTGCCGCTCGTCGTTGTCTTTTTTTTTTTTTCCTCTCACGTTGATCTCTTGCGCTGAGAGTGTCGTTGCGTCGTTCCTCTTTATGCCTGGAGAGTAGCTTCGTCTTCTTCCTTTCCAGTGCAATCGTATTCTCTAGACGTTGAGAATGGCGTCGTTGCTTTACTCTCGCAGCGTTGAGAGTAATTCAGCGTGTCTCTTTGCCCACTGAGCGTTGTGAGCGTCGTTTGTCGTTTTGTCGTACTGACACCTTCGAAGACGTTGAAATGTGTCGGTACGTCGTTTTCGTTGTGCTTTATCGGCGTTTTCCGTCTATGTACGGCTTCCTTCTTGCACATACAACGATCCTTTGTGTACGCACATATATCGTGGCGTCGGATTTACATACGTACGTGCGTGCGGCTTCTGCGAAATGATTTTACAAAAAAAACGCGAGAGTTGTGAAATTCGTTTGTAGGCTTAGGCTATCCCTCTTTCTGATTCTATAAAAACACTTCGATTAAACTTAACAAAAAAACTTCAGTAACTTTAATGACTTTAAAAAAACAAAATAAATTAAAGAAAACAAAACTTCAAATATTTCACAACTCGTTTGATACTTAATAAAATACGTAAATTCAAATGCGCGTTCGCGTCCGCCGCCGTTGACCGTTCGAGACTCACTGCCCGACAATACTCCTTGTGCTAGGGTGTCGATAATAGCACTCGCTAGGGTGTGTCGTTTCTTTACATTTCTTTCTTTTTTCAAAGGTTATTATACCCTTTTTTGCGAACTTCAATTTAGGTAACGCGGATTTTATAGCGGTTTTTCCCTTTTTCTCGACTAGGTCCCCTGTCGCTATCGTTTCATAAAGAACTTCGTTCTAATAAAATAAAATAAATCCTTAAAAATGTAGGAGAAAATTTTTGTCTTCCAAAACAACTATACTCTGAACAAAAAAAAACTGTAATTAAAACAAAAATTCAGAAAAATTCTCGCCGCCAGCAGGTATAGAACCCCGAAGCTCACGACCGTCGAGTCACAGTTTAAACCACTGAGCTATCGAAACCTCCGGAGGCGGTTGATCAGAATGCGAACTTATACGTCTAAGTGAACGAAAGCGAATTTTAACATAAAAAGTAACTGTTTTTCAACTGTTCATTTCACTGCCTCTTTCAGTGCATTTAACGCGGAATACAGTTTATTTGACCACTCTTACTTTAACTGTTTTAAATAGTAACAATATAACAGGAGCCGTTTCCATTTTGGCTCTTTTCAACACGTTCTTGGGTACCCAACACGGTCTTGGGTACCCACCAAAATGAGAATTTTTCACTTAGGTACTCACCAAAAATATATCTCTCCCGCTCTTTTTTTGCCTGCCGAGTAACATCTCTTTCTAACTGGCGCGATACGTCCCGCGCAATATCTATGAGAGTGACATATATGGTTATATGTGCTCTTTGGCTTCCGCTTCGGAGTTTCAATTCATACTGACTTGTATGTAGGAGTGTAAGTCTAACTCTTCCTCTTCCTAATCGCTGCAATGTGTTAGAGCTACGCTGCTTCAACGTAGGCATATAGCATGATGAAAAGAGAAGCATGCTATAGCAGCAAAATATTTAGCTCTGCTCTGGTTAAATGCATTGCCACTTTAATTTTTAGTTTTGGGAGATTTTCGGGTACATTTCATATAAAATATCTACCAAACTCATAAAATGATATGAAAAGCTTTAAAAACATAAAACTAATCAAGGAAACTCAATATCAAGGAGAAATATAAATTCGTTTTTTAGTCCTACCCTGTCCACATAACTTTTTGATCACACTGTTTGAGCAAAAATACTGAATTCTATGTACAATCAAGTCGTAGCCGTAGTCAAAAATGTATGTCAGTTTATTACAAAATAAAAACATTCGTGCACATTAAGCAAAAACATATGGCAATACATTTCCCAGTCGGCAATTGGCTCAGGCATGAATTTTTTCTTCAATGAATTCATCGATGAAATAACTGAAAAATGTAATGTCGAAAAGATTCATGAATAGTAAGGCAAACATTCAGCTATAGCGGACCGAGCAGTTTTAAGTCAGCCGGTCTATTTTCTTAAGAACCATAAAACCATAAAAGAAGAGAAAAAAAAATATCCTTAAAAAACTTCTCGGTCCGCTTTTGCTGAATTTTTGCCTTACTGTACCTGAATTTTTTCTTATGAACCGAAACTATAGAAAAAACGCATAAGCCGACTAGATCATTGAAAAAATCTCGCTCCGCTATAGCTGAAATTATCGCTTACTAAACATGAATTTTTTCAGAATAGTAGCGAACGTGAATTTCCGTGGAAAATCAAAGCGTTTAGTGTTTTAGTTTTTTAACTAAAAACTGTCAATTGAAGTACGACATCCGATATAGCAACACGGATCGGGTTAAGGAATAATTAACTAAAAAGTTAAAAAAAAAACTTCAAAAACTTTGATGAAGCTATCTTCGGGAAGTTACAATTTAAATAACTTGCAAATTACATAATAATACGTTTTTTTTACTTTAGAAACCTGTAAAAAGTACGGCTTTATGCTGAAATCACATGCAGATAGCATGAGGAAAGCTTTCAGGCTGGGAAAAGGGAGATTCTACAAGCGCGAAAGCCTGAAAAGGAAAACAACAGACCAAGCCGACTAATAAAATATTTAAACTTTTATTTTATAAGAATTATTTTTGTTTAAAAAAAAAGATATTTTAATAAGCATATACTTGGTGTTTCGCATAAGGATGTATATCCGAAAGGAGGTGATACGGGGGCTCAATATCGACCAAAAATCGTATGAGAGGGGGGGGGTGGAAAATGCTCCCCTAAGGAGTTAGAGGGCCTTAAAGTTTTTAGGCAGTAAGTCGAGAAAAAAAATTCTCCCACGATAACGGTTCATCGTAGAAAAAAAAATGTTAAGCGGTTTGAAAGCCAATTCTATGGGCTTTTAGGCAAAATTAAATTCATGGTAAGAATTTAAGCCAATGATGGTTAATTAAGCGGTCAAAGTCAAAAATTCTGAAAAAATTTATATTTTTTTACTTTGAGAGCCATTTTGGTATGAAAAAGGTCCTATTAACACATACTTTTCTAATTTTTTTCAAAACCCTCGATTAATTTTCTTCAAATCTGTGGTACATTTGTCATACCTTATTAGCGGTTTAACCTCAGGGAAAATAGGATTTAAAAACGAACTTGAACTTTTTTTATGTGATGAAATTCTTAAAAGAGCAATCTTTGGCTTACAATGGCCAGCCAGCAATTTCTTATTTAAGACAAATTTTGGTTTAAAATTATACGAACTTTAACTGGAAAAATTGGTAATTTTTTGCTGAGATTATTTAAATTGATTTTAAAAAAAGTTTAAGTTCGTTTTTAAATCCTATTTTTCCTGAGGTTAAACCGCTAATAAGGTATGACAAATGTACCACAGATTTGAAGTAAATTAATCGAGGGTTTTGAAACAAATTAGAAAAGTATGTGTTAATAGGACCTTTTTCATACCAAAATGGCTCTCAAAGTAAAAAAATATAAATTTTTTCAGAATTTTTGACTTTGACCGCTTAATTAACCATCATTGGCTTAAATTCTTACCATGAATTTAATTTTGCCTAAAAGCCCATAGAATTGGCTTTCAAACCGCTTAACAGTTTTTTTTCTACGATGAACCGTTATCGTGGGAGAATTTTTTTTCTCGACTTACTGCCTAAAAACTTTAAGGCCCTCTAACTCCTTAGGGGAGCATTTTCCACCCCCCCCCCCCCCTCTCATACGATTTTTGGTCGATATTGAGCCCCCCTATCACCTCCTTTCGGATATACATCCTTATGCGAAACACCCTGTATATATATGTATATAGTATTATAAGCAAAAAGGCCTTAAACTGTGATCAAAACTTTTTTATACGAATATGTTAATTTTTTTAATTTAAAAATTACCTTTTTTTTATTTAATAAAACGAACTGATTTTGAATATAAAACAAAATTTTTTTCGATTTATAAATCCTCCAAACAGGAATATTTTCTACAATGAATTCAACAATCTTTTTTTCATTGTAGAATTCATATATGAATTTTTTGTGCATTTTGAAACGAAGTGATCGTTCACTATGCCTTACCATATGTAAGCTTTGTAAGCTATCATTTCCGCGATAGCGGACCGAAAAATAAATGAAAACTATACCTTACATTTCCTAGGACATCGCAATGTTAATTTTCAACGATGAATTCAGCAATAGTCCATAGAGGCTATTGCAGAAAAAGTTGCTGATAAACCTTTCACTTGCCGACTGGGATATGTCGATTCTAAGACTTTTTTACACAGGAAGACATGTCGATAAAAATCAGTTTGTTTGAAAGCGATGGACGCACGGGCAAGAGACAACAAAATAGAGATAAAAACCCGTGTGTAAATAGCGTCTAAAGTGAAACATTGATTGAAACCGAGGTTTTTCAGCAACTTTTTCTGCAATAGCCTCTATGGACTACTGCTGAATTTATCGTTGAAAATTAACATTGCGATGTCCTACGAAATGTAAGGTATAGTTTTCATTTATTTTTCGGTCCGCTATCGCTGAAATATTAATTTGAAAATGGTCGAAATAGTCATGGATAGCGGCGCGAGAGAAATGACACGAAATGAATTCTTGGAAGCGCTAGCGTATTTTCGGTCCGCTATCGCGGAAAGCTTCGTTTGAAAATGGTCGAAATAGTCATGAATAGCGAGCGTGTTTTCTGTCCGCTATCGCGGAAATGATAGCTTACATAGCTTACATATGGTAAGGCATAGTGAACGACCTCTTCTTTTGAAAATGCACAAAAAATGCATATATGAATTCTACAATGAAAAAAAGATTGTTGAATTCATTGCAGAAAATATTCCTGTTTGGAGGATTTATAAATCGGAAAAAATTTGTTTTATATTCAAAATCAGTTCGTTTTATTAAATCAAAAAAAAGGTATTTCTTAAACTAAAACAAGTAAGAAAGCTAAAGTCGGTCAAGCCCGACTTTGAAATACCCAGCGTCCCGACATTATGAGCGCACTATGTTTTGCTTCTCTATTTGTGGGCGTGGCAGTGGGAGGGCAATATAAATTATTTCCCTACACCTTTCATTCGCCTTGGTGAACCTATATTGCGAATTTGAAGCTTCTACGCCTTTTACTTCGGAAGTTACGAAAAATCTTCATTTGTGGGCGTGGGAGTGGGCGCGCCATATAAAATTTTTTCCTACACCTTTCATTCGCCTTGGTAAACCTATGTTGCGAATTTGAAGCTTCTACGCCTTTTACTTCGGAAGTTACGAAAAATCTTCATTTGTGGGCGTGGCAGTGGGCGGGCCATAAAAATTTTCGGAAGTTATGAAAATTCTCTATTTGTGGGCGTGGCAGTGGGCAAGCTACATAAATTTTTTTTCCTACACCTTTCATTTGCCTTGGTCAACCTATGCTGCGAATTTGAAGCTTCTACGCCTTTTACTTCACAAGTTACGATAAACCCTTATTTTTGGGCTTATTTGTGGGCGTGGCTCGAGGAGGGCGGCGTCCATTTTTTGCCAGGATCTGTCCCTTTTCGTAGTTTACCAGCACACCAAATATCAATAGAATGTGTTGAGTGGTTCGCAAGTTACAAGCATTTTATTGAAAACACAATAAATTCATTTGTGGGCGTGGCAGTGGGTGGATAACTCCGATTTTTACTTAGGATCATACTCGGACCCCGATATACATGTGTGCCAAATTTCGACTTCATTGGTTCAGCCGTTTCGGAGGAGATCCGACCACGGACGGACGGACAGACGGTCAGACGGACAGACGGACAGACGGACATGTCTAAATCGATTCAGTTTTTGATCCTGATCATTTCTATATATATTTTTCTATATCTCCGGAGCTTAATTCTCCGTGTTTTAAGATTTGCACAAAACTAATATACCCCGCTTACGCTGGGTATAAAAATTAACATATTCGTATAAAAAAGTTTTTATCACAGTTTAAGGCCTTTTTGCTTATAATACTATATACATATATATATTAGACTGGTCCTTATTTTTTTTAAAACTGGGTTTCTTAAAATTTCCAGGCAAATTATATAAGCTTATGGTCCCAAACTACCAAATATGAAGTTTGGTTTCGATCCGATAATGTTTGATGGGCGCGGAAGTCACTCAAAGTTTAAAAATCCATTTGTATGAGAAAAAATCTGGGTTGTGTTAGTTTTATCAAAATTTAACACATATAATATAATTTCTCTAACCAAATGTGAATGGTATTCCATTGACAATAGATTGGTCTTTCTTTGAAGCTATAACAACATAAAATCGGATTGTATTTGGCACAGCCAGGACTACTGAAAGTCAAATTTTTAGGAAATTCAAAAGATGCTTCGACTTGGAGGTCTTGGATAGCCACAAGAATTAGCAGAAATGTTTTTAATATTCATATTTGGAAAATATACGAAATAGCCCTTCGAATGAGCCTTATATGAAGAAAATCGGATTACTCTTTACTTTAGCTTGAACATACTAAACAATTGCTATAGATTTTTTAAGACAAAGTTTTAGGCTCTTAACTTTAGCGGGGTGAGAATTGGTCATGGTCTCAAATAATTTCAGGCTTCGCGTTAGATTCTAAACTTGCAATTCATTTCGCAACATTTGATACCAAAATCATGAAATTTGTTTGGCGGTTTCTGCTTATATGGATATGATTAAAATTTCAATATTTTTTTGGTTGTAAAAACAGCTGAATTTCACTGCTTTAAATGCATCAGACAGGTAAATGGTACAACATTTTTGGGAATTTATGCTTCAAAAGAAGTGGTATTATGTGCAGAACTATATATGATATGGTTTTTTTTACTATGATCTTCCACTTTTCCAAAATTTCATGAAAAACTGCGCATTTTAGGGAATTTTGGGGGAATTTTGGCAGATTTTTTTCCTTTTTAGGAAATTTTGAAAATTATCAAACTTTTAATTTTTTAATTTACAGCCGTTGTAAAGTTAAAATTTGACCACCATTCGCGAAATTCGCAAAAATTTGATTTTCACTATTTTGAATTGAGTATTTCGCTGCTAGACAAAATGTCCTCTAACGATTAAAATTTGACCATTCGCAAAAAATTTGTACTTAAATATAATTTCGAGTTTGTGAAGCTAAATCGAAGCACAGATAATGTGTAGCTAGACCAACGAAAAGGGCAGGAATTTTTGTTAAGGTAATGTTTCAACATATTTAAGGCTGAGGAAAAGGTATGTGTGCAATCGGCTTAGCCGATGTAAACTTCTTTACTTTTTATGCAACATTCACGTAGTAAATGATGTTGCAGAAAGAGGCATTAAATTCGTGGGAGATTTCAACAAAATGTTAACTCAAGATGAGGATGAACTGCAACTTATACTTCAATTGGTGGAGGCGTATCGTAAGAAATACCCCTCATTCAAGAAAAGTACGCTTACCAAATGTTTTAAACACTAAAACTGAATTTTACTTTCTTCAAATAAATATTCTTCAAATAACTAAATAAACCTTCCGAAAATATAATTTCTGCTTTACATTTAGCTTTACAACGGCTGTAAATTAAAAAATTAAAAGTTTGATAATTTTCAAAATTTCCTAAAAAGGAAAAAAATCTGCCAAAATTCCCCCAAAATTCCCTAAAATGCGCAGTTTTTCATGAAATTTTGGAAAAGTGGAAGATCATAGTAAAAAAAACCATATCATATATAGTTCTGCACATAATACCACTTCTTTTGAAGCATAAATTCCCAAAAATGTTGTACCATTTACCTGTCTGATGCATTTAAAGCAGTGAAATTCAGCTGTTTTTACAACCAAAAAAATATTGAAATTTTAATCATATCCATATAAGCAGAAACCGCCAAACAAATTTCATGATTTTGGTATCAAATGTTGCGAAATGAATTGCAAGTTTAGAATCTAACGCGAAGCCTGAAATTATTTGAGACCATGACCAATTCTCACCCCGCTAAAGTTAAGAGCCTAAAACTTTGTCTTAAAAAATCTATAGCAATTGTTTAGTATGTTCAAGCTAAAGTAAAGAGTAATCCGATTTTCTTCATATAAGGCTCATTCGAAGGGCTATTTCGTATATTTTCCAAATATGAATATTAAAAACATTTCTGCTAATTCTTGTGGCTATCCAAGACCTCCAAGTCGAAGCATCTTTTGAATTTCCTAAAAATTTGACTTTCAGTAGTCCTGGCTGTGCCAAATACAATCCGATTTTATGTTGTTATAGCTTCAAAGAAAGACCAATCTATTGTCAATGGAATACCATTCACATTTGGTTAGAGAAATTATATTATATGTGTTAAATTTTGATAAAACTAACACAACCCAGATTTTTTCTCATACAAATGGATTTTTAAACTTTGAGTGACTTCCGCGCCCATCAAACATTATCGGATCGAAACCAAACTTCATATTTGGTAGTTTGGGACCATATGCTTATATAATTTGCTGAGAAATAAAAAAATAAAAAAATAAGGACCAGTCTAATATATATGCTTATTAAAATATCTTTTTTTAAACAAAAATAATTCTTATAAAATAAAAGTTTAAATATTTTATTAGTCGGCTTGGTCTGTTGTTTTTCTTTTCAGGCTTTCGAGCTTGTAGAATCTGCCTTTTCCCAGCCTGAAAGCTTTCCTCATGCTATCTGCATGTGATTTCAGTGTATAGCCGTACTTTTTACAGGTTTCTAAAGTAAAAAAAGCTTATTATTATGTAATTTGCAAGTGATTTAAATTGTAACTTACCGAAGATAGTTTCATCAAAGTTTTTGAAGTTTTTTTTTAACTTTTTAGTTAATTATTCCTTAACCCGATCCGTGTTGCTATATCGGATGTCGTACTTCAATTGACAGTTTTTAGTTAAAAAACTAAAACAATAATCGCTTTGATTTTCCACGGAAATTCCCGTTCGCTACTATTCTGAAAAAATTCATGTTTAGTAAGCGATAATTTCAGCTATAGCGGAGCGAGATTTTTTCAATGATCTAGTCGGCTTATGCGTTTTTTCTACAGTTTCGGTTCATAAGAAAAAATTCAGGTACAGTAAGGCAAAAATTCAGCAAAAGCGGACCGAGAAGTTTTTTAAGGATATTTTTTTTTGCTACCCAATTCCTTCACAAGCAAGCGCTTAAGTTAAAAAAAATTATTTCAAATAGTAAAATTAGTAATATACTAATAAGTTAAATAAAACTAAATATCTTGAAAATAATAAAAAAAAAATCATTATATATTTAAAAAAAAAAAATCACACCTCACGGAGACTTGAACCCCTAACCCACGGGCAAGAGGCACAGACTCGACCGCTGCACTACATAATCATGTTAACGAATATGTCTTACAATTGAGTATGTATACACTAACAGCTCCTTCAAGTTCCGAAGCATACTTAAAGTCTGTTAGTAACAGCAGTCTGTACAATTACAGCATTGGACTTTCCTGTTGAGAAAATAGTAACAGTGCAACCTATTGATTCAAGCCGCCTGGTCCATTGGCAAGTCGAAAAATTTTTTAATGTCTTAAAAACAATTTTTTTCATTTGTTTTTTTAACGAAGTTACTGAATAAAGTGGCTCTGGGATAGCGTAGGGGATGCGTGCTATGCTCTTGATCCCAGGGTCCGAGGTTCGATTCCCGGCACAGGCGAAACGGAGTGTAATGTTCCAAGTCTGGCACTGGTTTTTCAAAAATCGCATGTTAGGGGCACACTACATAAAAAAGACATACACCCACACAAACACAAGAAATCCCTCCGTGGTATCACAATGGGCCGATTAACGGCCTAAGTGGCAGCCACTTCAACCTACCTACCTACTGAATAAAGCGTCGAGGATTTCTAAATTGAAATAAAAACATTCTTAGGGCGGTTTTGGAGGTCAAATGTGCTTGCTTAAAGCAGTTTTTTCTTTTTTTTATCTATAATTTTTATACCTTTTCCGAAGGAAAGGGTATATTAAGTTTGGCTCGGAGTATGTAACATACCAAAGGAGTCGCGATAGATATAGACATAACATATATATATATTCTTGATGAGGGTGACAAGAGGAGTCGATCCAGCCATGTCTGTCTGTCTGTCTGTCTGTCTGTCGGTCACACTTTAGTTTTTCGTAATTTACTCCTAAGCCATGAAAGATATCATATTGAAATTCGGCATGGACATGAACCAGGTAAATGTCCGAAAAACTGCATAAAAATTGTTTTCGTAGTCCCTCCTTGGGTCGTGGGAAGTGGTTCAGAAGTTTCAAAAATCACGATTTTTAAGGATTTTCCTGGATAACTTTTTTACTATACATCCCAGCTTATTGAAATTTGGTGTGTGTATAGCTACCATGTAGACTTAAGCTTTCGCTGAAAAAAAATTGCGACATCGCTATAACTATGGTCATCATCCTACATATAAGAAAAAAACACTCTTTCTCTTATTCTCATATCTGTATACAAAAATGATTTTTTTTTGCTTCTTCCGATTGTGTATTTTGGCGCCAAATAAAGTCGTCACTTAAGGTTAAAAATTTATCAAGACCACCATTCGCGAAATTCGCAAAAATTTGATTTTCACTATTTTGAATTTAGTATTTCGCAGCTAAACAAAATGTCCTCTAAGGGTTAAAAATTTATCATGACCACCATTCGCGAAATTCGCGAAAATTTGATTTACACTATTTTGAATTGAGTATTTCGCAGCTAAACAAAATGTCCTCTAAGGGTTAAAAATTTATCAAGACCACCATTCGCGAAATTCGCAAAAAATTGATTTTCACTATTTTGAATTTAGTATTTCGCAGCTAGACAAAATGTTCTCTAACGACTAAAATTTGACCATGACCACCATTCGCGAAAATTTTTTGCTTAATAATAATCTCGAGTTTTAGAAGCTAAATCGAAGTAAGATAAGGTATAAATAGATATCCAAGCTAGAACAACGAAAACGGCAGGAATTTTCGTTAAGGTAATGTTTTAACATATTTTAGGCTGAGGAAAAGGTATGTGTGCAATCGGCTTTGCCGATGTAAACTTCTTTACTTGTTTTATTTAAAATAAATGAAACCCGTAGTGAAGAAGCAAAATCTTATCGTAACTTGTGAAGTAAAAGATGTAGAAGCTTCAAATTCGCAACATAGGTTTACCAAGGCAAATAAAAGGTGTAGGAACAAAAATTTATGTAGCCCGCCCACTGCCACGCCCACAAATAGAGAAGCAAAACATATTGCGCTCATAATGTCGGGACGCTGGGTATATCAAAGTCGGGCTTCACCGACTTTAGCTTTCTTACTTGTTTCATTTTCAGTTTGGGGCCATTTTGCATTGGTGCCATTTTTCAGGGAGCCCTCAAGGACTTTTCAAAATAGAAAACTAAAAAGTCGTCCTTATAGTGTTTTTAGATGCCACCTATCGAAAAATCAACAAAACTTAAAAATCCTTTTCAGGGTGCCGTAGTCGGCAAGACTCTTATAAATTCCACGATAAAAAAGCGAGCTCGAGGCAAGCAAACGTTTCGAATTCTTATCGCATTTTCTCTTCGAATCGATTTCGAATCGAACGCAAAATACGATAAAAGCGCCGTCCTCCTCGAGCCACGCCCACAAATAAGCCCACAAACAAGGGCTTATCGTAACTTGTGAAGTAAAAGGCGTAGAAGTTTCAAATTCGTAACATAGGTTCACCAAGGCGAATGAAAGGTGTAGGAAAAAATTTTAATTGGCCCGCACACTGCCACGCCCACAAATGAAGATTTTTCGTAACTTCCGAAGTAAAAGGCGTAGAAGCTTCAAATTCGCAACATGGGTTCACCAAGGCGAATGAAAGGTGTAGGGAAATAATTTATGTTGCCCTCCCACTGCCACGCCCACAAATAAAGAAGCAAAACATAGTACGCTCATAATGTCGGGACGCTGGGTATTCCAAAGCGGGCTTGACCGACTTTAGCTTCTTACTTGTTTTTTTTTTATAATAATCTCTGCTATTTAAAAGACGGACCACTTAAATATTCCGAAACTTTCATACACTATGATTAGCTCCGGTTCGAACTTTAATGATAATAATGACACTAACATCGACTGTCTCTTTGCTTTATTAAAAGTGATTAATAACGCCCGATGTGGCTTCCAGTTATGCTACTTTAATGCACGAAGTCTAAACACTGAAAAACTGGATTATTTTAATAATATTATATATTCAATGAACTAACAACTGACGTTATTTGTGTTACAGAGACATAGTTCAAATATGATTTCACTAATGATCTCTATACTCTTTGTGATTATAATCTGCTAAGAAATGATAGGATAACTACAACACGGGGTGGAGGTATTGCAATATACTGCAAAAGAAATCTGGACCAAAAATAATAAAGACATCCAAAAGCTGTGATCCAGTTGAGTATTTATGTGTAGAAGTTGGGGACACACTCAACAAAATTCTAATTATTTGTGTGTATAATCCGCACAAGTCAAATGACCTGGAAAATTTATTTGATGAAATAACTGACCTGAGCTTAAGTTATGATCATCAAAGTTGGGTACCGTTACTTGAAAATGTAACTTCCGCTACCTTTCGTTACTTGCTAAAAATTGTAGCTTAGTTACCGTTATTCCGCTACTTTCAAAAAAAATTTAACGGAAGTTACCGTTACCGTTACCGTTACTCAAAAACTATACGGGAAGAAGGTTTTAAAAAAAAGTGTATTAACCAAAATGGACTGTAGTCCATAGGCGCGTACATATATATGTATGAGTAAACAACAAAATTTGTTTCCCATAATATTACTTTTATTTAAGTATACTATTACTTATAGGTTGAGCTACAAGGTTAACATTTTTATCAATTTTTATGGAACAGGTGAGAATTTCCTTTCATGAAAAGTAGCATTTCAAAATTTTCATCAGATAAGCTTGATCTTTTGGCCCTCAAGATATCTTTCCCCATGGAAAACAAACGCTCCACGGCAGCATTTTCAACAAAGAATTCCAGAATCTTTTCATCTACAAATGATTGTGGCACCTTGTCAAAGACAAAAGTGTTTTTTAAGCACTCGTCGATGGTGCTCTGCCGTACTTTCTTAGAATTTAACTGTGACGACAACCCTTCAACCCTCTTACACCCTCTTTGAGAACGTTCTTTCAGAACAGTTTCAAACTCCTTTAATTTAAACGAATGGCTCCTCTTGATATGCATTTTTAAGTTGGTTAAACTCGAAACATGGCCTTTGATTTCAACAATTTTAGGTTGGCACAAAATGCAATGAAATAATACTGAAGCATGTTCACGTGTTTTAAATTCAAAGAATGGGTCCAAGCGGGTCCATAATTTGGCGAATTGTTGCAGAAATCTTTCGAAGCTTCTTCCGTCATTGTTCTTTTTTGCTTTTAAGTACACATATTGAATTGTGGAGGGAAAATTTTATCGATGCAACAGCTCAAAAACAGTCGATAACGATATAAATATAATCGATACTTTAAGCTTCTAGTGCTATATTTCATGGGCTTTATTACCTCAAAACTCCACATGCTAGTCCTTATTACTTAACTTTTAATATGCTCTAGCAAAATAAAATTATCAGCATATTCTTCAAAATCGGCATGTATTTGCAGCGCGTAGTCATGAAAACCGGATTTTTTTGGTTTTGTGCTTCTGGTCTAAGATGAACCATTGTTTTATGATTGGCACTGGAAAAATCACAATACTTGACAGTGACGTCATAATAGTCGCTAGGCTTGATATATTCAGGTAGCAAAAATTTTAAAAAATAACAACCTTGTGTACCTCTAGAAATACTTCACTTTCCAACTCCACTTTTTATTAAAGTTTCGTTTTTCTATAAGACTTGTATATAACAACAGTTTCGTAATGAAAATAATATTTCAGCCTAGACTGACGTCATGTAAAGGGCAATAATGAGTTTACGTTGATTTCGTGGCGTAATTTGGTTAGTGCGTTAATGCAAAAAATGTCAAAACAAGCAAATGAAAAATGAAGTGTCTCCGGAGACATTTTTGATCGTCTGAACATGAAGGAGATACCAAGATAGAATATCGAAATATATCGAAACATAAAATAAAAGTAGCGGAGTAACGGAACTTGTTGATTGTAGCGGAAGTTACAGTTACAGTTACTAATTTTAAAATGTAGCGGAACCGTTACTCCGTTACCAAAAAAGTAACTTCCGTTAGTAACGGAGTAACGGAGGAACGGTTTATGCCCACCTTTGATGATCATATAATATATTTATATGTGGTGACTTTAATGTTGATCTACTAATAAATGATACTACGACTTCTGTCTTGAAGTATATGATCAGCTCTTTTGGACTTAGTATACTAATTACTTCCCAACGCGCTTTGCAAAAACTAATAAATCAAGTCTGCTTGACCTTATATGTGCTTCACATCTCGATAATGTGTTACTTCATGATCAGCTTTCACTGCCGGGCATATCCGATCATGATATGCTATATATGACCTACGACATTAAACTATCTGCAAGAGAATTCAACAATTCATTTACATATCGAGACTTTAAGCGTATTGATCACGACACGTTGTATAGAGAAGCATATACTATGGACTGGAACAGATGCTGGCACTATGCGAACATTAACCTAAAATTTTAATACTAATGTAAACTATTTGTTTAATAAATTCGTTCCTTTAAAGAGAGTAAAATGTAAAAGGTATAAACAACCCTGGTTCACCCCGGAGGTTAAGATAGCCATTGCAAGACGTCAAAAATGCTACATTGATTGGAAATTTCACCCTACTGCCAGCAATTGGGAAAAGTTCAGAGTGGAGCGAAATCGTGTAACTCTTGTCATAAGAAATTCAAAAAGACGATTTTACCAAAATAAATTAAAAACAAGTAAAGAAGTTTACATCGGCAAAGCCGATTGCACACATACCTTTTCCTCAGCCTAAAATATGTTAAAACATTACCTTAACGAAAATTCCTGCCGTTTTCGTTGTTCTAGCTTGGATATCTATTTATACCTTATCTGTACTTCGATTTAGCTTCTAAAACTCGAGATTATTACTAAGCAAAAAATTTTCGCGAATGGTGGTCATGGTCAAATTTTAACCGTTAGAGGACATTATGTCTAGCTGCGAAATACTAAATTCAAAATAGTGAAAATCAATTTTTTGCGAATTTCGCGAATGGTGGTCTTGATAAATTTTTAACCCTTAGAGGACATTTTGTTTAGCTGCGAAATACTCAATTCAAAATAGTGAAAATCAAATTTTTGCGAATTTCGTGAATGGTGGTCATGATAAATTTTTAACCCTTAGAGGACATTTTGTTTAGCTGCGAAATACTAAATTCAAAATAGTGAAAATCAAATTTTTGCGAATTTCGCGAATGGTGGTCTTGATAAATTTTTAACCCTTAGAGGACATTTTGTTTAGCTGCGAAATACTCAATTCAAAATAGTGCTGGGATGTATAGTAAAAAAGTTATCCAGGAAAAACCTTAAAAATCGTGATTTTTGAAACTTCTGAACCACTTCCCACGACCCAAGGAGGGACTACGAAATTTTTATGCAGTTTTTCGGACATTTACCTGGTTCATGTCCATGCCGAATTTCAATATGATATCTTTCATGGCTTAGGAGTAAATTACCAAAAACTAAAGTGTGACCGACAGACAGACATACAGACAGACAGACAGACAGATAGACAGACAGACATGGCTAGATCGACTCCTCTTGTCACCCTGATTTTCCTTCGGAAAAGGTATAACAAGTAAAGAAGTTTACATCGGCTAAGCCGATTGCACCTTTTCCTCAGCCTGAAATATGTTATGTTAAAACATTACCTTAACAAAAAATCCTGCCGTTTTCGTTGTTCTAGCTTGGATATCTATTTATACCTTATCTGTTCTTCGATTTGGCTTCTAAAACTCGAGATAATTATTAAGCACAAAATTTTCGCGGATAGTGAGCATGGTCAAGTTTTAACCGTTAGAGGACATTTTGTCTAGCTGCGAAATCCTCAATTCAAAATAGTGAAAATCAAATTTTTGCGAATTTCGCGAATGGTGGTCATGGTCAAAATTTAACCGTTAGAGGTAATTTTGTCTAGCAGCGAAATACTCAATTCAAAATAGTGAAAATCTAATTTTCGCGAATTTCGCGGATGGTGATCTTGATCAAATTTTAACCGTTAGAAGACATTTTGTCTAGCTCCGAAATACTCAATTCAAAATAGTGAAAATCAAATTTTCGCGGATGGTGATCTTGATCAAATTTTAACCGTTAGAAGACATTTTGTTTAGCTGTGAAATACTTAATTCAAAACTGTCAAAATCAAATTTTCGCGAATTTCGCGGATGGTGGTCTTGATCAAATTTTAACCCTTAGAGGACATTTTGTTTAACTGCGAAATACTTAATTCAAAACTGTGAAAATCAAATTTTCGCGAATTTCGCGGATGGTGATCTTGATCAAATTTAACCGTTTGCAGACATTTTGTTTAGCTGCGAAATACTCAATTCAAAATAGTGAAAATCAAACTTTCGCGAATTTCGCGAATGGTGGTCATGGCCAAATTTTAACCTTAAGTGACGACTATATTTGGAGGCAAAATACACAATCAGAAGAAACAAAAAAAAAAATCATTTTTGTATACAGATATGAGACTAAGAGAAAGAGTGTTTTTTTCTAATGTGTAGGATGATGACCATATATATAGCGATGTCGCAATTTTTTTTTCAGCGAAAGCTTAAGTCTACATTGTAGCTATACACACACCAAATTTCAATAAGCTGGGATGTATAGTAAAAAAGTTATTCACGAAAAACGTTAACAATCGTGATTTTTGAAACTTCTGAACCACTTCCCACGACCCAAGAAGGGACTACGAAAAAAATTTGTATGCAGTTTTTCGGACATTTACCTGGTTCAAGTCCATGCCAAATTTCAATATGATATCTTTCATGGCTTAGGAGTTAATTACGAAAAACTAAAGTGTGACCGACAGACAGACAGACAGACAGACAGACATGGCTAGATCGATTCCTCTTGTCACTCTGATCAAGAATATATATATATGTCTATATCTATCGCGACTCCTTTGGTATGTTACATACTCCGTGCCAAATTAATATACCCTTTCCTTCGGAAAAGGTATAACAAATCTGCCTAGTAAAAAATTTTGGCAAAATCTGAATGATATCGGTGTTGGTGGAAACACTAAATCCCTTTGCAATATTGATGTTAATGTCATGAATGACTTTTTTATTTCAGAAAATTCTAGCTTGCAACGTGATAGCTTGGTGCTTAACGATAGTATTAAATTTGTAGGTCAGAAATTTTCTTTCAGATGTTTACATGAATTTCAACATTTCCAAACCAATGGAAAACTGCAAATATTATACCTACGCCGAAAAACGGTGGTTCTAAAACACCTAAAGACTTTCGCCCTATAAGCATTTTATCTGTGTTGGCTTAAGTTTTCGAAAAATGTCTCTCGCTCCAAATTGTCAAATTTTTAAATGACAATAGTTTACTCACTGAACTTCAATCAGGATATAGATCTAATCATAGCTGTACCACTGCAACACTTAAGATTCTAGAAGACATAAGACCATCATTTGACAGAGGAGACCTAACAATTCTAGTCCTACTAGGCTTCTCAAAGGCATTTGATATGGTAAATCATGCTTTTCTTCTAAAAAAAACTCAAGCATTACTATGGATTTAGCACAAGTGCACTCAAACTCATGGAAAGTTACCTATACTCCAGACTGCAGAAAGTCTGTATTCAGGAAAAATGTTCTTATCTCAGACATGTTGCGTCTGGGGTACCGCAGGGATCTTTTCTCGGACCCATCTTATTCAGTATCTTCATTAATGACATAGTGTTCAACTGCAATGACGTATCCATTCATCTGTACGCAGATGATGCACAGGTGTATCTTTCCAGGCCGATTGGTCTAGTGGAGGATCTTGTACACCGCATTAATGAACTAAGGTTCAATATCATTGTGGGCCCTGAATAATGACCAAAATCTTAATGTAACTAAGACAAAGGCACTGATTATTTCTCACTTTCCATATAATTTTGAAAATATTCCTAACGTAATTATCAATAACTTCACTGTAAAATATGAATCTTGCGTCACCAGTCTGGGCTATAAGATCAACTCGAGACTAACTTGCACTGACCATGTGAATGCTACCGTATGCAAGGGGTACTTTGTTCTTCGCAAGCTGTGGCACACTACGGAATTGGTTCCATGGGAAATCAAACTTAAACTAGTAAGAGCATTACTGATCCCGTTAATTTCCTATGGGGCAGTTGTATATAGCGAGTTAGACTCTCAATCTATGCGAAAGCTGCAATAATTGATAAATAACTCTGCGCGTTACATCTTTACAAAACGAAAGTATGATCACATATCACAATGATCCATCCAAATCTTAGGTAAAAGTCTTCCATCTTATTTAAATACCCGCAATATATTATTTTTATACAAATTGATTTATACTAAAAGTCCGCAGTACCTATATAGTAAACTATTATTTTCCCATTCTAGTCGCACGTGCAATATTACAGTTCCCATGTTTAATTATAGGTCCATGTCCCGTATGTTCTTCGTTAGTGTCATTAAACTTTGGAATCAGTTACCTATTAGTGTAAAATCCGTTAACAATTTAAGGAAATTTAAGTTGGCATTAGACATAATGCAGGATTAATCATTGTTCTTTTCTTTTCTCTCTCCTCAACTTATCTTTCTATCTCTCTCTTCATCAACTTTCACATCTCTCTCCTTATTTTTTATTGATTTTATTTTAAGGTCAAATAAATTGTAAAATAGATTAGACGAATCCATTAACTTCACTATTCTCACCACTCGTTTTAGGTTATTAGGTTAATATTTAGAATTAAGTCAAACATACCTACTAAAGAACTGATCTCAATGAATGTACTGTAGGAGACTTAAGTCTTATTTAAAGTACAAATGAATTGAAATAAATGAAATTTATATTGTGCCTATGTTTCAATATTAATATTTCGTGAAATTTTAAATTTTTGCTTATGTTATTGGCAAATTAAATTTTTATTTTTTTTTTAAACGATTAAATAGAAAATTTTTTTCTCCTAAATTACAAATGATAATGAGATGATGTTTTTTATAATGATTAAGAATTGGACGCACTACATTTAAAAAAAAAATTTTTTTTTATTACCATAAACTATATATTTTGAAATAAATTCTTTTAAACAATAGCATTTTTCAATGCTTTCTTCACGCTGCAAAAGAATAA
The DNA here is from genome assembly GCA_020466095.1 of Chlorops oryzae. NCBI lineage: Eukaryota > Metazoa > Arthropoda > Insecta > Diptera > Chloropidae > Chlorops > Chlorops oryzae. The sequence goes on from CM035806.1 coordinate 80,959,411, forward strand.
AACTTATGCAGAATTGTGAGGATAACGATTACCTACAATAATCTGTAAAAAAATTTTGTTACTTTTACTCCGTTTCGGAGATATATACTTTTTTGGCACTCGATTCGCCATCCGATCGCACCTGTGCGCTTGGTTGGTTGCAGCCGCGTCGGCTTGGTAGCGGCGCAAGCTAGAGCAACGATCTTCGCCAATTTATATGCAAATGTGTCGCTCTCTAACGTGATCAGGCGCAATAACAATAACATTACATATATGGGCCAAAATTTTTTTTAATGCCTAAATTTCTGTCTCTATCAATGAAATTCAGTTTTCATGAAGGATAAAATCAAATCAATAACCAATTAATTTTACCAAAAAATTTATTCATAACAAAGTAAAATACTCTAGTCGAATTGAAAACAAGTAAGGGTGTTATAGTCAGGCGAGCCTGACAATAGAATACCCGACACAGAAACACATGTTCAAATAATTTTTAATATCAAGAGGTGTTTAAGGTCATAAGGGGCCCAATATACCGACTTTTGTTAAATTTCTTTACAAAAACCGCCCTTTGCCACGCCCACTTGTCCAATTTTTTAAAATTCTAATCGGAATCTTAAATACACTCCAAATCCTAAGCTTCATTGAAATATTTGGAAAAAGTCAGATTTTGAGGCAGTTTTGGGAATTTTGTGATAGACCCTAGTACTAGAGGTACCCTTAATAATGGACCGATCTAGGAAATTTTTTGGGAGGATGTTTATGGCTATAAAGCAAGCATAAGGTCCGACTTTCGTTCAAGTCCTATTTGAATTTCTGGTGTAGGAGAGAGTTTTCAAATAACGCCCTTCTGCCACGCCTACTTTTCCAATTTTTTTAAATCACAGTACTTGCCTTTAAACATGTTCAAATACCAAATTTCAACAAAATATCTCGAAAAACTCCGATTTTAAAGCAGTTTTAGTGATTTTCGTAACAGACCCTAGGACTGGAGGTACGCCTAAAAATCGTCCGATCAGGTCCATTCTCAAACTTGTTCTCACTCATGTGCCCGTGAGCACGCATACCAAATTTTGTCAAGATAGCTCAACTCCTTCGATAAGATTATTGCATACAGACAGACACACAGACAGACAGACGGACAGACATGGCTAAATCGAGTATCCTTGTGACACTGATAATATCCATATACATTTTGTGTGGTCTATATCGACTGGTTCTGGGTGTTACACACAACCACACGGAAGAAGCTGAACATACAACAAACGCTTTCTGATGACGCAAAGACCACGAAATATATGAAATTTTTGTCGTATGTCATATAAAATCCTACTACTGTACTACTGAAGGGCTTAGATAGGGCGACATTAGGGCGTTTCAGACGTGAAAAAAAGTCTTCAATTTCGAATACGGCGGGGTCTCAAACGAAAGATAATGTAAATCAAAAAATTTGGGCATCATTTAAAATTTCTTAAATTGAGGTTTAGAGGTCGCTCAGATGGCTTGAATTTTCGTCAAATAACGCCTTAAAGAGAGCTAAATTTTTTTTATTTAGTTTTTGTAAATTTAGAATTTTCAATTTGACAGATTTTCAACTTTTTCTGTATACTTTTAGGGGCAGAAAACACAAAACTTGATTTCAATTAATGGGTTTTACAGGAACAGTTCGATGTTTTACCGATCAATTGATTCATAATATGTTTAAGCGATTCGAAAACATTTATTTGCATATAAATTTGTTTATGTTACAGACTTGCATTTAGGCTATATACCAAAAATGTAACATTTCAACTTAAACCCATTTTAGCTACCTCTAAACCTCAATGAAAAATATTGAAAATCGTGCCCAAATTTTTCTTTTTGCCTAAACTTTCTTTTTAGACCCCGCCGTTTTCGAATTTCAACACTTTTTTTCACGTCTGAAACGCCCTAGGCGACATACGACAAAATGCACACTCTATATCTCGGAAAGTAGAACTTCTATAAGAAAAATTTTGACAGGAATAATAAGAGCTCAATTTGTTTAATAAAACTGCATCAAAACCTTAAAATGGCAAAAAAATGCGACATACGACAACGGTTTTCTCAGGGGACGATTTGTAGTTTGGGAGAAAAAAAATTTTCTATTTAATCCTTTAAAAAAATTAAAATTTTCATTTGTCAATAACATAAGCAAAACTTTAAATTTTCACGAAATTTTAATATTGAAACATAGGCACAACATACACTTTAGAAATAAAAATATATTTTGAAAATCCGTGATCCGTCAACTTTTCGAGTATCACTTGACATGGCTTTACTCTAATCAAACGTCAGGGAGTAATTGTACACATGGATGATATCATGATAGCTACCGACAATTATGCAAGGCATTTATAAATTCTAGCGAGGGTTTTTAAAAGATAAGCCGATCTTTATTTTCTCAGTTTTTAAAATAATGTAAATGATAAATTATGTACTTAAAAAAAAAAAAAAAAAAAAAACGCTCGCTGGAGCAGGGATCGAACCTGCCGACAAGAACTCATATCAAAATTAAGAAGTTATCGAAATGTACTTCAAGATTTGAAACCGTAGTTTCTACGATTTGATATAGTAGTTCCTATGATTTGATATCGGAGTTCCTATGATTTTATATCGTAGTTCCTATGATTTGATATCGTAGTTCCGTTATCGTTGAAATCAATGACATTCCTAATCGTAGAAACTACTGCAAAGCGGTCGTAGAATCTATGATATCTTGCAATTGGACCTATTTCAATTGCGGATATAATAGATTCTACGTCGGATATCGTAGATTCTACGACGGAATTTTTTGAGTGTAGTTCTGGTAAAACACACGTTGTCCGCCGTATTATCCAGCCAAATTTTGTGAATCACCCGCACAAGCTCTGGCAATTTCATCAGTATTTCAACTGTAAACTTTTCCGAATTTCCGTAGGACATATCGAGCCCTAACCGCGAAAATAACGTAAGCGACAAAAATCAAATTTTACAGGAGAGCGTTTTTTCTGATCTCCTTTGCATTGACTGGCATACAAATTATAAAACTTATAGTGCAATATCTCCGTTAATATTGAGCATATCGTCGCAATATTTTACTAGGTATGAAAGACATAATTGAAATATCGAATTGCTTTCGAGAATAGTTTTTTGGGTTGGGGAAAGGCGTTACTAGCTATTAATAGTTATGAATAGAAACAAACTCGAATAGCAAATCACTGAAACACCAACAAGAAAAAATCAGAGAGTTTATATTTACTGTCTTATCCCTGCAGGGCATCAAACCAATTTTAAAGTGACTTAAAATTAGATTCTTAATAAGCACAACTGGTTGATTACTCGACTTCTTTCCTTGGCTTCAACTCACTACTTTAACGTGGCCATGTCCTAGGCAGTAGTCAGTTGTCCGTTTCTGCATGATATTGTAGTTAAATAGCAGTTAGCTTTTTTTAGTTGATTTGTAATCAGAAAATAAATGTACTGATTTAAATGGGTTTAAACCATATATTTCTCAATTAAATATAAAAGGAACGTTAAGATTTTTATTTGTTTAGATAAAACAAATAATCAGAATGTGACTTTTACTTTTTGAGAAAAAAATTAAATAGCCAAATTCTGATTTACTTTGTTTTGAACAAAAATAAAAGGTAAATCATAATTGCCAAAAGACCAAAAGGACGACCATACAAATTGCCAATCGAAACTATAGATCAACCTCTATTAAATGGTATCAAATCGATATATGTACATAGATCCGCTTGCATATAAGAAATAAGTGTAATAAGTTTTTCATTTTTTTATAAAATAATAATAAAATAATTTTCTCGCGCACGTCTTTCAAGCACAAAATGTAAACGCAAATGACTTCAATCGTCCCTTTAACTTCAGTAAGTTTCGAATTTTCGTAGTTCTGAGAATTGTTTTTCACTCTCAGTTCATTGGAAAAGAACGCGCTCAAAAATAATATTTTGTTTAGTTTGGTTGATTTCTGCATGACTAATCAACCAATTTATAGTTAACTCTAAAATCATTAACTTAAGTTAACTTGAATTTAAGTTGCTTTTTCTTTCATACTGGTTGATTTAGGTCCTACAGGGATTGTCTCAGCTATTTGTCTTTGTTTATGTTATGCAGTTCACATAGCAAAGTTTATTGTCTTTGTTTGAAATTGCATTTGCATTGTATTGCGTTTGGTGAGAGGAAACAGCATAAGCCCAACCGGAACTGTGTACAGGAGGTGCTCGAACACGTGCATAGCACATAGCATGGATTATTTTAAGGCGGCCGCTCTGGCCGCTCTAGCCACTCTTAATGTAAAATTGGCCACTCTAAATCACAGAATTGGACGCTCTTAAAATATAATTTCGTAATGAAAACTCGTCGGAAATATGACAAAAATTCTTTCTCTCTTTCTTACGGCAGCGTGAAGCGGTCAATAGCGATAAAAGTGGTACAAACGATTACTTTATAATCAGCGATTATTTATGTTCCTTATTTTTATTAAAATAAAATACCGTTTAGTATGTACAAAATTTATGAAAAAAAAAATGCATTAAAACCTATATTAAAAAAGGTCCGCTCTTAATTTTTCTTAAAATAATCTATGGCACATAGAATGCTGTGCACAGCACGCTGCTAATATACGGGACCTATCCACTTTTTCTAATACATGTCCTAAGATGTGCCGTGGTGTGAAAACTGGGTTCACTGTGTATAGCATTGGTATATTGAAATAATAAAAAATACCGGTTTAGTTCGCCTCGTTCCATACACAAGCTATATACCGGGTGTATGGCATTGTACAAAGCTTGTGAAATAATTTGAAAAGAGTTTTTTTTTTTTGTCTTATGTTGACCTATCTACTTCTTCATAAACTTCGTGCCGATACACCACAACACCCGGCTAGGAAGCAAATAGCTGAGAAATGAGAGAGTAACTTGAAGAGTTAAGAATGTGTACTCTTGCTAAAGCCCCTCCAGGAAATTCGACCAGTGTACACTGAGCGAAAACTACGGTTGTGTAATTTACAACGATTCGTAGTATACTACGACCGTAGGTATTTTAGAGCAAAACTGTAGTACGGACGTATTTAAACATGACTTTAACAGCCATGCGTATTCTTTAGGAGCAAATTTCTTTACACACGTTGTAACGAACGACCACTATGACCTCAGAAACCATGGTGACGTCATACAATCTGAGCCTTATGTTTTCTCTTCGTTATTTGCGCAATAGTGTAAGCGGTGTGATCGTTCTGTGCAACAGTGAATTTGTTTCAGTTGAGTTTGATTATGTCTGTTGCAGAGAGCGGAGCACACTGCGGTAAGCGCTTACAGTTTGTTATTTCATAAATTTTCAGTTTCTCTTTGTATCCAAATATAGAATAAAACGTTGCGTTAAGAATATAAATTTAAAGCTGCCCGTTTAAATTTGAACGTTAATTCCACCCGCTTGCAACGGACTGTCATATTTAACAAATTTTTTATTCGCATCGTTTTGCCTTTGCTTGTGGGATAGATCGAGTGTTCGTGGAAAAAATAGCCGCAGCCAGCAATGAAACGTACACCAGCCAATAAAAAGAATAAACCAAAGGAAAGTGCCAAAAGTCAAGTTGCCAATTCAGACGAAGAGAAGATCGATGCGATAAATTTCTACGAAATTGAAGTCGTCGATGAAAGTCGAGAAATTTCTAAGAAAAACAAAATGGCGTCATCAGAGAATGCAGCTGCCGCGGAATTTACCGCTTTGGATAACGACTTGTTTCGATGGAAAAGCGTGGCGTCATCAGTCGCAGTCGAAGCCGACGCAGCGCCGAAACATTCAGTTTTTTCGCTTGAAATGAATCATGAAGCCACAGGATCGTTGCCTAAATCGTTAAATCCGACGCAAAGGGATGTTATTGCAGAAATGGGAAGAGAGCTAGTGGGACTAAGAGCCGAATTGATCGCCGCAAAGAGACAGATTCTGGACATGGAAAATAAAAAACCGATGACACCGACACAACCGGCTGCTTATCTGTCACTGCCGCAGCGCTGGGATTCCACATTGCCGACGGAAGCGCCACTAACGCATGGTTCGCGTGAGTTTCCAACTGCAAACAATGTTGCTTCGAATCAACTTCTGTCAATCATTCCGAGAAATCTACAAGATCTGCCTAGCTTTGACGGATCGGCTGAGGATTGGCCTATGTTTGAGGCAGCCTTTGAGCAAACAACTGCTGCTTATGGGTATAGCCAATTTGAAAACTGCCAACGCCTGCAGAGAAGCCTTAAAGGAAGTGCAAGGGAATTGGTGAAGTCTTTGTTGATACATCCGGAAAATGCATCGTCTGTGATGGCACAACTGAAATTTCGTTTTGGCCGACCAGAGTTATTAATACGTCATCATATCACTTAAATAAAGGAGTTGTCTGCAATTTCTGAGACTGCCATTGAAAAAATTGTACCGTTTGCCACCGAGGTCACAAATCTTGCTGCAATTTTGCGAACGATGAAAGCACAACAGCATCTGTATAATCCGACGTTAATGGAAGAATTAACAATGAAGTTGCCGATGAGCCAGAGATTGGTTTGGGCGGAGCGAGCTCAAAATATCAAGCCGTATCCTGGCGTGACTGATTTCAGCGAATGGCTCAATGGAACTGCAAATTTTATTTGTTCCGTGCAGATTCAGGAGCCAAAGTCGGAATCCAAACGCCGAACAGTTCTGCACACTAATAGTGAGAGTGCATCCAGCCAACTTAAATGCTATATATGTCAAGGCGAGCATAAAATAATGTCATGCGAAAGGTTTAAAGCCTTAAGTGTTCCGGAGCGATGGGAAAAAGTCAAAAAGGAACGACTGTGCTTCAGTTGCCTTAAGAAGGGTCACGCTACAAGAGACTGCCGTAAGAAAGCAAAGTGCCATGTTGAAAATTGTGGAAGGATGCATCATGGTCTTTTACATGAGGAGAAAAACACGGGGACAAAGGAATTGCCATCAAAGAGAGAGAAGCCAAAAAATAATGAAGCCGTTTTGAGTTGCATGCCAAATAATTCTGGCAGTGAGCAGTTATATTTTCGAGTGCTACCAGTAACGTTGTACGGCCGGAATTGCAGCATAGATACGTTTCCTTTGATGGACGAAGGATCCTCAGTGACAATGATGGATGACGAATTGATGCGGCGATTGAATTTGTCGGGATCAAAGCAAACCTTCAACGTTCAGTGGTACGGTGGAAAATCAGCCCGTCAGACGGCTAATTTGGTCAATGTCGGTATAAGTGCAAAAAATGCCAACAAAAAATACGAAATGCGAAATGTTTATTGCGTGTCTAACCTCGATTTGGCAAGGCAATCAGTGGATGTGGCCACTCTGCCAGTGGATGATAAAGTCTTTCCAGATTTTCCGATGGAATCCTATAAGAACGCCAAGCCGCAACTGTTGATTGGACTGGATAATTGTCATCTGGGAGTGTCGAGCGAATCGTTGCAGATGACGAATACTGGACCGTTCGTCGCTTTGACGAAATTAGGCTGGGTCATATACGGGCCAAAAAAGGATGACTATCGCTGCACAAATTTCGAATCGGTAACATCTACCTGCTTGTTTTCTGCAACTAAATCGGATAATGAGCTACATAACCTTGTAGCCGAGTATTTTTCTGTTGAGAATTTTGGAGTGAAACCAAAGCCACATGTCGTGAATGAAGAAGATAAAAGAGCACAACACATACTTGAAACAACAACAATCCGTGTGGGTGAACGATTTCAGACGGGTCTACTATGGAAAGAAGATGAAGTGAGAATGCCGCCTAGTTACGCCATGGCAAAGAATAGACTTAAGGGACTCCACCGAAAATTCAAGAAGGATCCTGAACTCTCAGCCGCCTATGCTAAAATAATTGAAGAGTATGTGGAAAAGGGTTATGCTAAAAAACTGATATCAGATGAGGCTGCTAAGGAAACAGAAAAGACTTGGTATTTGCCGCATTTTCCTGTAAGGAATCTTAATAAGCCCGAAAAGGTTCGTTTGGTCTTCGATGCCGCTGCAGCGATTGGAAACGCATCTTTGAATTCAAAGCTGCTAAAGGGTCCGGTGGAATATCAGCGGCTGCAGTCCGTGCTCTTTGGTTTTCGTAAAGCTGTTGTAGCGGTGTGTGGGGACATAAGAGAGATGTTCCACCAAGTTAAAATTCAGCCATCTGATACTTGTGCTCAGAGATTTCTATGGAACAACGATGGTGACTGCGATAATCCAGACGTATATGAAATGGAAGTCATGATATTTGGAGCTGCTTGCTCGCCGGCTATAGCTTTATACGTCAAAGATTTGAATGCGTGCCAGCATATCCAGCACAGTCCAAGAGCAATTAGGGCCATTTTAGAGCATCACTATGTGGACGATTTCGTGGACAGTTACGACTTAGTCATGGAAGCTATAGAGATAGCGGCTGAAGTCCGTGAGATTCATGCCAGGGCCAGTTTTGAGATGAGAGGATTTAGTTCTAATGCGCCAGAAGTGACAACCTTTTTACAAGGAGCAACCAATGCCGTCAGTTTCGAGCAGGAAAGGCAACATGCACAGGGCAAACCAGGAAAAGTTTTGGGTATGCGTTGGCAGCCAGCCAGTGACACATTTGAATTTCTTGTGAAGCTTGACCGAATACATAGCGACATCATCACCGAAAAAAGGCATCCAACTAAACGTGAAATATTGAGCATAATGATGTCGGTGTTCGACCCATTGGGATTTCTTTGCCATTTCATGATACGGGCAAAATTAATAATACGGGAGTTATGGAGGCATTCCGTGTCTTGGGATGAGCCATTGACAGAGGTTTTCGCGGCGGCATTTGGTCAGTGGCTGAACGATTTAAAGAGGATTGAGAGGCTTGAAATTCCAAGACATTATTTCCGACAAGGCCAACCGAGGAATTTGCAGCTTCATGTTTTCGTGGATTCTAGTCAGGATGCCATGTGTGCTGTGGCCTATTGGCGCTATGAGTATGATGAGGGTAAAACAGATCTTGCCTTCATTTGTGCCAATACAAAATGGGCGCCTTTGAAGCCAATCACAATCCCTCGTCTGGAACTCCAGGCGGCCGTCCTCGGGACCCGACTTGGGAAAACAGTCGTCGAACAGCACGATCTTCAGATCAATCGCTGGGTCTTGTGGAGCGACTCAAAAACTGTGCTCAGGTGGTTGCGTTCAAGCACTCGCCGCTATAAACCTTTCGTGGCCTTCCGAGTCGCGGAAATTTTGGATAGCACAGAACCGAAAGCTTGGAAATGGTTGCCATCAGAGATGAATATTGCCGATAAAGCAACTCGAGTCGATCGCCCATGGTAATATGAACCCGAATTTCTGAGACGACGAGAAGATGAGTGGCAATTAGAGGCTTTTCTTCTTTTTGTAAGCTTAAACGATGTGTCGCATGGATAATGCGATTCGTCAGCCAGAGCCGTAATGCTATGTTCTCACTATAGGGGTTAAGTACTTAACCCGATACTTTAACTCAAAGCGTTCATATCAGGTTAGAGCGAGTTAAGGTTAACAAACGTTGTATGACCCAGCCGGAAAATTCACTACTTCTGCACTACTTCTGAAGTGGTGAAAATTCATACTGCGACTACTCGCATTATTAACCTTTACATCTAATGAAATTTGTAATGAGATGGCCGCTATTTTCAATACTTCAAAATTAATGTGTTATTCAATGGGAAAAGAAGTGGATGACCCTAGTCCGTATGAAAACTTCATTTGACAAAAAAGTACATGCTGGCTGTCTAAAATGGATCAAACGTGCATGATTATTTCATTTGAAAAAAGAGTGTAAGCTGCTAACATGAATGAAAATATCATTCTGAACAAATACTATGGTGCCAACGGGAATGAGAATTACATTTGAAATAATAGTATATGCCGCGGGGATCTGAGAGGAGAATATTTTAAAAAATTGCCGGATATGGTCATATTTTGTCACTTGTCTTGAAACATCTTAAGAAGAGCATTGCAATGTCCGCAGGAACAAAAATAGATTAATGGAGCTAATGGTGAAAGCGGCATCATAAAATGTTCTAAGACTTGCGATCAAAATTAACATTTCCAAACACATCCTTCACCTCTCATTTGCTGCACGGGAAAGCTTCCCTGTCAGTGCCGTATTAAATACTAACCCGGTTTTTGTATTCGGTGTTAGCAAATGTAACTGAAATGGTCTAATGCAACTCTGCGCTAACCTTAGAGTTAAATGTTAACCCGGGGTTTATTTTCGGGTTAGATGCTTTTTTTTATATGCGTTTTGACATTTGAAACCCTGGGCTTCGCCGATAACCCTAACCCGGCCTAGTGAGAACATAGCATAAGATGAACAGCGAAGAACTTTTAAGCCTAACATTGCCCGAGGTGAAAAAGGCCGAATCCATACTGCTGCTTCTTGCCCAACGAGCCGCGTACAATACAGAAATGAGTCATTTAATGAAAGAAATGTATTTGCCGCCTTCGCATCATCTACATACGTTAATTGCATATGTTAATGTCGCCGCCAGTTGGTTGCCTCACAGTGCCAAACGACCAATAATTTGGCCACCTTCACATGCGCTTACACAACTGATTTTGACGCACTACCACACAGAAATTAAGAACCAGAATTTTGAGGCAACGATTTGTCGGATCCGCAGTCGATTTTGGTTGCGAGGTATACGTCGCTGCTTGCAGAAAACTGCAAAAAAATTGTCCTGCATGCAGATTCAACCGTATCAGGCCTGATGCATCGATTATGGGGTCACTACCAGAGGACCGACATACGCCGTATGGATTACTTTGGTGCTGTTCTAGAAACCATCGGTCGCCGCAACAAGAAAAGATGAGTAGCGTTGTTCACCTGCTAACCAACGCGTGCTATCCACCTTGAAGTAGCCTTCGACCTGTCAACCGACGCTTGCATCCTGGCAATGCGAAACTTCATAAACCAACGGGGAGCTCCAATTAGAGTTCGGTCTGACAATGGAAAGAATTTTATGGGAGCCGACCCTGAAGCCAAACGCTTTAAGGAGGTTTTTAATTGCGAGCGCGTCCAGGATGAACTAACGACAAAGGGAATTCAACGGGTGTTTAACTGCCCGCGTAATCCATCCGAAGGCGGTGTATGGGAGCGAATGGTGCATTGTGTAAAAAGAGTGTTGCGTCAAACACTTAAAGAAGTGCACCACGCGAGCATGCGCTTCACTCGCTCCTGATGGAAGCAGAAGGAACTGTGAATTCCAGACCATTGACACATTTTCCCATATCACCAGAGCAGGAAGAGCCACTAACGCCCAACCATTTCCTTATAGGATCAGCCCACGAAACACAAACGCCAAGTATTAGCCAATGCAACGAAAAGCAGCCAGGTCTTCGAAAACAATGGCGAATAGCCCAACAGTTGCGAAATAAATTTTGGAAACGTTGGGTTTCCGAATATTTGCCAACATTGACTCGACGCACTAAATGGTGCCAGCCAGCCCACCCGATAGCTGAAGGAGATGTGGTCTTTATCTGTGACCCAAACATGCCACGCAAGCAATGGTGCCGTGGGATCGTTCAAAAATTATATACTGGGGCGGATGGGGTCCCACGACGAGCCGACATTCGCACGAGTAATGGAACTTTGCGCAGACCGATTTCAAAGGTGGCCGTTCTGGAGCCTACTAGAAGTGAATCAACATGATTCACGGAGGCGGGAATGTAACGAACGACCACTATGACCTCAGAAACCATGGTGACGTCATACAATCTGAGCCTTATGTTTTCTCTTCGTTATTTGCGCAATAGTGTAAGCGGTGTGATCGTTCTGTGCAACAGTGAATTTGTTTCAGTTGAGTTTGATTATGTCTGTTGCAGAGAGCGGAGCACACTGCGGTAAGCGCTTACAGTTTGTTATTTCATAAATTTTAAGTTTCCCTTTGTATCCAAATAAAGAATAAACCGTTGCGTTAAGAATATAAATTTAAAGCTGCCCGTTTAAATTTGAACGTTAATTCCACCCGCTTGCAACGGACTGCCATATTCAACACACGTATTTAAAAAACTTCTATAAAAAAACCAGTGTTTCAAAAACTTTCAGTTTTTCTGTTTAATTGGCTGTAACTAAAACTTGACTTCGAAATTTTAAAACTTTAAAGTCGAAGCAATAGTTTATGTTTAAAAAAACAAAACTAGACTATTGCCTTGACTACAAAATCAAATGCTAATAAAGTCAAAGCAATAGTTTTATTAAAATAGCTAACATTTGACTATAACTTTGACTGGATTGAGACTGTATTCATATGGAATTAAAATTTGTTTGTGTAATCGATTCGGATTTATTTAAAGAATAATGAGAAAATTTTTGAAGTAAAACTTCTATACGTAGGAAGGGCGTAGAAGCTTCAAATTCCAAATAGGGGAAGACGAGAATAGCTTGATAAAATTTTTGTTGTTTTTATCATGTTTGCACCATTGTCGGAGGTAAAATTGACAATCTGATTCAAACCTATCTCATACCGTTTTAAAGTTAGCAGAATTTCCCCGGCAAGATTATTAGAGGAACTTGCTCCCACTCCCTTCAGTTCTACCATGCCCAAAATAACAGATCTAATTTCGTCGTTTTTTATAAATTGGGCACTTATTCCAAAAATATTTCTTGCAAGTCTAGATGCACTATCAATTTTCAATGATAAAAGCGTGTTTTTCATTTCGTCGTGAATCTTAGACCTCAAGTTATTACACACTTTTTTCAAAGTACGTTGGCAATTTGCTGCATTAAGCGTAATGTTTTTCCCGAGTTTTTCCGATAACCCCTCACAAATTGGGTTGATGATTTTATTTAAATTTTCGGAATTCAAAACATTGAACGGTATCCCATCTTCTGTAACTAGCTCAACATAACAGCGATACAATTCTTTTTTATTTATATTTATTTTAATTGTGGTTTTTCGCGTTGCGATCACATTTTGGTTCTCCGAGTTCTTTAAATTAATGTAAATGTTGTGCTTCTTCAGAAGGTGGCATTTTAAATTATAATTTCGCTGGTTATTTAACGTTATATTGGATAATTTGCACCCAGCCTTTCCAGTTTTTGAGTTATTTTTAAAATTTTCCCAAACACCAATCAAATTAGTTTTCCATGAACCCATTTTTTTTATATATAAATTCAGTCGTAGCCAGGTCAAAATTCTCTAAACTATAGCTAAGCTATGACTGAACTTTTTTCAAATTAAGAAGTAAAAGTTATAGCTTAGTCGAAAAAAAAAAATCTGTGGCTAAACTTTGACTACATATAATAGTTTCCCAATTTCAAAGTCAGAGTTCTAGTCGAAGTCAAATTCAAAAAACAAAACTATTCGATAGTCTAGTTATATCATTATTTCAATGATATAGCTGTTTTCAAGTTAGTTTTTCAAACACTGTAAAAAAACACGTAAAATAGTTTTCATTTGACTTTAAGTAACATATTTAGTCCACGCGAATTAGATTTCTCCGTGGCGTACTGGTAGCGTATTCGCTCAGCAATCCGAAAGGCTCGGGTTCAAATCCTACAGCAGGCGAATAAAATGTGTTAAAAATTGGAATTTTTCAAGTAAGTGGAAAAATATTAAAGAAAAAAAAAACGACATCTAGAATGAAAAATCAAGCTTACCCCAACCGTATAAATTGGAGAGAACAGAGGGCCCCATCCCGGCTTTCCAAAATATATTTTTTTTGGTTTTGCATAAAATGTTACATTTAAAACTTTTTATTCCTGTAAGGTTTTTAAACATTATATACCTAAATTTTATGTTATTATTTGTAAAAAAAAATATAAGAAATTACGCCTGCCTGACCGGGGATCGAACCCGCCGACTTGGGATTTGCTACTACTTTCGTATTTAAAATTTTTTACTACGCTTGTGATTATTTTAACTACGTCCGTTAATAGAGCCAAATCATTGCTGTTCGTAGTTAAATTAACTACGTTTTTGTTATTTTTACTACGATTTTTAGCTCAGTAGCGTTTTACTAGTTTTAATTGCACCAGTACTAGTGTTTCTTTATACCCCTGTTTATACAATTCTCTGTAAAGAAATAACATCGAGTGATGACGGAAAATTACCAGGTGTAGTACAAAACTACCGCTTTTCTAGTACTATTAGAACCAATTGGATAATGGGGATAGATTAAAACTATTTCTCCTGTAGCAAGTTTTGGGTTTGTCCCCAAAAGCCCCCCACTTCTACGCCACTGACACGAACTGTAAAAAAATGCGAGTGGAAACGCTTGTGTCTTAGCGTCGTGTTTTACAAAAACAACTCAAGTTAAAACACTATTGGAAACGTAACATAAACTGGAAACTGAAGTTTAAAACTGTAACTCATTTATCGGCCCTTAATAGTTTTCCTATTACACTAGTTTACAGAATTTAAAACTTTCGCAAAAATATCCAAAAAAACACGTTTTTTGCCCATATCTCACAAACTATTCTTTGGCGAAAAAAACTGATGCCATTTTCGTGATCAGCGACCCCAATTTAGTCTAAAAATCATCATTTTGTCTCTGCTCTTTTTTTTTGAAAACAAGTGTTATTTTCCTATTAAACAAAAAAAAAAGAGTACCTACAGTTCGGAGTATCTCCAAATGCAATCATGCAAATCTAAACTCCCGGTGATAATATCCATTTAATTCAATTCGTTTTTCACAAAAAAAAAAGACAATTTCAATTCATTTTAATAAAGTCCTGTTAAAAAAAAATCCAAACCCAGGAGAGGAAAAACTTTGACTTGCTCCATTGCTAAAGTAATTTACGACAATAATTATGTAAGTATGAAATTGCCCCCAAGGGAGTTCAAATTGCAAAAAGAGTGAAGAACAGAACTACAGAGGGAAAGTAAGTAAGAGAGTGAAAGCAAGAGAGGGAAGACAAAGTAAAATCTTATGCGTTAAGACTTCTAATAACCTGAACGACGATAGACTGAAGACAAACGACTTTCGAAAAGGCATGAAAGAAAAGCTGGAAGAACCGAAATCACACTGTGCTCTCGGCCAAAATTGTAAAAATGATAATCCCATTGTCAAGCGATAATTCATAAATGTACGATGCAGTTGAGATGAACAAGAAGAAAAACCAGTAGCAGAAGAAGAGGAACCGAAAGGCAATGATGAAGTGACCGCCAGAGCACAACGTACAAGCTTAAGGAAAAACCTCCAGCAAAAAAAAAAAAAAGGATAATGGATTTTCATGTAGCAAAGCAGCGAGGAAAATTTATGGAAGTTTCAGGCAAAAATATTATGAGAGGCCAAAAATGAGAGTGTTTTATTAGACATTTTGGGGAATGAAATTTCAATAAGACTTGCAAACGAGGCTTTCGCTTCAATTCCAGGATTGAAATGTACGATTCTGTTTTTTTCTTCTTTTGCATTCAATCTTCAATATTCAATTTTGGCTGTCCTTTTTGTATTTATTAAATTGGTTTTAGTTTTTCTTTCAGCTGGTTGAAAAAGCGGCCGTATGCTCTCGGGGTATCTTGTCGAACAGATGACCTTCACAGTCGCCAGAAAATTTTAAATCTCTTTCTTACACATCAAAACTATTGGAAGAACGTAACGATAGTGTTGGGAGTGTGAGTTTTCTTTGTATCGTTGTCCAGACCTCCAGAGACTTCAAAGGCTTTCTATAACTCTAATATAGGAAAAGGAAGGCAGTTATCTCCTAAAATCTTCCTTGTTAACGCCACTAGTAACAAATCTGGAAATTTTCGTAATCTAGTTTCATAAAACTTTTCCTTATATTCCTTCCACATTTTTGGCACTTAAATGTTGAGTAAAGTATTTGAACGCTTCCTTAAAAGTGTCCTTTCTTAGTCTTTCATTTTTTATTGTTCCTTTTATTTTTTGTGCTGCTGCACCCCCTTCTGCCTTATCTGGAAGCTTAAAAATTTCGTAACATCAAGACGACAGCATCTCAGGCACCAGAAGATTCTCTCATTTAAGGCTTGTTACAGCTACCGGTCGTAGTGTAAGCTACTCACTCACCCCCATTGAGCTTTGCTATCGAGCTTTGGAACGCACCGCAGGAATAAATTTTATAAAACTAATACGAATTGATTTATTACCCTTTTTTAAGACGCTCTGCCTTTTCTGTGCCATGGCATTTTTGTATTAAGACTTCGCTCTCGGCATTGGCCAACTCCAGCTCCAGCGCCAGCACATCGACTTCGACTTCGACCCCAGCTCCGAGGCCAATTCATTGCGACGCACTTCATCGTACAGCGTCGCTGAACATCGCATCGAGTGAGATGATGTCTTCGAATTCATAATTTTTAAATCTTTGCGAGTATTTGTACTCTTTCGTGGTTTAAGGCTTTTAAGTAGGTGAAGAACAACTGAAAATTGCGTGTATGTGTATGGGTGTTTGTGTGTCTGTATGTGTTCGTTCATAAGAAACATTCAAGGTGAGAGCACATTACTGCGCTATCGGCGTGTTTGTTGTCGAAATCTTTGCAACAGTCAGAATGCTAACGGCTCTCAAAGATATTTTCCATTCTATTCAGACTCTATGGCGCTGCACAGTGGGTTTAATGGGCCCCACAACCAGCATTAATTCAAAAAATCAATATGATTTTTCACAAACGATTTTGATACCTGGTTTAAGTTCATAGATGGCCTTAACACAAACAGTACTTTTTTTTGATTAATTGTTTATTAACGCAACACTGCTCTGTCAAAAGTCACTTTTTGGTAAGCGTTTCCCGAGAATTAAAAAAAATATTTGTTTGTTATTTTAATTTAAAAACTTGAAAGTAAAATGATTTTTTTATAAATATTTCCGCATTGAACCTTCAACGTCAGGTAATTATTATACCCGACACACTCTGTGTCGAGGGTGTATTGCGTTTGTGTGTAACACCCAGAACCAGTCGAGCTTGACCATACAAAATATAAATAGATATCATCAGCGTCATCAGGAGATTCGATTTAGACATGTCCGTTCGTCTGTCTGTCTGTATTCAGTTTTCTTATCGAAGGAAGTGAGTTATTTTTGACAAAACTCGGTATGCGTGCTCACGGGAATATAAGTAAAAGCAAGTTCGAAAATCATGCTAGGGTCCAGTACTAGGGTCTGTTACGAAAATCACAAAAACTGCTCTAAAATCGAAGTTTTTCAAGATACTAGCCGCGGCAGAAGGGTGTTTTTCGAAAATTGTCTCCAACACCCGAAATTCAAATGGTACTTGAACGAAATTTGGCACTTATGCTTCCTTTGCAGCCATAAACATCCTCCCAAGAAAAATTCTTGATCGGTCAATTATCAAGGGTGCCTCCAGTACTAGGGTCTACCATAAAAATCAAAAAACTGCTCCAAAATCGGACTTTTTCGAAATATTTCAATGAAACTTAGAATTTGAGCGTATATTAAAGCCGGTTAGAATTCAAAAAAATTGGAAAGGTGGGCATGGCAAAGTGGTGGTTTTCATAGAGAAATTTAACAGAAGTAGGTATATGGGGTCTCTTATGGCCTTAAAAACCCCTTGATATTAAAAAAAATTTGAACATGTGTGTCTGTGTCGGATATTCTATCGTCAGGCTCGCCTGACTATATCACCCTTACTTGTTTTTGTTTAGCAATTTTTTTTAAATGTTTGTGTATATTTTTTTTTTTGCAAAAAGAGTCTAAAAATATAGAATTTTTCAAGTTTATGAAGACTTTCAAAAGTGAATCGGGCCGAATCGGGTAAAATTGATGAGTTTTTTTGTTTTAAAATCCGAAACAAAAAACGTTGCACAAGTTTGCGCGAATTTAAGAAACTACAGTTTTTGTGAAACAAAGCGCTACAAGAAAATTGTTTTTTCTTCATTAAATTGCTTTACTCGTAGCTCTGCTTTTTCATTTTCATTTTCATCTTTGTGTTTTGTTTCTTATTGTTATGCTATCCTTTTGAAATGTGCTGTTCTAAGTGGCATAGAAAATTATTTTGCACATACAGTACACTCAGGATAACGTCAACTAATGAAAACCGCGAGTGTTGACGATTATGATTGTCTTCATTTTAGACCAAAATATAGTCGAAACTATAGTTTTCAACGTGTTTTTAGTATTCAAACTGAAACCAACCAATAATCTGATTCAAACAAATGTTTATGTATTTGGAAACATTGAAAAAATATTTAATATGGGATCATGGCACTTTCGGTTTTCTAGAACTTATTTTATGCCCGCAACATCAACAAGTTTGAAAACACAACTGAACAAAGAGAGCAAAAACTACATTGTACGCACAAAACGAGGTTCCCAGAATTCTGAGAATTCGTATTCTATACGTAATTCCAGCTAAAATTTTCTATTACGCAGACTTTACCTTAAAGAGCTTTTAGGTTTAGAATAACAGAATATTAATGGAAATAAAAAAGTTTCGACGTTTTGTGGTGTTGACGGAATAGGGGGTTTACGTTATCCCGAGTATACTTATATTTATAAACATAGTTATTTATATATATGTATACATTAGACCGTACCACCTTATATGGAGAAAAAAAAAGTGTGCCGTATACCAGCGAAAATGACGCATTTTTGCAAGACAATAACGAAAAGAAAAAAATTTTTTTTTCGATCGAACCTAGAGGTCGCGCATTGGTATATTTCTTCATATCTCTGGTGTTTAAAGTCGGAATTTAAAGTTTGATACATCAAAGTTTTTGTCGCAAAGAGACCAATATGGCCTCTATAGAAGTCAATTACCTCAGGCGTACCGTTATAGTACTTACCCCCAAGATCTCAGTGCCTACCACCCTTATGTACCACCGTAGTCGGATCTCCTCCGAAATGGCTGAACCAACCAAGTCGAAATTTGGCACACCGGTATATCGGGATCCGAGTATGATCCTAAGTAAAAATGGGAGACATCCGCCCACTGCCACAAATGAATTTTATGTGTTTTCAGTAAAATGCTTGTAAAATGTTGCGAACAACTCAACACATTTCATTGATATTTGGTGCACTGGTTAACTACAAAAAAAGACATATCCTGGAAAAAAATGGGCGCCGTCCTCCTCGAGCTACGCCCACAAATAAGGAATTATCGTAACTTGTGAAGTAAAAGGCGCAAAAGCTTCAAATTCGCAACGTTAGTTGACCAAGGCGAATGAAAGGTGTAGGAAAAAAATTTATGTGGCACGCCCACTGCCACGCCCACAAATAGAGAGGCAAAACATAGTGCGCCATTAACGTCGGGAGGCTAGGTATTTCAAATTCGGGCTGGACCGACTTTACCTTTCTTACTTGTTGTATATGATTTTATGTTTATGTAAATACATATATTGAGAATAAAAGAAAGAGCATTTCAATGTTAAAGGTGAATGTTTTTAGTTTAAGATTCATTTTCCATGCGCTATTTTTTTTTTTCATTTTTGGAGTTAGTTCAAAATCAATATTCCTCTCTAGACAAAAGCTCTGCAATATTATAAAAGATTCAATGTACTCAAGTGTGATAGAAAAATTGAATTTTTTGAGAACAGAAATAAATCAGAGCATCAGGCCTTCCGATATTAAAAATTTTAATGTAAGATTTAAACATTTTGTTCACGATTTTAAGTTCCGTTGCAATAAAACTGGCCGACATGAAGAAAGGGTTTTGGAAGAACATATTCAATACACGGAGAGAAATAAGTGCCCGAAATATAATTGGAACCAATTACATATGTGATTGGAGCCTTGCCCCGATTGCATTATTAATTGGAGCCAATTACAATATAATTGGAAAATGAAAAATACGAGTTGTGCGCAATTACTTATATAATTGCATTTAAATTTATCATATATGTAATTGCGTTCTGAACACATATGTAATTACATCTGATTACTTTTACAATTTAAAGCATTGGTGCAATTATATAAGTGATTGTATTTATTTGACAGATTGTTGTTATATTTCTCAAATGGTTTATTATTTCAATCGTATATAACGTGATTGAATTTTCGAAATCCAAGGGGCAAGTGGACCACGAACATGACGTGGTGAAATATGTTCCGTCCAATCGTGGAGAACGCCCCTTTCTATATTGTTATATAGAATATATTTTAAATTCCAGGAGATCAAAAATTCAATTAGACCCAATTATGTATATGTAATTGCATTTGGTTGTATGTATATAATTCGATACAATTACATATATTATTGCAGACGATTAGATTAATTGGACGGAATTATATATGTGTTTGGAATTATGTTTTTATCATTTGATACAATTACATATATAATTGGAGGTAATGAAAAATATAATTGGACGTTAATATGAAAATATAAATAAATCCTACTCAACTACATACGTAATGCCTGCAAAATATAATTGGGTATCTAATATTTTTTCTCTGCGTGTATCTTTTATTCCTTCTTCGTTAATGCCAGTAGAAATAAACCAGCGAGGCCGCAGAGAAATTGATTTTGAAGAATGCAATTTAAATAAAAAAAATAAAAAATAAAGATTTTACGAGAATCAACACCATGGAAAATTTCGGTTCATGCTTATCAATTGAGTTTAAGAGCTGCAGGGAAAATAGAAGCATCAAAACTTAAAAAAGAAGTAACAGCATCTCCAACAAAAGCAAAAAAATACAGGCAAAGTCTAAAAAGTGCGAAACAGACGCAAATGATTTCTGAGGAAGCCTTGTCAGTTTTAATAGATGCAAAACTAAATCGATAAATCAATACAATATTATGAGAAGATCAGTTGGATATAAATTTTTCTTCATACAAAAAAGTGCAAATAGCAATACAAGAATGGTATCCCTTTACGGGAAAGCATCACGATTTTTGAAACTTCGGCACAAGTAGCCCTTTTAGATCATACGAGTAAACGGTTAGTCACACTAAATAATCAATAATAGATAATTTAAATCATGACGAGCTAATTTTGTGTACTAAATGGGGATTCGACGGCAGTTCCGGATAAAGCTGTTACAAATATTCGTTGGTCCAAATGCATCGGACTCATCCGTTTTTATAACGTCCATTGTACTACTACGTTTGGTAGATAGCAATGAAGTAGTTTGGCAAAATTCTCGCCCAGCCTCTACCCGATCCTGTAGGCCACTTAAAATTCATTATGTCAAAAAATCAGCTAGCGTTTCAAAATTCAAAAAAGAAACAGTACACCAAGTAATAAGAACACTTCAAAAATCTGTTGTCTTCCTTAAATTAAAAAACTTTGAAAATAAATCAAAATGTAATGCTGGTTATGATAGATGGAAAATTTTTTAACGCTCTCACCAAAACTACTTCCACCCAAAACTGAAACCTGTGTGGTGCAACTACTAAACAATTTAATTCGATCGATAACATGATTGCGAAAGAAATTTACACGGAAAGTGTTCAGTTCGGATTATCTACTCTCCATGTCTGGATACGAAGTTTTGAGTGTTTGTTGCACTTGTTCTATAAGCTCCCTATAAAGAAATGGCAAGCAAGATTGGAATATGAAAAAAGCACTGTTGCAGAAACCAAAGCACGTATTCAAAATGATTTCAAAACATAAACCGGATTAATACATAGTAAATCAGCTGAAACCTGGTTTTGGAAATTCAAATGAAGGGAGCACGGCAAGACGCTTTCTTAAGAATTCTAAGCTTTCAGCAGAAATTACAGGTATTGACCTAGAATTGATTGAAAAAATGCACATAATTTTAATTGTCGTGTCATGTGGTCACAAGATCAATGTAGAAAAATTCCGAGACTTTGCTTACAATACTGCTCGGTCTTTTATAACCCAATATCACTGGTATAACATGCCGCCTACAATACATAAATTCCCTATTCACGGACCAGAAATAATAAATAACTTACTACTAACAATTATTCAGTTGTCAGTGGAAGGGGAAGAAGCTCGTAACAAGGACTTCAAAAATTACCATTTTTCTCGTAAATATAGTCTGAAAAAGTCTAATGAAGACGTTTTTAATAGCTAAGCTCTGATCCAATTTTTTGAAGTAGATGCAAGTAATTTAAAAAATATCAATAATTGCCACAATTAGCTTTAGATCTCATAATTTTGGAACCGAGTAAAGATCATTATAAAAACAAGTAAGGGTGTTATAGTCAGGCGAGCCTGACAATAGAATACTCGACACAGACACACATCTTCAAATAATTATACCCGACACACTCTGTGTCGAGGGTATATTGCGTTTGTTGGGTTGTGTGTAACACCCAGAACCAGTCGAGATAGACCATACAAAATGTATATAGAAATGATCAGCGTCACCAGGAGATTCGATTTAGACATGTCCGTCTGTCTGTCTGTCTGTCTGTCTGTCTGTATACAGTTATCTTATCGAAGGAGTTAAGCTATCTTGACAAAATTTGGTATGCGTGCTAACGGGGACATGAGTAAGAACAAGGTCGAGAATGGACCCGATCGGACCATTTTTAGGGGTACCTCCAGTACTAGGGTCTGTTACGAAAATCACAAAAACTGCTCTAAACTCGAAGTTTTTCAACATATTTTGATGAAATTTGATATTTGAACATGTTTCAAGGAAAGTAATACGATTTCCAAAAATTTTAAAAGTGGGCGTGGCAGAAGGGCGTTTTTCGAAAATGGTCCCCTACACCCGAACTTCAAATGGGACTTGAAAGAAAGTTGGCACTTATGCTTCTTTTGTAGCCATAAACATTCTCCCAAAAAATTTCCTGGATCGGTTCATTATTAAGGGTACCTCCAGTACTAGGGTCTGTCACAAAAATCTCAAAACTGCCTCAAAATCGGACTTTTTCCAAATATTTCAATGAAACTTAGGATTTGAGCGTATATCTAAGCCTCCGATTAGAATTTCAAAAAATTGGAAAAGTAGGCGTGGCAGAGGGGCAGTTTTCATAAAGAAATATAACAAAAGTCGGTGTACTGGGCCCCCATATGGCCTTAAACACCTCTTGATATTAAAAATTATTTGAACACGTGTGTCTGTGTCGGGTATTCTATTGTCAGGCTCGCCTGACTATAACACCCTTACTTGTTTTTAATATCAGGAGTTGTTTAAGGCCATAGGGGCCCCATATACAGACTTTTGTTAAATTTCTTTATGAAAACCGCCCTTTTGCCACGCCCACTTTTGCAAATTTTTCGAGTTCTAATCGGAGGCTTAAATATACGCGCAAATTCCAAGTTTCATTGAAATATTTCGAAAAAGTCCGATTTTGAGGCAGTTTTGGGATTTTTGTGACAGACCCTAGTACTGGAGGTACCCTTAATAATGGACCGATCAAGAAAATTTTTGGGCAGGATGTTTATGGCTACAAAGGAAGTATGAGTGCCAGTTTTCGTTCAAGTCCCATAGGTGTTTCGGGAGTAAGAGACAATTTTCGAAAAACGCCCTTCTGCCACGCCCATTTTTCTTGTTTTTGTAAATCACATTAATGGCCTAAAATGTGATCAAATGCCAAATTTCATCAAAATATCTTGTAAAACATCGGTTTTAGAGCAGTTTTTGTGATTTTCATAACAGGCCCTAGTACTGGAGGTACCCCTAAAATTGGTCCGATCGGGTCCATTCTCGAACTTGTTCTTACTCATGTCCCCGTGAGCACGCATACAAAATTTCGTCAAGATAGCTCAACTCCTTCGATAAGAAAACTGTATACAAACAGACGGACAGACGGACAGACAGACGGCAGACAGACAGACGGACATGGCTAAATCGAATCTCCTAGTAACGCTTATCATTTCTATATTAATTTTATATGGTCTATCTCGACTGGTTCTGGGTGTTACAAACAACCACACAAACGCAATATACCCTCGACACAGAGTGTGTCGGGTATAATAAGGACATTTCCGTTCACGATGAAAGTGAAAATTCTTACACGGACGGTGAAGATGATGACGATGATGATGGTGAAAGTGATGGTGACGATGATGATGTTATTACATATGATCAATTCCTATAAAATATAACATTAATATTATATTTACATTGAATGAATTGCAAACAAAATAAATTTTAAAAAATTTTATAATTAAAATCAATCCAAAATTTCTAAAATTGTTTCTTTCATTAATTTGGACATAAACGAAATAAAAAAGTTGCTAATAGTTCTAAATGATAAAGTATATTAAAGTCTATTTAAAACCGAACAACAGCCCACAACAATTACAAACCGAAAAAATCTTAAAAAATGTAATTTGTTTCCCCCCCCAAGAAATAAGAATTACATATATTTGAAAAATGTTTTTTTTAAGTAAGAAATGTACTCGTATAACTAAAAATAAAAATACCTGAAAATGTCGCTAAAATTTTCGACTGAATTAAGCCTCGGTTTGGGGCCCATTCAACCCACTGTGCGCTGAACAAAAATTCCTGCCATAACCATCGAATAAGAGATATCTTAAAAATTCCCTAAGACTACCCATTTGGTTAGCTCTTCCTCGTTACCCTATTTGTTTTAATACCTGCGAACATTGCGGCCTATCTCTTTCTGTTACGCCTGTGACTGTTATTTCTTCTTTGAAGGGGATGGGGTTGCATTCAATGCACCCCTTGGCTCTCGCTTACATGCTTTTATGTCCTCTTCATTTCGCTTCGACTCGACTCGTTTAAGCTTATAATTCATAAAGCATTTAAGTTGGCAAAAATCGAAATTTATTGCTATTCAAGATATTTCCTAATTCCGATGTGCCTGCATTTTTGGGGCCAGTGAAAACTTTGAAGTGAATGAGTTCGATACTTAAGAGGAGCAAAAAACGTGGACTGCTCCAGAATGCCTTCAGATAATTATGATGCGACTTCGAATTTTAATTCATTCCTTCATTCGTTCGTTTATGTCATGACCTATTTTTGGACATGTGATAGGAAAATCAAAACAGCTCCAATTAAGACGAGTGTTCTTTGAGCTTAAATTTGGCATGTTGTTGTTTTGGTTGTTTCGGCTGTTGTTGTTGTTGTTGTAATAACTCTTCAGGTAATTTGGTAGCTTGGAGATGATTTCCAATTAAGAAGAAAATGCTTGGCATATAATTTAATGAAAATAATCTGAAAAAATTGTTAAAGCCCCGCGTCATAAATTATAATTAAAAGGTATAACGGCTTAAAAGGGTCTTTCGGAAAATGGCGAAAGATGCAACCGAAACGGCTTAGTAAACTAGAACCCAAAAAATTTAGTGAAGACACCATGTGTGGGCGAGTGTGTGTATGTGTGCGATAGCGTGTTAGGGCATTTCGGAACTTAGGCAGTAACAGCATGTGCCAAGTATTTATAATACGTTAGCCCGAAAGTGGAACTTCGGGAGACTTCAACATACGAAATAAGAAAGTTGTATTGCCGTGTGCAAGGAGAAACGTCTTAGAAAGTAAATATATTATGCAAAAGGATTTTCCACAGGAGACACAGCTGAAGCTGGGGTGGCAGGTTGTTGGTGCTGCTACACTCCGTTGGTGGAAAGTTCGAACGCAGCCCATTCGAGCACAATATACTTTCGTTGGGCGACTGCTTTCGACTCGTTAAGACGTAATTAAGCAAATAAATAATAATAGCGAGCACCGTAATGAAGTTTTTTGCCTCATAGTCCTTAAAACCTAAAATCTTTTTGCGAATGCGATGATTTTGGGGAAAAAAATGCACTTGAAATTGGTTATGAGGCTCAAAGGGGATGTGCTCATTTCTTTTTATTCGATTTTAATTCGAGAGGAAGACAACGCAAAATCGTTACGAAACAATGTTAAATTGTTGCTAAACGTTCACGATTTTGACTTATTGTGGAAAAATGTGAAATCGTCACTATTCAATGTTGATTTTTTGACATTGACCAATGTTAAATCGTCGTTGGCTTAATACTAAAACAACATTATCCACTGTTAAATGCTCGTTGGTGCAATGCTTAAACAACAATGTCCACTAGACCATACCTCAAAAAAACAGTGCGCCGTATACCAGCGAATATCACGCATTTTTCCAAGACAATTACGAAAAGAAAAAAAATTTTTTTCGTTCGAACGTACAGGTCGCGCATTTATTTCTTCATTTCTCTGGTGTTATAGTCGGATTTTAAAGTTTGTTACATCAATGTTTTTGCCGCAAGGAAACAAATATGGCCTCTTAAGAAGTCATTGACCTCAGGCTTACCGTTCTACCACTTACTCTCAAGATCTCAGTTCCTACCATCCTAATGTACCACCCTAATATCAAAAAAATAAAATCCTTAAAATATCATCAAACTTCTCCTCAGGAAGTATATCGATATTTTCAACAGAAGTATTTTCAAATACAATTTGAAAATTTCTGGCCACTGTTTGGTCCCTATCTATGTATGAGTTGAAGTTAACCCAGCAAACATCAAAACGTACTTTTTTCGATTATCGCAAATAACGATTCACTTATATTCGTTAACGAAGTCTAGCTCCGGTTCTTTTTCGATAATGCAAGAGTTTTTTCCAAAACTTCGACAGTTCTTCGACTGTGCGAGAAAAACGTATTATTTTCGATTCTTTTTCGACAATTACTTGGAAAAAAAGAAAACAATTATGACTGCGACTATCACTAACGATTAAAAAACTTATCATCAATAACGATTATGACTGCAACTATTACTAACGATTGAAAAACCATCGCTTACGATTATCGTTAAAAATTCGTTAACAGTCGAAATTTCCAGTTTATGATTGATAGTTAAGGATTAGCAGTGGGCGGGCCACATAAAATTTTTTCCTACACCTTTTATTCGCCTTGGTGAACCTATGTTGCGATTTTGAAGCTTCTACGCCTTTTACTTCGGAAGTTACGAAAATTCTCCATTTGTGGGCGTGGCAGTGGGCGGGCTACATAAATTTTTGTTCCTACACCTTTCATTTGCCTTGGTCAACCTATGTTGCGATTTTGAAGCTTCTACGCCTTTTACATCACAAGTTACGATAAGCCCTTATTTGTGGGCTAATTTGTGGGCGTGGCTCGAAGAGGACGGCGTCCATTTTTTTTTCCAGGATATGTCCCTTTTCGTAGTTTACCAGTACACCAAATATCAATGGAATGTGTTGAGTGGTACGCACCAGCATTACCATTACCAGCATTTTACTGAAAACACAATAAATTCATTTGTGGGAGTAGCAGTGGGCGGATGTATCCCATTTTTACTTAGGATCATACTCGGACCCCGATATACATGTGTGCCAAAATTCGACTTGATTAGTTTTGCCGTTTCGGAGGAGATCCGACCACGGACGGACGGACAAACGGACAGACGCACATAGGAGTATTTCACACAAAAACCGCGACAAAATTGAAAATATTGAATTTAATCGAGCCGCATTAAAAATTACTATTTTTTCATCTAAGATAATCGATTTATCGAAAGGCAGACTCCCATCTCTCACTTTCCGCACATGTGGCCACACCGTTAATCGAAACTCAGTTATCGCACGATACGCGTGTTTTTGTTCTCGGTGCTCTCGTTTGTAGTGTAAAGTTTTTTGGTCTTAAATGGCTTCGTGTAGCACACTAAAGAAGTGGAACACTATGAACATGGATAAAGAATGTCAGTACTATATATTGAAGTTTGTTTTATTATGTTTGCCACTAATTTTCTACTTGTATAGCCATCAATTTACAGCGGCATTTTTTGTGCTTTTTTTCAATACATTTGAAATAAAATAGTGTTTTTGTTTATGTGTTGCAGCTTGTCGCCTTAAAATTTTTATGGGGACATAAAATGATGACTTTAAGGAAGTAGAAACATAAATAAAAAGTCCCCCAAACGCACCCGATTTTTTATAGTGCTTCAAAGTATATGGGGAAAATTTTAATTATATTGACAAAGCTTATTTTTTTATTTCATATTTTTTTTGTCATAGATCATTGTATGGCAAAATCCAGTGCCTTCGTCACTGCGATTCTGTCGTCCTATTCGGGCTCAGGACATTCACGAAACAAAGGATATTACAAAGGAAGAAATCAGCTATATTGAAGAACAGGCCAGGAACCTCAAGGAAACAACTGGTATGGAAAATTCAGTTGAAGTAGGTCACACCCTTTTGTTCACAATGGTCGATGGAAAGGTGTGCACTGCCGCGACTGATACGACTTCATCAATGAGATGCTATATATGTGGACAGACGTCTAAGGATTTCAATAAACTTGAAAGAGGCAATGTTTGTGAGGGGTCTCTTAAATTCGGGCTCTCCATTCTCCACGCGAGAATTCGTTTCTTCGAGCTGTTGTTGCACTTGGCGTACAGAGCTCCCTTACAGAAGTGGCAAGTTCGAACGGCAAAAGACAAAAATATTTTGAAAGAAACAAAACAAAAAATACAAAAAAGCTTCAAGGAAGAGATGGGCCTTCTTGTTGATATACCTAAAGTCGGTTATGGCAATAGTAATGATGGAAATACGTCGAGAAGATTTTTTGACAATCTTGAATGCTCATCTCGGATTACTGGAATAAATATAGATTTGATAAAAAAAACTTCAAAACCATTCTTGAAGTGATATCAAGCGGATATGATATAGATCCTTCGAAATTCGATGACTTTGCTCAGACAACAGCAACACTGTACGTGCAACTGTATGGTTGGCATCCAATGTCACCCACAGTTCACAAGATTGTGATGCATGGTGCGCAAGTAATATCAAGCCACATTGTAACATACCTATCGGACAGCTTTCAAAGGAGGCTTCTGAAGCCCGGAACAAACATTTCCGTAAATATCGTGTAGACTTCGCGAGAAAATTTTCTAGAGTGGACTGCAACAGCGACATTTGAAATAGGTTGTTGCTGACGTCTGATCCTTACCTCAGCTGCAGCAGGAAAAAACAGAAGAAGAAAATCAAGACCCTTTCCCAGGAAGCTATTAGTATGCTTCTTATAGAAACACCGAATTGCCATAGTTCCGACGACGAAGATGATGAGGACCAAATCACTTGTGAACTCGCAGTAAGTGATTCTGATTGATTTCGTTGTCTTTTGCAGAGCTCCTTCTTAAAGACTAAATGATTTCTTACATTGAAAAATTTGTTTAATGATTTTTTTTCTTATATATTTTATTTCATAAAATAGTAAAATAGAATACGCCTTAAAGAATTTTGTTATGGTTCTTTATGTCAAATTCTCCTATGTGCTTCTGAAAATTTTTAAAAACAAAGTGTAAGCAAAGTTTAGTACCGACAAGCACCTAACGAACTGTCGGAGTTGGTGTAAATACCCTTCATATTTTAAATAAAGAAATAGTTTTTATTAACCGTAATTTACCGTTCATTAACTAATTAAGCCTGATTTTTATTTATAGGGGCGCATAACAATATAATCTTCCCGCAATTTTCAGCTGACCAATATCAAAGAATAACTTTAACATCCACAGCTTGGCTGGGGTTGCAAAGGGAAGGGGGAGGGTTGCCAATATTAACGGAACACTATTTTTTGATAATGCCGCACACTAGTATGCTTCACACGTAATTTTAGTTTGTAATTTGATAAAATAGATTGAAATTAACAACCAGAAATCTTTTTAGGGTATACGAGTATGGGCGGTGGGTGGTGGGCGTGTTCAATATTAACGAGATATTATTTTTTGATGAGGGTATACACTAATAAGCCTTCCTTCTTCATTTTCAATAAATTTGCCGTCATATGTAAAGTTATTAGGCCAGAAGTAGTTTTTGCAATGGGGGCAGGGGGGGCAATGGGGGGAGGGGGAGCAATGGGCGTGGTCAATTTTGATTTAGTTTCCTTAGGTTTCTAAATCTGAGGATTGCTGCCAAATTTCATCCGGCTAGGACAAGTCCTTCTACTTTTGTCCGACTTTTAAGCTTAAATACTCCACTGTGAGACGGTCAGACGGACAGACGGACATGTCTAAATCGATTCAGTTTTTGATCCTGATCATTTCTTTATATATTTTTCTATATCTCCGGAGCTTAATTCTCCCTGTTACAAGATTTGCACAAAACTAATATACCCCGCTTACGCTGGGTATAAAAATCAATTCTTCCTAAAAGTATGCAATTAAATATTTTATTTTAATGCAAAAAAGATATTACACATCCCAATAAGCACAACGAGTTCGAATCGAATTCGTTTTGACGTGCAAACTCTTCGCGGCGAGTGTTCGCGGCGAGCTCGAATCGAATTCGAATTCGTGAGGGAGTCACCTTTTTACGCGATTCATATTTTTATCGCATTTTTTATCGTTTACGATAAAGTTAAAGAGTTCCTTGACGGACTACCATCTTGACGCGATAAGGAGGCTCAGTAGAGCGCAATGATCGCGAGGACGATGCCGACGGTATGATTTATCTGCCGGAAGGGACACCCATGTCGGTAAGGCTGAAGGTGAGCGACTCGAAGCTAAGAGTAGTCTACGCATAGGGCACGCTGAACAGCTGATGTTCGGCGTGACGAGCGTAACGCACTCGCGTACCCTAGTATCTGGGATTGCCACGGAGGACGGTAAACTGTCAGCTGTGTATGATCCCAGACTGACACGGCTTACCCGGACATCGAGTAGGAATACCTTTCGGAATTGACGAACTTGGGCTGGCTGCTCTGGCATTCTGGGACCTCAGTATAGTCGAATGACATCGACTAGAAATGGCTCCTGGGCTAATGTCAGGGCGTCTCCGTCCCGTTAAAATCTGGCAAATCTTAAGATACGTTCGAAGTCTGTCGCCATTAAGTTTGTGGCTGTAGTGTAGTTGACTTAGTCCTACTTAATCACTGGATCTGGCTCTGAGTGTGTGACCCCATAAGGGCGCACACCAACCCTAGCGTGACCTCCCTGCACTTGTGCATAGACAACCACGGGATCCTAAAGGGGATACAGCAAACAAACGGAGATAGCGGTCTTAAGTTGGGACCCAACAAAATGGACAACCTGACAACAACAACAACAACAACAACTGAAAACGAGAACGGACAATCCGTTCATACCATACAGCCTGAGGCTGTAACCACTGCGGAAGTTGGCTGGAGAGCACAGCCTCCCCGAAGCAGAACGAGCACTAAATGCTCGTCGATTTCGGCTGCCACCGAAACAACCTCCACGACGGTGCAAAGGACCTCCGAAGATGACGTTCCTTCACTCGAGTCAGCTGCGCAAGGCCTGACTCTTAAGAGAAAGCGGCTCACGACTTCTCAAAAGAAAAGGCTGAGGAGGCTGAAGGGGTCAGGACGACCATATGAGGAGGCCCTGAAGATTGTTCTGGAAGAAGAGCCGGAACGTCCGGCTCCAGAAAATGGAGCATCGAAAAGGCAAGGGGAGCCGGCAAGGAAACCTGAGCCCATCAGTTCAGCTGAGCCTAGAGGAGCAGAAGGAATTGGAGGGGCAAATATGCATGGAACTGCTAAAGATACCTGCTGACGGCCCTCAAGTCAGATTCCTGGGCTGCTCATTTAAACCCGGATGGGTTACTTTTAACTGCGCTGACGCTGAGACAAAGCAGTGGCTCAGTTCGTTGGTAGTTAGCGTAAAACCGGGAGGGAAAGAGCTGAAGCTGGTGGAAGGGGATCACATCCCCAAGCCATGCATCGCTGTTGCCTATTTCCCGGGCAAACTACCAACAACGGAGACTCTGAAACTGGTTCAGAGTCAGAACAGAACGCTTCCGGTAAGCAACTGGAAGGTGTTGAGCAGATCGGACGCTCAACAGGGCTACACGCTAACCATAGCAGTGGATGACAGAACTGTCAAGCTCTTGGCGGAACTAAATAACCTTCCCTTTTTCAACCTGGGAAGGGTACAGTTCCGGGTAAGACGAGATAACAAGGAGTCACCCAAGGCAGTGGAGAGCGAGAAAAGGGAGCCAACTCGCGAGGAGACTGTGAAAGCCGACGGAAGTGAGACTCCCATGGTTGTCGATGAGGTTGGACCTTCAACGAGCAAGCAGGCCAGAGAGAGGATGACTGCTAAGCAGACAGCCAATGTCAAGGCAACAGATCATCCGATATCGGGGAGGAAAAACGTGGAAACACGCTCCAAGCCCTTAACCCGTACAACGGCTCGAACGGCAGCTCTTAGCAGCCGCAAGAGCATTACGGGTCTAACTCCCAATAGGCAGACAATCACTGCCAGCCGAAAGGAGAAGGAGAAGGGCAAGGAGGAGAAGAAGAGCGAGGCGAAGCCCAATCCGCCTCGGAGCAGCCAGTAATGGTGGAGGTTGTCCAAATCAACTTTCACCGGGCGAAAGCAGCATCTGCTGCACTAACTAGGACCAGCGTGACGATTGGTCCTAACATCTTGCTCGTACAGAAACCCTGGACCAGCACGAGCAACAAAATTCTGGGACTGTCCCAAGCAGGTAATGTACTTTACAGCCCAGGTGACAGTAGACCCAGAACCTGCATTGTTTTAAATAACATATCCTTCTTTCCAATAACAGATTTTGTAACACCAGATCTGTGTGCGGCAAAGATCATAATCGACTCCAAGGAAGTGATAGTGGCTTCAGCCTACTTCCCGGGAGACTCGAACTCATGTCCTCCTACCGAAGTGGAACAACTCATCAGGTACGCCAGGAGGAACAAGCTGGAGGTGACCCTAGGCTGTGATGCGAATGCCCACCACAACACATGGGGCAGCTCCAACATAAATTCAAGAGGTGAGTCACTGCTAAACAGTATTTTATCTCTAGATCTTAATATCTGCAATGAGGGGAACAGTCCAACATTTGTGACTCAAGCAAGAGAGGAGGTCCTAGACCTTACTCTCACAACCTCCTTTGCAAAAACCCTTGTCAGCAAATGGCGAGTTTCTTCTGAGCCTTCATGCTCAGACCATAGGCATATTAGGTTCGAGCTAGGAACTCAAGCCAAAACCTCAATATCATTCAGACCCAAGAGACAGACTGACTGGGACAGTTACAATGCCGAACTCAGTCTCAAACTTAACAAATATTAAGTAGAAACGATAGACTCCATAGGCAGCATGGAACAGGCTACTAATATCGTAACCGAATCCATAATTGATGCCTATGAAAATAATAGCCCACTGAAGATAAAGACTCTTCGGAGGCAGACACCGTGGTGGAACCGAAACTGAGAAAAGCTAAGGAGAGAGGTTAGGAGACTTTTCAACAGGGCCAAGCGGGATAATGACTGGCCGTCCTACTCTCGGGCTCTCACCAACTACAACAAAGAAATCAGGAAGGCGAAAAAGGAGTCCTTCAAAAGATTCTGCGAATCAATCTCGGATGCGCCAACTACCTGTCGGATCCAAAAGATTTTTAGCACGGAGCGGTCGACCCCAATCGGCACATTGACGGATGGGAACGGCCGTAATACCACAAACGAGAAAGAAACACTGGAACAACTCACGGAAGTCCACTTTCCGGGAGCAGCGATCATACCGGAGGTTGCAATACCCAGACCTCGTGAAGGACAGAAGTGTCCGGAAACAGAGGACTGGGAACTGGCAAGCTCCATTTGTTCGCAGTGTTGTGATCATGTCACAAGTATCGGGAAACCACTGTACTGAGCAAAAACAGAAAAAGAAGACAATAAGCACCAACGGCCTAAAAAGTCTAAATGGGGGCAGTTGAGTGCAAGACAAAAATGCATTCCAGCAAAATAATAAAGAACTGGAACGCAAGTCCAAAGCGAGTGGAAGAAAGTTGCGAAAGACGAAGACGTCAACAGAAACTTGAGAGAGAAGACGGCAGCGGGGAAATGCGACTCCAGCAGAGTTCGCGTCAGCGAACCTAGTTTTAAGTAATTTTAAGAATATTTTTAAGTTGATTTTAATTTTGGAATTGTAATAAACTCTGAGTTGTAATATAACCAACGAAGTAAGAACAATTAAAACGGAAGAATTGAACAACCCAGAAAATCGTTTATGAATTCTTGCTTTGACATTTTATACTCCAACATTGGTAATACAACATTTGGCGCCCGAGCAAAAGAAATAAAAAAAAAAGGATTCTAAAAAAAAAAGAACACAGTCGATTTTTGTTAAGTGACGGTTTGACCAAAGAAAAAAAAAGGATTTCGAAAATATATATATAAGCAAAATACAGAGAAAAAAAGGATTCTAATAAAAAAAAAAAAGAGGAAATATTAACAATTATCTACCGAAAAGTGGAAAAAGTTTTGTGTGACAGTTTGCAAATTTGCAAGAAGATTCGCATTTAAATTGGTTTTAACCACAATTAAACAACTCGGAAAAGCGAGAGCAAAACCAACAACAGCAATTTGTTGAACAGCATAATCAACAACAACAACAACCACGCGAACAACAACAGCAGCATCAGCGCTAAGAAATCTGAAGCCGGAAATCAACTAAGTGGTATGGCGACCCTTAAGAAAATGGTAAGTGACTACCAGTCTTCTATTACATATATTATATATATATAATTAAAAAAAAAAAGAAATATATAAAATAAAAAATTAAAAAATATAAAAAAAAAATAATTAAGCGCTCCGCGCTGAATTAATTGGCGTATCTCCGCCGTATAAAAATAGAGAAATTGGGCGCTTGCGCCGAACAGATTTTCGAGTCCTGCCGCTCAGCAATAGCGGGACATAACCCAATAAATTCTCTAGGATATAACCTAAACAAAGATAAAATTAAAAATATAAATCCTTCCAAGAGAAGGATATCCATGAAAAAAAAAACATTTAAAAAAATCGAAATTTTCACATTTCTGTACAAATTATAAAAAGTGTACATTATTAAATTTTGTTTTAATTCCTATAATCATATATCGTGCAGCTGGCTAGTTGATAAGTTTTCTTCGTTCTTAGAACGTACGTTGAAGCTTACGCGAGTGATAAATATATTTGATAAATTTCCTACGTTCTTAGAACGTTCGATAAAATTGCGCGATTAAGATTAAAGAGAACGACCCTCTCAGTTGGATGCGAAACAAGGCTCAAAGCTTTTATAAAAGAGTTATCCTGAAAATTTTTGAAGTACGACGTGCGAAAAAATAAAAGAGTTCAGTTGAAGCGGAACCTTGCAGGTTTTAAAAAATTGGTAAACAAAAACCGAAAAATCCGAACTCAAAAATTCGCAATTCATACCGCAAAACAATTAAAAAAAACTCAAACAAAGTCAAATTTGCCCGAAGACGTTGTTAACGTGTTCGGCCGATTTTTCTTTGATAAAGTTTTAATCCTTGCAGTAAAAATATTTTTTTTTTTGAGCGCTTTGTGAAGACAGTTCCAGTTGGATCGAACTCAGTTCTCTAAAAGTTTTTTTTTTTTAAATTATTGATCGTTGTGCGGTTGGATTTATGACGCTAATCAGCTAAATTGGGACTGTGACAGTCTTAAACAGTAATTAGTTATTACCAAACTTGCAGAAAAGCTCGTCAAATTGAACTGCATTAGCGATTATAATTTTTAAGCAAAGTTCATATAGACAAGTTTCGCTTGCCAATATAACTGAGCAAAAAGATTGAAACAAAATTGAAATTTTATATCAAAAAGCGTACATACATGATTGGCTACGAAAATTCGCCTTGAATTGGGGCTGTGACAGTCTTAAAAAGT
This sequence comes from Chlorops oryzae, assembly GCA_020466095.1. Classification (NCBI taxonomy): domain Eukaryota; kingdom Metazoa; phylum Arthropoda; class Insecta; order Diptera; family Chloropidae; genus Chlorops; species Chlorops oryzae. Next base: position 80,994,822 of record CM035806.1, read on the forward strand.
AATTAGTTATTACCAAGACAAGCCGAACAAATATTCGTAAGCAGGATTGTATGGTAAAACGCTTGTAGAATATTTCAAGTATAACAATTGCAAACTGACAATCTCATATTTTATTTAAAGGAATACAGGAGTGTATGACGGCGTACCTATCAAAGTGCCACGGCGTCATACCTTTAATTCCCGTATCCCAACCCCTTTTAGGATCACGACCAGTTAAGGTCTTTGCAGGACGACGTGCGAAAATACGAGTTCGGTTGGAAACGGAACTGATTTTCAGTTTTAAACGTGATGCGTCACTACCGTAGAAGTTGAACTCATTTCGTAAGTGGAACGGCAAAGACAGTTAAGGTGGAGTGGGCTATAAGTAGATTCAGGAGTTACAAAGCGGCGGGAGCTGACAACATATTTCCCGCACTACTACAGAAGGGGGGACAGATTCTGCTATCCCATCTAAGGCGTATCTACTCCAGCAGTCTGGCGTTCGCCTATATACCTGACGCATGGACGACGGTCAACGTCGTCTATCTACCCAAGCCTGCAAGAGCAGATAAAAATAATCCAAAATCCTTCAGACCAATAAGCCTTATGCCGTTTGCACTGAAGGGTTTAGAGAAAACCATTGACAGATATATAAGAGAGGAGATCCTGAAGAGAGCCCCCCTTAATTCGTGCCAACATGCTAACCGTAAGGGTAGATCCACAGAAACGGCCCTATCGACTCTGGTTGGAACCATTGAAGACACCCTTCAGTCTAAAGAAATCTGTATGGTAGCTTTCCTGGACATAGAAGGAGCCTTCAACAACACAACGTTCGAAGCCATGCAGTCGGCTTTAGAACACTTCAACGTTCCTAAGATCCTTACTGACTGGATTTTGGCGATGCTGGAAAGCAGAATCATAAAATCCAGACTGGGAAATACGGAAATAACAGCCACCACAGCAAGAGGCTGCCCACAGGGAAGGGTTCTGTCCCCCCTGTTGTGGTCTCTGGTAGTAGATGAACTTCTCTGCTCCCTGGAGCAGAAGGGATTCCAAACAATAGCCTATGCCGATGATCTAGCAGTTATTGTGAGAGGCAAGGACGGGAACATCTTATCGGATCTAATGCAGTCGGCACTGAAAACGATAATGAACTGGTGTCAACGAAGGGGACTATCTGTCCACCCAGACAAAACCAACGTTGTTCCTTTCACCATGAAAAGGAAATATCACCTTAAACAGCTAATGATTTATAGGAAAAACATACAATACACAGATGAGTTTAAATACCTTGGGATTACACTAGACAGCAAACTGAACTGGGGTTCCCATATTGACAGGCTGACGAAAAGAGCGACTAATGCACTTTGGATCAGCAAAAGACTCTGTGGCAGGAATTGGGGAGTGCAACCGAAATGGCTGCTTAAATTATACTCCCTGATCATATTGCCACTAATTACCTACGGCTCACTCGTCTGGTGGGAGAAGACGGAAGAGAAAGCAACAGTCACTAAGTTGGGTAGAGTTCAAAGACTGGCCAACTCCAGCATAACAGGATGTCTGAAGACCACTCCCTCGGCAGCATTAAACACCATGTTACATATGATGCCGCTGGAGCTGCAAGTACAGAAAACTGCAATGCTGGCCCTGCACAGACTGTTTCATTTGGGCGGAGTGAAGCACAAAAAGACTTCCAAGGGCCATCTGTCTTTAGTAGAGAAGAGGATGAATAATAAAGACTTCATGATGCCATTGGACAGAATCCTCACAAAACACTCTCTGGACAAGAGATACATCATCGTGATTCCGGAAAGGGACAGTTGGAGTGTAAATAGAGTCACTCCTCCTGACGATGCAATAGTCTGGAGCGGGAATACATAGCTCGGGGTATGGTGAAAGTATAAGCCTCGGAGAATATGCTACGGTTTTCCAAGCAGAGATGCTAGCGATTAACCTATGCACCAGACACCTCGTAAACCTAAGTATGGATGGTAAAACCATATACATAATGACAGACAGTCAGGCAGCCTTAAAGGCCCTGCAGTCACCTGCAGTGAACTCCATGCTAGTCTGGGAAACAGTTAATGTACTTCAGAAACTAGCTAGCAGGAATCAAGTGACGCTACACTGGATACCTGCACACTGCGGTCACGAAGGAAACGAAGAAGCGGACAGACTGGCGAAGGAGGGAGCAGCAAGGCCTCCCTATGGTCCAGAGCCAATACTTAGTGTCAGCAGATCGCACTTCACTCGGACCGTATACTTGGAGTTTCTGGACAAAGCAAACCGGATGTGGTCTCGCACGGCTGGTCAAACATGCACCAAACTATTCTTTCCTAGATACATGGAGAAAAAATCCGAATATCTACTTTGTTTAAACAGATCTGAACTGAGAACAATGGTAGCTATTATCAGTGGGCACGCCCTTCTAAATAAACATAAAAAGCGACTGGAACTATCCAACAGCGATGAGTGTAGATTCTGCCTGGAAGAGGAGGAAACCTCAGTGCACATCCTGGCAGAATGCCCGGCGCTGCATAGACAAAGGAGGTCTATACTGGGCAGGGAAATCATCCAACAGACAGAACTGGTGGAATTGTATATAGGAAGAGTGAAAATCTTTCTAGACATTACCGGAGTAGATAAGATACTCTAGAGCAGCAACGGGTTTGGCACAATAGTCCGGAAAGACGCAGTGCCACGGACGGAAAATGCTCGTACCCTCCACCAATAATAATAATAATAATCGTTTACGAATCGCGCGCGATTCGTATTTTACTATCGTTTTGCTATCGCGCTTTACTCGAATTTCTTAGCATATGGGCATTTCCACAGAAAGGTCTACCGGAAATGAAAATGCCCCAGTTCCTTAAAACAATTTTTGGGTATGTACTATCATAGTAACACATCTGAATTCCACTATTTAAGAAGATTGGTGGTTATAGTCAGCCCTCATTTCTGTAAAACATAGGTAAAGTGTTATTTTGTTGTATTTGTATTTCTTAAATTACCTTTAAAAGTGCTTTATCTATGAAATTTGGGCCATTTTAGTAACCTGATCAATGGAAGTTATCGTCCTTAATAATTCCATGCAGAAGAATCAACCAAAACAACAACAACAAAAATTCTTTAACGAATAAGTTGATAATTATCTTCTAATTACGCAAGCTCTGTTAAATATTGTTTTTGATAAAATTTATTATTGGCCCTTCTATTTATAATACCAGAATTTATGAATTAAAAGGAAAAAAGGTTAAAATAAAAGACTATTTTCATGACTAAAACCCTTTTGAAATTTTAGTAACGTAAGGCCAGGTAACGTAACGCCAGGTAATTAAGGCCAACAAAAAACGAACGACAAACGATTTTACAATTTTAAAACTTGGAAAATGAACTCTTATATTTTCCACTCTTATTGCTATAAGTTTAATACGAAAAGTTTTGCGAAATTGGCAGAGTTTTGCAATCTTGTAATCTAAGTCAAAAACCCACTTCTGTTTTTCGTAACGAAACGCTAGGACACTTTTTTGCTTCAATACTCAAATCCTTATGGTCTATTGGTCTAATTTTTTTACTGAACATAGTGCTACTTTATTAGTATGCAAATATTAAAAAACTTTTTTTAAATTTGCAATTCTTCATTTGAAAAAAAATTTTGTTTTTCGTTCGAATGTCACGTCACGTCAAAATGGAAATGCCCATATTCGATTCGCCTTTTTGTCGAATTTTCAATCATATTCGATTAGCAAAAAAAAAGCATTAAGTTTTATATGTAATGTAAAATTCAAATAACAGTCTTATTATAAGAGTATTTTCGGATCTCCTCCGAAACGGCTGAACCAATGAAGTCGAAATTTGGCACACATGTATATCGGGGTCCGAGTATGATCCTAAGTAAAAATTGGAGACATCCGCCCACTGCCACGCCCACAAATGAATTTATTGTATTTTCAATAAAATGCTTGTAACTTGGGAACCACTCAACACATTCCATTGATATTTGGTGTGCTGGTAAACTACGAAAAGGGACATATCCTGGCAAAAAAATGGACGCCGCCCTCCTCGAGCCACGCCCACAAATAAGCCAAAAAATAAGGGCTTATCGTAACTTGTGAAGTAAAAGGCGTAGAAGCTTCAAATTCGCAGCATAGGTTCACCAAGGCAAATGAAAGGTGTAGGAACAAAAATTTATGTAGCCCACCCACTGCCACGCCCACAAATAGAGAATTTTCATAACTTCCGAAGTAAAAGGCGTAGAAGCTTCAAATTCGCAACATAGGTTCACCAAGGCGAATGAAAGGTGTAGGAAAAAATTTTATGCGGCCCGCCCACTGCCATGCCCACAAATGAAGATTTTTCGTAACTTCCGAAGTAAAAGGCGTAGAAGCTTCAAATTCGCAACATAGGTTCACCAAGGCGAATGAAAGGTGTAGGGAAATAATTAATGTTGCCCTCCCACTGCCACGCCCACAAAAAGAGAAGCAAAACATAGTGCGCTCATAACGTCGGGACGCTGTGTATTTCAAAGTCGGGCTTGACCGACTTTAGCTTTCTTACTTGTTTCATTTTCACTTTGGGGCCATTTTGCATTGGGGCCATTTTTGCGGGAGCCCTCCAGGACCTTTCAAAATAGAAAACTAAAAAGTCGTCCCTACAGTGTTTTTAGATGCCACCTATCGAAAAGTCAACAAAACTTCAAAATCCCTTTCAGGGTGCCAAACTCGGCAAGACTCTTATTAATTCCACGATAAAAAAGCGAGCTCGAGGCAAGCAAACGTTTCGAATTCTTATCGCATTTTCTCTTCTAATCGATTTCGAATCGAACGCAAAATACGATAAAAGCGCGAGCTCGCATATTCTAAAATCCACGATAAAAAAGCGAACTCGAGGCGAGCTCGTTCCAAACGGTTCGAATTCTTATTGCATTTTCTCTTCGAATCGAATTCGAACCGAACGCAAAAAACGATAAAAGCGCGATGTCGCGAAAATTGCCTTCGGCGAATTCGAATCGAATTCGTTTAATGCGATTCGCGCTCTACGAATTCGATTCGAATTCGATTCGAACTCGTTATCGTTTTTGTGTTTATTGGGTGCAAAACAAAATTCACTACCACTAAAGCTTTAGTTCTAGTAAAAATCAAATTTCACTACCACTAAAGCTTTAGTGCTAGTGAAAATAAATTTTCACTATCAGTAAAGCTTTAGTGCTAGTGAAAATCAAATTTCACTACCACTAAAGCTTTAGTGCTAATGCAAACTAATTTCACTATTTAGTGCTTATTGAAAAACTGTTGCACATCACTAAATATATTGATTGGATGAATATGGGCACCTTCAGTACTAGGGTTACAGAGGATATCCTTCAATATGAAATTGAATTTACTAGACTAATAGACTTACACGCAAAGATCGGAACCGTTGTCGTTTCTGCAATCTCGACCCACTCACGGTGGATCATCTGCTTAATGATTGCCAGTAGCTAACCATTACACGTCAGCAGATATTCGGAACGTCCACGCCGTCACAGCACCTACACCCTATGTCGGAATATAACGTTCATCTAATATACAAGTACCTATTAAGAAATAATATTGTTAACCATATATAGGACCAAATAACTTTTTCACAGTTTTATAGCATCTACCTTGTCTAATCATAAGAGAGCTGAAGGCTTATTCTAGAGGTGGAGAACTATCGATAGTACTATCGGCACTATCGATGGTTTGGCACTATCGAATAGCCATCGATAGTCCTCACATACTATCGATAGTTTTCGATAGTCTAATCAAGTATTAAGTAATGTCGACGTGGCCCTTCTTGCGCATGATCTAGCTCTTTATTCAGGCCCACAGCACTGCTGGGAACTAATGCCAATTTTCCCTTTTTGTGGGAATTTGACTCAAACATTTATTTCAAATGGTAATAGAGAATTATATCTTACGGGTAATCTTAAATGTGGGACTTTAAATTTCGTCTGTATCACCCCTTACTAAATCGGAACAATTCAAAATTTGCATTTAACGCAAATCATACAATCTCTCTTGAAACATATATTTTTTTCGAAATTCATATTATTCTGCATCAGTAAAAGGAAGAGTTAATTTTATAGGTGTAGAGTTTCTTTCAGAAAACTGTAGTCGAACATATAAGAATTGGATTTAAAAAATTTCGAATTGTAGCGATTTAGTACCAGGGGTGCAATATGATGAAAAAAAACGGCAAGCAAATATATAGCTTAAATCAGGTGACTCTTTCATCAACTTTTGCTTTCAACGATGTCCACCCATCATATTCGGTTAATCGATATTGATCCGCCGTCAATTCGTTTATTTCTCTGACCGAAAAATAAAAATCATACAGTAATTATTATACTCCGAAATATTTCAAAATTCTCGTAGCCCTACGGTCTCTGGCATAATAAGATTTAAATATGCATAGAAACCTGAGGGTTTTGGAGAATTCGTTTAGTTTTTGTAAAAATATAACCATATAACAAGTGGGAATTTGTATGGGAATTTTTAAATAAGTAAATTGGGGAAAAATTATAATTTTAGGAATTTTTGAGGGAATCATACTTTGAAAAAAAAAGAGTTGGCTGCACTTGCTTTTAAAGCGACGTGGTAAATTTTTCGGCGCGAAAAAGAATGTGATTGCAAGAAAATGTAATTGTTAGATAAATCGCATTAAAATTAAAACTTAAAAATATGGATAAGTTCTTGCTAACAGGCGACAAAGGTACTTATAAAATATTTCCTAACATATATCTGCACGGATTGCATTCATCGCATTTTTTTTAGCAAAACAGAGTCATGGAATTTCGTCCCATAGTGCTAGCGGTGAAGTGCTTTCATGCTCTGATTCAGATGAAGGAAATTATCGAATGAAAGAAAACACAGCAAAGAAGAGGAGAGGTATTTCGAAGGTGTGGAAATATTTTCACAGGTCCGAAGATAAAAAAATAGCCAAATGCATAACTTGCAAGAAGGAATATAAGACAAGCGGTAACACATCCAACTTGAAGGACCACCTCAAAAGGTTTCATCCACGCTTAGATGACAGCGACATCACAGTTGATGATTCCAACACAAATGTCTTTCCTGAAACATCGAATTCAAATACCAACACCACCAGTTGCAAGTCAAGCATGAGGTCTGTTTCTTCATATTTTAATAAAGCCATTTACTACGACAGTAACTCGAAACGGAAAAAGGAAATTGATACGGCGCACATAGGGGTATTTGATTGATTTATGCGGCCAAAATTATTTGTACGAATATTTATACTTGAAATGTGATTTTATAGATATATCTATTTATATATATATATATATATATATATAAATCTATTATATAAAAAAAATTTCGGAGGCCGTCCTGGGCGATTAACCGTTTTTGGGACCGAGATAGACCCTTTAATCTAGGACTGATTGTTTTCAATAAAAACTTTGGCTTTTCTGTGGGCTTTCAACCATCTTCTTTTAAACTGAAATTTCAAAATTGCGAACCTAGCTTTTAACAATTTTATTTCTTCTGCAGAGTAATTTTCCGATTTTATTTGGCTTTCTTCCGCGGCATTTATTTTAGCAATTATAGATGGAACATTGCAGCTTTCATTAACCAGTAAAATATTTTCACGGACTAAATATCTGACATTCGAAGGTCCTAATTTTAAAATAAATAAATAAAATATATTGTGAATGAAAAGTTTAGAAAAATTTTTATCAAATGGGGTACAATAGAACAAGTTAATACAGTCACAGCATGGCCATCCGCACGTATCCGCAAAAAATTTTTCTTTTTTTTTAACAATGAACATTTCATCTGTATACCAAACAAAAAAACACAGCTTAATATTGCTTAATTATACAACTTTTTCGTCATAATTCTATTCGCCAATCAGTTTAAATAACGGAAAATGTGATATTTTTTAATCAAGCTCTGCCAGTACCAGTGCACATTATATTTATATTTAACTATGCACATAACATCATATTTACCTCCTTTACAATTATCCATTTTACTTAATTTAAAAATTTTAACGCGCGATTTTCTGCAATTTTTCAAAATTGTCTTCCTGATTTCAATAACTGCAAAACAAAAAACACGTGTATTCACTTCTGACTTTGACAACGCATAGTAGACTTTTGAAAGTAAATTAAATCAAACAAATAACGGAATCTAGTTGAGCATTCTATTTGTAACACCCTACTGTCCGCTGTTTACACAAATAGTGCATTTGGCGAATTCGACTTTTGGCCGCTCAAAATTGGAAAATACCCCTATGTGCGGCGTTAGCCTTAATGATTGCCACAGACGTGCAGCCATTTAATATTGTTGATAATAAGGGCTTTAGAACATATTCACAAATTTTGGATCCAAGGTATAAGGACTGCGGCAGAAAAAAGTGCCCCTCATTAAAGCACTATAACTCGAGTAAAAATGCATGAAATCGAAAAAAACCATGAGTAGGCTATACGTTAAAACGATTCTGAGAAGTTACCGTTCGATTTTTTTTTGTGCCATGGTTTTTAGTAGCGATATGTCGTCGAATATAGAAACACGCGAATTTATAATTCGTTTGCACCAAGAACATCCGTTGTGGACGTGAAAAACAATCGCCAATAAAGCTAAAGTTTTGCAGAAAACCGTTTCAAAAGTATTTAAAGAATTTAATGAGAACCTCAAAATTACCAGGAAACTTGGTTCGGGGAGAAAAAAAGGCTTTGCGTGTCCAGAAAAGGCGAAAAAAGTACGACCTCTCTTGGAGAAAAGTCCTCGGCTATCTATTCGGAAATTGGGACGGAAAGTTGGTTGTAGCGAGCGGAAAGTCCGCAGATTTAAAATATATGCTTGCCTCAAAACCTTTAAAGTTCAGACAGTGCCAGATCGGAACGCTTCCAAGAACCTGGAAGCAAAACAACGGGCAAGAAAGTTGAAATCCGATTTTTTGGCAAAAAAAAATTGCTGTGTCATGGACGATGAAACCTACGTACTGTGTGAATTCTCCAAGCTACCGGGTCAGGAATTTTATTCTGCAACTGAACAAATGGAGGTCGAAGAACAGTTTAGAGTGAAGAAAAAATCTAAGTTCCCAAAAAAATTCCTAGTATGGCAGGCCATCTGTGGATGTGGGAAAAGGAGTAGAAGTTTTGTCACATCTGGCACAATAAATAGTGAAATTAATGTGAATGAGTGTTTGCAGAAGCGATTATTGCCCTTCATTAGGCAGCACAGAGGCTTTCCTTTGTCTTAGCCAGATTTGGCATCATGCCACTATAGCAAGGCAACTATGAAGTGGTACGAAGACAGTAATGTCACTTTGGTACCCAGAGAGGCCAATCCACCAAATTGTCTTGAACTCCGACCCATCGAGAGATATTGGGCTCTTGTCAAAAGGAACTTGAAGGAGACAAATAAGAGAGCAGAAAACATTGGAGACTTCCGAAAGAAATGGAACGATGCAGCCAGGAAGATTACAGAAACTACTGTACAAGCTCTAATGGCAGCAATACCGGAGAAATTGGAAGAATTTGTACGAAATAAATAAATTGTTTTATCCTTAAATACAGATTTAACAGAAATCAAATGCAGCTTTTAAAACATTTATCATTTTTTTTATTGCATGTTTGGTTTTGGATATATGGGGTTTTTATGAGGAGAACTTTTTTTCTGCCGGAGTCCTTAAAATACCTAGCAAAACGCAAGTTAGGGATGTCATTATGCAGGAAATGTTTGAGGAGAATGTTGCTAAGTTAAAAATTATATTGAACGGCGTCTCGGATATTGCAGTAACGTACGATTGTTGGACCTCAAGTGCCAACGACAATTTATTAACAGTAACATGCCATTTCATTTATAATTATGAAATTCAAACAGCGTCATTAGCCACAACAAAGCTTAAAGAACTAACAAATCACTCTGCGCAAAATATTGCTGACACTTTGCAGGAAGTTTTAACAAAATGGAATGTTTTAGAAAAAACAGTCTGTTTATTAACAGACAATGCAAGCGCAATGCTGAAAGCATGCGAAATTCTAAAACTCCGGAACCTTCCATGTTTTGCGCATAGCTTGAATTTGGTAGTGCAAGACGGCTTGAAATTCGGATATGAGGACTCTGGTTTGACAGAAATTTTTACAAAATGTAAAACAATTGTTCGATATTTTAAACAAAGCACCATCGCGAACAAAAAGTTTAAAAAAGCTCAAGAAGTGGCAGAACCGTATAGCCTTATTCAAGAAACCCCAACAAGGTGAAACAGTTTTTATTTTATGATTGAAAGAATACTGAAAACCAATGATGCAATATCTAAAGTCCTGTTAGCCACTCCAAATGCACCGCTGCCGTTTAATGCTGTTGAAATTTTGATTTTAGCAGACATCCAAAAGATATTGACTTATTTCAAGAACGCAACAGAAAAAATTTCAGGATCGAAATATGTTACTGTGTCCCTTATTATACCTATGGTTTATGGCTTATACCGGAAATTGGAGCACCTTTCGCCAGTTTTAAATACATCGGAAGGAAAACTTTTTCAAAAACAACTACTCGAGTCAATAAAAAGTCGCCTTTTTGTATACGAGCAAAGAACGATCACAAGAATAGCCACAATCGTCGACCCCAGATTAAAAAGGATGGATTTCAGCATAACTTGAATGCGGAGCAAGCTTCAATATTTTTAGAAAACGAGTTGGCAAAATTGTGCCATGAACAAGTGCCGCCCAGCTCTGATTTGAAACCGACTAAAAAAGGTGGTGAGGAATTGTTTTTTGAATTCCTTGAAGAAAAAGCACTGGATAGAACAACAACCAAGCGAAGGGATGCCATAATTATAAAGCGGCAGTATCTTGAGAAACCAATCGCACCACAAGAAACGGATCCTCTTCTCTGGATGAAAGTAAGTTTTATAACTTTTTTAATAACTAGGGCCACCAGATATATGAATCATACATATAATATGATATTGCATATTTACTTAGCGAAGTCATATTTTATGCACAGAAGCATTTTTTGTTTTTATTAGATAAATATGTCAACATAGGAGGCGTTCGAAAAAATATAATTTTTTTGAATTGTTTTTCATATTTTCTTTGATTTTGATTTTGATTTCATTTGAATTTTTTAAGGCTTATTTTATGACGAAATAAATATTCCCCCTATTATGACTGTCGATTGTTGGTAGAGAATCGAGAAAGTTCTATCGTCGACGAAATAGAAAAAATGATTTGTAACACGAAATTTCCGTCGACAATAGAACTTTTTCGATTCTCTATCAACAATCGACAATCATAATAGGGGGGAATATTTTGAAAGCATATTTTCAGTTGCCCCATTAATAACATAATTGTGAGAAAAAATAAATTTTATTGTTCGGTAAATTTTCAGGTGAACGAAAACGATTTCCATGGAATTAAAAGACTGATGCAAAAGTATTTATGTGTGCCCGCAACTTCGGTAGAATCGGAACGAATGTTCAGCAAAGCTGGTCAAATTGTTTCAGACCGGAGGACGCGTCTCAAGGCTAAAAACGTCAATATGTTATTATTTTTGAATAAAAATGGTTGGCTATTTAATTTTAATTAGTCTTAAGCAAAGATTGGGCGGTACGACTCTGAACCGAATTTTGGGTGCTTTAGAGAAATATATTGTGCCAATCTAGTCAAAACCGTTTAACCACTTACCGTACGTAACTGCTATATTTAACCTGCCATCTAACCTTTGCTCAGGACTAAAGTTCCTACTATTTAAACCTTTTGGTTAACAAATGTACAGATTTTCTGTTTTCTTACAAATGTATAATCCTTAAGTTGGTTTTTTTTTCAAATGTTTAACATTTGAGTTGTTTTGTTTTTTATAAAGTGCATAACCTTTGATTTGATTTTAAAGACTGATACGTTTGAGTTGCCTTCTTTACGAATACATAATATGGGTCCTCATGCAACACATTTACACCGTGTAAACTGAGTGAAGTAAGTAAAACTGTCCAAATTGCATACAAAATTTGACAGTTTTACGAACTTCACTCAGCTTACACGGTGTAAATGCGTTGCATGAGGACCCTTAATATTATATTTAAGTTGTTTTGGGAAGTAATGTAAAACATTTGATCTTATATATATTTTTCAATTAAAAAGGAACTTAACTGCCTTGAGATTGAGTATTAATCTTTGAATACAATTTTTTAGATATTTTAATATGTTTAAGGCCAATATTAAGAAGCACATTTAAAAAAATTTTAAAATTAAAATAAATTTTATTTTTAATTTCATTTTCAATATGCAACTTTTGTAAGTGTAGCAAAATGTGGCAGCGTGCTCCACTGTCAGGATAGTCAGCTGCTTGAAATATTATTTTTGAGTGTGGAGCCGCGTGCGCGCGATTTTTCATCAGTTTCATATCGCTGTAGCCCGAATCCATAAATTTAAAGATTTGTTTCTTTTGTATTGCACAGTTTTTTCAGTAAAATTTTTGAATTAATATTATCACCTGCTATCCAGCACCTAAAACGGAGCTGTTACCGTATTTAAAAAAAACTTAAAGGAAGCTTAATTTTTTTTTTTATGTTTTAAAAATTTCATTGGTGAAAATTATGAATCAAAAAAATGAAAATGAAAATAAGATTTTATTTTAACAAATTTTTCAAATATACTTGGTTATATTGGCTCTGACATACTTAAGATTTTTTCAACCATTTGAGACCATAGTGGAAATTATATTCAATCGTTTTTCTTTCAATAATTAGAACCGATTTCGACATGAGAGGTGGGGGGTTCAAATTGTCAAAATATATCTTACGTAATTAATCGACAGCCCCTAAGCTTCTTTTAATATCAAGTTTTTTATATTTGTTTCCTTTTTGATAGAACTGGAGAGATCCCCTTAAAATGGAAAAGAAAGAGAACTAAGATTCTGGTCGAAGTGAAAAAAAACAAATTTTTTGCAAATATATAAACACCAAACCTCTTGCCGCAATCTCATATCTTACGCCTAAGACATGACTCAATAAACCCTAATCGATCGATATTAAAGTCCGAATTCGCCGTCCCAAGCTAGATAAACATTCAGTCTGACTGACTGAATTGGTCAGTTAACTGTGTTGGTGTAAAGAATCATGAATTCGTTACATTCCCTGCAGTAAGTGTGCTGAAAGCTGAAACGAGAGCCTTGTAGCCTTACATCCCTATTAGAGTCAAATTAGAGGCCGTTTCCACTATAGCCGCATCTTGCTTTCGCATCTTCAAGATGCGATTTTTTGAGATTGGTGTTTCCACTTGGCATGTCGCATCTTGCATCTTTCATATCAGCTGATTTTTGTTTACAATTGATATGTTTACTAGTGATGCCACGAATATTCGGCCACTATTCGGACGAATATTTTAACTATTATATAGAAATAAGTTATTTAAAAAATCAGTAGTAACTACAAATTAAATTTTTCTCATAACTTTGTACATATATGTATATCTCATAGTAAAGTTAAATTTTTTCTTGGTTTCCCGCCATTTGTGCTGCTGACAATTCCTGAAATGCTGGTCATTAACATATGTTTCACTAGACATGTGCAGTTAAAATCGATAGATAATCGGAAAAAATCGCATTTTCTTCGCATCTTGTAAAGATGCGCAGAAGATGCGATTCAGGATACAACAACAATTGCATGTAAATTCACACCGCATCTTTCCGCATCTTGCCAAAATGCTGAAAGATGCTAGATGCGGTTATAGTGGAAATAGCCTCTTATATCATTTGATCCATCATCTTCACAATAAAAGTCTACACTTGGTCTACATTCTACCGTAGCCATAAAGCATTTCTTACAAATGTCTTTGTCGGATTTTATATTCACAAAACGCGGAGGATGATCAATCGTTGTATTTCTAGTGATAGGAGTGCTGGATGCCTATTTACATTACATTACATTTGTATTTGACAATAAATGCCGGTAAGTACAGCTAAGTCCTTTACCCCAATGAATACAAAAACCCCTACCGCAACCTGTACCCCTTTTAAAGAAATTGACGCTACCGTTATCGCTACCGCTAACCTTAAACATGACCATTTCTTTCCCTACTATGTAGCGTGAGTTCTGCAAAAGCGGTCACTTTGCCCCGCGTTTACTGCAGGGTTGACACGATCTTCGATTGATACATTATTCATGTAAATGGGTGACTGATCAGTCAGACTGAATGTGTATATGGCGCTTAAATTGAATTTACAGACTATCGAAAACTATCGATAGTATATCGATGGTTTTACAAAAACTATCGACCACTATCGATGGTCCCGACTATCGATATTTCTCCAACTCTAGCTTATTCGCTAGTGCTCCTATTTTTATTGTAATATAAAAATTTATTATTATTATAAATAAATAAAAGAAAAATTCGATTTTTGAGAAATTTTTGAAATTATATTTGAAAAAATCAAAGTTCTGAGTTCTGACTTTAAAGTTTAAGTAGTGAAATTCAGACTTATTTCGACATTGATTTTTGAGAAATAAAACTATTTTAATTTATCAAAAAAACAGTATTGAATTATATCACATTTTTATTAATTCTTTCACCAGCTTATTGATTGAATTAATTATTATTGTGGAATTAAACATAGAATTCTACAGAAATTAATGAACATGAACACTTTTTCATTACATTTCTATATCTCATGAAAAGACGACGGAACCAGAGAATTGCAAGCGGTCATGATTTTCTGACTTGCGATACACTCATAAAAAACGCGGTATGAGTATGTACCGCCACCGCAAAGTAAGCGATAGTTGGACCGAGCACGCGCTCAATAGTGCAGTGACCCAATAAGCACAACGAGTTCGAATCGAATTCGAATCGAATTCGTTTTGACGTGCAAACTCTTCGCGGCGAGTGTTCGCGGCGAGCTCGAATCGAATTCGAATTCGTGAGGGAGTCACCTTTTTACGCGATTCATATTTTTATCGTATTTTTTATCGTTTACGCATCGCGCGCGATTCGTATTTTGTTATCGTTTTGCTATCGCGCTTTATTCGAATTTTTTATCATATTCGATTCGCCTTTTTGTCGAATTTTCGATTATATTCGATTAGTAAAAAAAAATTTATTAATTTTTATATTTAATGTATGATTCTAATAACAGTCTTATTATAAGACTATTTTCGGTAAAAAAAAAAAAAAAAAAACGAATCTAATGCTGGTAAGCACGCTTTTGAATCCACCGGCTGTGGGATTTGAACACCGAACCTCTTGGTTTGTAGTCTTACTTATTTCCAGTCCGCTTACCCATTACGCCGTCTTCGCCGAATTGAGATGAATGACTTTTTATCGTTTATAAGTTTAGCGATTTGGAAACAAATTAACAAAACTACCTTCGAGAATTAAAGTTTCGTATCCACTAAACACAAATATTTTAAAGAATTCGAATTGAATTCGAATCGCGGAAGGCAATTTTCGCGAGCTCGCGCTTTTATCGTATTTTGCGTTCGATTCGAATTCGATTCGAAGAGAAATAGCGATAAGAATTCGAACCGTTTGCAACGAGCTCGCCTCGAGCTCGCTTTTTTATCGCGGATTTTAAAATACGCGAGCTCGCTTTTTTATCGTGGAATTCATAAGAGTCTTACCGACTACGGCACCCGGAAAGGGATTTTGAAGTTTTGTTGATATTTTGAAAAGTCCTCGAGGGCTCCCTGAAAAATGGCCCCAATGCAAAATGGCCCCAAACTGAAAATGAAAAAAGGCCCCAAAATTTGGGGTCATTTTGCATTATGAAAAATTACCCCAAATCAAAAATGAAATTTGGCCCCAAAATAAAATGCAAAAGGCCCCAAAAACAAAAAGAGATGTTTTTAATCGATATGAAAAATGGCCCCAAACTAGAAAATAAAACGGCCGTTATAGAATTTAAAAAATTAAAAATGAAAAAAAAACCCCAAAATTTGGGGTCATTTTGCATTACCCCAAATAAAAATATGAAACATGGCCCCAAATGTAACATAAATTTTGAAAAATGCAAATTGACCCAAATAAATCGCCCTAAAATTCAATACAAAATTTTGGGGCCTTTTTTAATTTTTGGATTTGGGGTAATTTTTTTTAATGCAAAATGACCCCAATTTTTGGGGCCTTTTTTAATTTTTCAAAGTGGGGCAATAATGCATTATGCAAAATTACCCCAAAATTGGGGCTTTTTTTCATTTTTAATTTTTTAAATTCTATAACGACCGTTTTATTTTCTAGTTTGGGGCCATTTTTCGTATCGATTAAAAACACCTCTTTTTGTTTTTGGGGCCTTTTTCATTTTATTTTGGGGCCAAATTTCATTTTTGATTTGGGGTAATTTTTCATAATGCAAAATGACCCCAAATTTTGGGGCCTTTTTTCATTTTCAGTTTGGGGCCATTTTGCATTGGGGCCATTTTTCAGGGAGCCCTCGAGGACTTTTCAAAATATCAACAAAACTTCAAAATCCCTTTCTGGGTGCCGTAGTCGGTAAGACTCTTATGAATTCCACGATAAAAAAGCGAGCTCGCGTATTTTAAAATCCGCGATAAAAAAGCGAGCTCGAGGCGAGCTCGTTGCAAACGGTTCGAATTCTTATCGCGTTTTGTCTTCGAATCGAATTCGAATCGAACGCAAAATACGATAAAAGCGCGAGCTCGCGTATTCTAAAATCCGCGATAAAAAAGCGAGCTCGAGGCGAGCTCGTTGCAAACGGTTCGAATTCTTATCGCGTTTTGTCTTCGAATCGAATTCGAATCGAACGCAAAATACGATAAAAGCGCGAGCTCGCGTATTCTAAAATCCGCGATAAAAAAGCGAGCTCGAGGCGAGCTCGTTGCAAACGGTTCGAATTCTTATCGCGTTTTGTCTTCGAATCGAATTCGAATCGAACGCAAAATACGATAAAAGCGCGATATCGCGAAAATTGCCTTCCGCGAATTCGAATCGAATTCGATTCGAATTCGCTTAATGCGATTCGCGCTCTACGAATTCGATTCGAATTCGATTCGAATACGTTATCGTTTTTGTGTTTATTGGGGAGTTGTGTGTTATACACACATACACTCCCGCTAACTGGTTAGACGCACTAGCATTTCTTGTGTTCAAGCAGGGGCGGATCCAGAGCCATCCGTTGGAGGGGGAAATAATTTTGTTTTTCAATTAAAATGTTCAATCCGTATTTTAGAAAGGATGCACTATACAAATACAGGAGATTTCCGATTTAACGAGCTCAATGTTGCCAGCACTTCTGGTTAAATCGAATTTCTCGTTAAATTGAGTACCATCACAAAATCATTTTTTTCTTATTATAAGAGATTAAAATTATAAATTGGGATTATAAACAATTTTTTATTTCAAAAGAATTATTATAAAAAAAAAAAACATAACTCTTCATTTTGGTTCATATTAAACATATACATAACGTCTTCATAAACAGAGTAAAAAACTTATGAGATCACGTTTTGCTTAAATTATAAAAAACATAGGTAATATTTGCATTCTTTTATAAACCGAACCAGGCCCGTACGCAGGGGGAGAGTTTTGGGGGTTCAAACATTTCCAGGATCGTTTTTTGAACCACAGATATATTTTGTCTAACTTTGCTTGCTTGTTTCCCAAAAAAGTTAAAAATTTTGATAGACTTTCTTGTGCCGAATTGTTCAAAACATACGAATTTGTTTTGCATGATAAATTTCCAGACACATGGATAAGTGAGGTTGAAATTTGGAGGAAACGCATCGAAAATTATTCAAAATTCGTTAGAGGTTCTTGACATTTGTAGGCCAGAAGCTTTTCCAAATGTTAATATTATACTCCGGATCACGGCCGTTTTGCCTGTTAACACGTCAGGAAACGAACGGTCATTTTCTTCTCTGCGACGCTTGAAAACGTAATTGAGGTCAAGAATAAAAGAAGATCGTCTAAATGGACTTGCGGCTTTAAATATCCATCGCAATATTCCAGTTAATGTGGAGTCAGTAATGAAAGAATTTTTTTCGGTACCTCGAAGAATCGCTTTGTTGACAGAAAAATAATAAAATAATGCAAATGGCAAATTAAGACATGAAACTATTGATCACGTATGCTATTGATATTTTCCAACGACCATGCAATTAAATTCATAAGCCAAGAAATGGAACCAATTGGTCAAACCTTGAAAACCATTAAAACAAAATTATCTATCGAAAAAACTTTCCCATTAGAAAAGCAATTGATTCTAAATTTTACCATTTAACTTCATTTGATGACCTTTTTGTTAGACATAAAATTTTAAAATTCAACGACTTTTTTTTAGAAATCAAATTTTCATAAAACCCCCCGAACGGTAAACCCTGCGTGCGGGCCTGAACCGAACAAAAATTGGGGGAAATTAACCTAGGTCTTTTGAATTGCGCGATATTTTTTACAGCTTCTAGATATGAAATTATTCAACATGTAGTCCAAAATATTTCTCAGTGCTTTATTTACGGAAGACCGTTAGTTTAAAGTTTCCCTACAGTCTTCAGAAAAAACCGCGAAATTCCCAAAACATTAAAAATAAAATCTACATTTTTCCCTACGAAAAAAATGAAAGATTCAAACATTTCGTAAGCGTTAAGAAAGGGGAAGGGGTTTGAGAAATCTTTTGCTTGATTACATGGCGAGTCTGATTTATACCAGACCCGTACCAATCCAACTTCCCGTGGGGGGAAAAATTTCCACAATTTTTTTCCTTTTAATTTTCGTAATTCCTTCCACCTAAGACCAAGAATCGTGGTGGGACAAAGCCCCTCCTAGGCCCCTAGGTTGATACGCGACTAATTTCTACTAACGTATGCATGCGTGGGGGATTTGGGGATTACAAATTGACATCGCTGAACAACTGTGCACAAATAAAGCGGTAAGTCCAATAGCGCCTGCGCTTTTTCGATTTCCCGCAGGTCACGCAAAATTGAACATTACTTTTCATATATTGACTGCTTGCGGAAGTTGGCGCAGCACACGCGCATTTAGACTCTTTGTCTAACTATTTCTTGGATTCCTCTTTGTTTCTCTTTATGCTTTTTCACTGATTTCTTATGTTGCTCGCTAAACCGAGTGCACACAAAAATTTTTGTGCCATTTTGCTCGTTATATTAGGTGCAGTAAAAAGAAATCCATTATTTTTCCAATAGATGGCGTTATTTATCTGCATCTCGCGTTGTATAAGTCCGATCGTGTTCCGCTAGGGGGCATTAGAAAGATGACAGTTCCGACTAAAAAAACTTTTTTGACACTTTTTTGATTGATTGATTCAGTTTTGTTTGAGAGCTTGTCAAAGATGGACATCAGCAAAGAGAAAATTCGCTACATTTTACAGTTTTTCTTCGATAAGGGAGAAAACGCAAGCCAGGCGGCTGAAAATGTGAATAGCGTTTATGGACCTGATACTGTAACAGCCAATCATGCGCAATTTTGGTTTCGTCGATTCCGTTCCGGTAACTTCGATGTCAAGGATGCACCACGCACTGGAAGGCCAATTGTCGAAAATGTCGATAAAATCATGGAAATTATCGAGTCCGACCGTCATGTTAGCACTGTTTCGATTGCAAAAGAGCTAAAGATTGCACAAAAAACCGTTTGGAACCATTTGAATAAGGCTGGATACACAAAGAAGCTCGATGTATGGGTGCCACACGAGTTAACGCAAAAAAACCTCATAGACCGAATTTCCATCTGCGAATCGCTGCTGAACCGCAACAAAATCGACCCATTTCTGAAGCGGTTGGTGACTGGTGATGAAAAGTGGGTCACTTACGACAACGTCAAGCGAAAACGGTCGAGGTCGAAACACGGTGAACCGGCGGAAACGGTGGCCAAGCCAGGATTGACGGCCAGGAAGGTTTTGCTGTGTGTTTGGTGGGATTGGCAGGGAATTATCTACTATGAGCTGCTCCCATACGGCAAAACTCTTAACTCGGAACTCTACTGTCAACAATTGGACCGTCTGAAGGAAGCAATCGCCCATAAGCGGCCAGCTTTGGTCAATAGGAGAGGAATTGTGTTCCATCAGGACAACGCCAGGCCACACACATCGATAGTGACTCGCCAGAAGCCCCGGGAGTTTGGTTGGGAGGTTCTTCTGCATCCACCTTATAGTCCGGACCTGGCACCAAGTGATTACCATCTGTTTCTGTCCATGGCGAACAATTTTGCTGGTGAAACATTCGCTTCAAGAGAGGCTTCTGAAATTCGACTGTCTCAATTTTTTGCTAATAGGAACGAGGGCTTCTATGAGAGAGGCATAATGAAATTACCTTTAAAATGGCAACAAGTTATCGAACAAAACGGCGCATATTTGACCTAAATCGGGTCATTCTAACTATCTTAAATAAAGCCCTCAATTTAATGCAAAAATAATGGATTTCTTTTTACTACACCTAATATAAGATACTCAATGGAACGAATTTAAATGCTCGTTAAATGCGAAACTCGCTAACGCGAATACTCGTTAAATCGGAAATCTCCTGTATTTTATTAGAAGATAAGCAATTGATTTTGAAAAAATAAAAACGACAAAAACCTACAAATAAAAAAAAAAAAATTTATTTAATTAAAAAAAAAATTTTATGCAATAATAGGCCTACTATGATGTCGATTTTAAAATCATAATGAAGCATATTATGACACTAGATTTGAAAAAGTTTTAAAAAAAATTTTAAAACAAACAAAAAGCATGGCATACTGCTAGGGTTTGTAATGAATTTCAAAGCGTGCAATAATAAATTTCAAAACGCACGCATTTCAAAAAATACGAGGCAAGGTGTGCAACAATAAATTTCAAAACGCACGCATTTCAAAAAATACAAGGCAAGGTGTGCAATAATAAATTTAAAAATGCACGCATTTCAAAAAATACAAGGCCAAAATAATCAGAGCATACTACGATGTTGTATAATAAAGAATTTAAAATTATGAATCTGTCAAATAAAAATAAAAATTTTCTTCACAAAAAAAAAATTTTCTTAAATTTAGGTTAAAATCTAGTTTGAAATCTTATTGCATAAAATATTGTTCGGCACTCGTGTCGAAACTCAGCTTTTTTCGCACTCGTGGTATTGTTAAACTCGGCTGCGCCTCGTTTTACAACATTTACCACTCGTGCAAAAAAAAGCTTCATTTCGGCACTTGTATCGAAAATATCTATTAAATAATTTTTTATTTAAAAAGAAAAAACAAACATTTTGTTACGTATATTTAATATAGCAATTTTATACAGTTTAGAAAAAAAAAAGATTTCAAAAAAAACTTTTCAAAATTAAATAATATACCCCATTTTTTTTGTTGTACTCAATCAAGTACGGAGGCGCCAAATGAGTTAAATTTTTAAGCGGTGATTTTTACATTTGGAAAATATATTTAGTACCTCTTCAGGATCGCATTCAATATCATGGTGAATGTTCAACAAAGCTAGTCCCGTAAGTCTGCTCTGAAGCATTGTAGTACGCAGCTATGTTTTGATTCGTCGAAGAGTCGAAAATGTTCTTTCGGCACTAGCATTCGTCGCGGGCAATGTACATAATAAATGTAGTAGTTTGTGAATTGTTGGGCAAATTGCTTTGTCACAATTTAGGAAAATAGAAAATGCAGATGTTGGCAACTCCAGTTTCTCTATAACATGCTCCTTCCATTTAAAAAAATGGTAATGTATCCACTTTTGCACGTTTTATAAATTATCGTCGCAACACTGCGATATTTTCAAATGTGATCAAAATGTATCCACTCGTGCTTGTTTTGTACATCAAAATTGTTCAAAATCAAAAAAAAATTTGTGCTTCCTGTAAAATTTGAAAAATGAACTTGACACATTTTCACTCTAAGCAGACATATGTTGCGAGCATTGTCCGCGTTTAGTTTTCGGCAACAATTTGTTCGGCAAAGTTTTTTTTTATTCCCGCGACGGCAAAAAACCGTCTCTTTTCCTCGCATGTCTTTCTATAACAAACAAATTGTTGCCGAAAAATTGTTTCTTACATCTAAACCTGGACATTCTGATGGTGCCAGCTTGCTAGTGTAGTGTGTCGGCCCTATAAGCATGGATTACAAAAATATCGATACATCGAAGTTAAGCATCGATACATTCGATTCAGCGATGTTCACTCGGCCAACCTAGTATAGGGTGACCAGAACTTTTTGGGGTCAAGTATGGAGAAATCAAGATGAAAGAGGGAAATAGTGGATCAAAAAGGAAGGGTGTGCTGGAAAACAAGTTGAAGCTTTTTTAAAATTCAATATATTTTTCATAGAAACAAATTCAAAATCAACAAAAAATTCATATCTTTCTTATATTTGTATAAACAAATTTTCGAATTCGTTTTCCTTTGGCGGAGGGGAAAATTTCCCCTTTTTCCCCCGTGGATCCGCGCCTGGTTCAAGCTTGGTATAACTGAATAGAGAAGTTTAATAATTATCCGATTATTGTTTCTAATCGATGTTAGTACATTTCTCGAAAATAATCGAAATTTTGGTTCGGCTAATGCTGGCCACTCACGCTATACCGATCGAAGCGATTTGTCCATGTTGACAAAAAGTTAAGCGTGTGTGGGGTGGTTTGTGCACCGATCGAAAGTATTTGAAATTTTTCATAAACCAGCGATTTGTTGACGCGTGAGTGGCGCGGTGTATGCACTCTCTCAATTCGCATGCTCTCAAACCGGTTTTGGTTTGTTTTTTTCTATGCATTTTCTCATTTTTCTGTAATCGTTGTCGCGTAAACATCGACGGAAGAAATGGCAACTGTTAATAAAGCCTTTCTGGAGGAATTTTAGCTGACATGTTGACCGCACGACGACTAGAGCGAAATGACGCTTTACGAATCGGTGTGTCGTGTGTGGGCAACATACTTTATACCAATCGCTTCGATCGGTATAGCGTGAGTGGCCAGCATAAGCCAAAGCATAACGGAACTATCGATGGCTTTCGATATGTCAACACAATAACGTGTAATTTCGACTGGCCACTAGAATAGACGCATTACGAACTTCAGTGAATTTCAGTAAAAAGCAACTCAATTGCCAACTTAAATATACTTGAAAATGGGTAGAGCGAAAATTCTTTCTGCTTTGGAACGAGAAAAAATTTATTTTTACTATTCAGAAGGCTTGTCCAATCGAAAAATTGGCGAGAAGCTAAGCCGCAGCTCCAGAACAGTGGACCGCTATTTAAAGAATCCGAAATCATATGGTAAGAAATTCAAAGGAAGAAAGGAAGCTCTAAGTGCCAGAGAAAAGCGCAAGATTGTAAGGATTGCTTCGAATTCTCATAAATCAGCTGCGAAAATAAGACAACTAGCCGATGTCAAAGCTAGCCTTTCAACTGTAAAACGTGCTCTTTCTAGTACAAAACATCTGAAACGACTTAAGATGAAGAAAAATCCACCGTTAGATGCAGTTCGAAAGCAGAAACGCCTAGACTTCGCCAAAAATTACATGGCATGGACTTGTCAAAGTGAGACACGTACTAATGATTAACGCACGGTAGTCTATTGCGATGAAAAACGATTTAAATTTGATGGTCCCGACGGCTTTCAATATTATTTTCATGATTTGAGAAAGGAAGAGATGGTGTTGAGCCGACACCACAGCCGCGAAGGTGGTGTAATGATATGGGGAGCCATTTCCGTTTATGGCATGGTCGACCTCATTATTTTTGATCAGACTATGAACGGCCTTCGTTATAAGTTGCTCCTAGAATCCATTTTACCGAAGATCGCTGATCTTTTTGGACCATTGCCATGGATTTTTCAACAGGACAATGCCCCAATTCACAATGCAAGGATCGTTAAGTCGTTTTTGTCCAGCCAAAGTGTGAATTTAATGTCTTGGCCCCCATATTCTCCTGACTTGAATATAATCGAAAACGTTTGGGGCTGGATGTCGCGCAAGATTTTTGAAGGAGGGAGACAATATGACAACAAAGAGTCCTTAACTGCAGCAATCAAGTCAGCATGGGGTGACATTTCATTAGATTATCTTCATACCTTGTATTCCTCCCTAAAAGATCGAGTTTTTTAGGTCATCAACAAAAATGGTAGATAAACTCATTACTAAGTACATTAGCTTTTCGCTTAAAACTAAACACATATGAAAAAAATCTTGGTTTATTTTCTTAACATAAGTTTTTTTAATTTGCGTCTATTCCATTGACCAAAAAAATGTAACCTATTTTTTAAGTACTTGTGTACATATGAAATTTTTGTTCCTAAATAAATTGTTTTGAATTGTTGGTTTTTATAAAATTTCAAAGCATTGACAACACCAAACATTTGCATATTTAATTTTTGAAATCAACTCGTGAAAAATTGTACAGATTGCTTTTTGTTACATATGTAAGGGTGCGTCTATTCTTTTGAGCGGGAGTGTACACCCGACTATAGAGTTTGTCAGTGCTTACTTCGTTTATCACCGCCGTTCGTCAAATTCGGCTTTACTGCGATCACCGCAATCACCGCAAAAAATGAGTAGCACCGGAAAAAATAATTCTACGGCGCTTATAAGCTTAAGCTCGGCACGCAGTAGCGCATTTGTAATCTCTCATTTTGCATGTTTTCCTTACGTTCTTCTCTCAGTCTCGTATACAAACAAATTGAGGCAATGCCAAAACTATGATTTCATAGAGAGAGTGCAATTGTTCTTTTTCTTTCAACAACCCAGACGGAATTGCGTACACGATATGCTCGGACACGTGCATAGAAAAATAAATGATGTGCACAGCACTTTTGCTTCATGTGTTTATGGCTATGAGTTAAAATCGTATGACAAAATTTCCTACTGGTATCGCGAAAATCATTTTTTCATCGTTTTCCTAAAATATAACTGTAAAAATAGTGGCAATAGATGAGATTTTTTCGTCATTCAACAGCGTTAGTCGTAACACCGCTTATACCAGGCGGTCGTACGCACGATACAGCTGTGCTTGCGTTGGCGGTGTATACTCACACCGCTATATTACTTTTCATGTATATATTTTTACTCATCTTGAGCATACATCGCTATGATCGAGTGAAAATTAAGCGGTGTTTGCGAGCATCTGTTATCGAAATGATTCGTTGAGCTCAACGTCTTATGCCGTTTGAGTATAAGTGGTACCGTTGAGTTGTAACATATTTCATGTTATTTTTGAGTTTGAGTCATAGAAAAAATAAGTATTGATACGGTGTTCGAGCGGTAGCAGTACACCGCTGCAGTTCTCTGGACGGAACCGAAAAAATCTTACGTCAGCTGATAAACCAGTGCTGCCACTACTTGAAAAGCCAAAAATATCCTTTTTCTCTTTTTCGAAATTTTTTCGTAAAATTGGCTGTATCTCCTAAACTGTGATCGACAACCTGGGCCCTTTCGATACGGGCGTACACATCATACAATACTAGCAGTGACACTTGGCTATGGCGGGAAAAAATCACCGAGACAGGTGAGGGGAGGTGGAAAAATTGTATGGAACATGGACTTTCACCACACAGTTTGGAGATTCAACAAAAGCAATATAGCCACAAAAAAGCTTAGACTTGCACCAAAACGCGTGTACGTTCAATGCAAGTATCACTAACACACAGTCAAGAACAAATTTAAACTCCCCACAGCAATCAGTCGTTTTCAGCAGAGGTGTTAAAGAATGCAATCATTTCTGAATCTCTTTTGGTTGCCCGAAAAATGATTGTAGTCATTTTTTAGTTAGTCAGGAATAAGACTGCAAAAAACAAATCTAAATCATTTTTGTTATTCCTGAATAATTAGTCTATTTTTATTCATTTTTTCGTTATTCATTGGCTGACTTGCAGTCCCAAAATGCATTCATTTGCATTCTTTTGCAGTATTTATTTTTATGTATTAAAATTCATATTAAAATAATGAAAGATTATCGCGTGAAAACCGGAATACCCCCTTAGGTATAGAGCGCACAAATAATGAAGCATGCCGATTGATGTAGCACGCAAATTATTTATAATAGTCTAGTTTTTGTTGTTGTTGTTGTGAAACGAACATATATAAATTGCTTGTTCAAAATGTGAGTGTTTATTCTTATATTCAGGAAAGACTGCATTAAAAAATTTTTAGTCAGTACGAGATATCAGAAGAGACTAATTATTCATGAATAACGAAAAAGGCTAAAAACTGCAATTTGCAGTCTTTAGTCAGTATTGCGTTTTTGTGATTGTAATTATTAAAGTTAGTCAAAGATTGTGACTTCAACTGATTTCAAATGAAATTGATTGTTAAAGAATTTAAAAAGTCTCTTATAACTTCTTTATTTTCCAACAGATTTTGAAGAAATTTTGTTTACTATATACGTTAAATATATGTTTATCATTTTTGGTTACCGAAAAATATTTAAAAATTTTTTAGTACTTAAAAGTTAAAATGAAATTGTGAAAATTCAAAAGAAACCCAAAAAAGTCAACTTTTCTAAAGTTCAAATGCCTATAGCTCAAAAACTAAGACATCGATTGTAACAAATGATATACCGTTGCAAAGAGGAAAGTTTTCTGCTTCATATTAATAAAATTTAAGTTTATTCAGGCAAGCCGTTTTGGAGTTATTTGGCAAAATCTCGTAAAGTATCTGTTCGCGCAATTAAATTCAATAGCAGTTACGACTTTTTTGAGCACTTTATTCCTTCTCTCTTTTTGCTATTTACAAATTAAACTAATAGTTAAAACTGAGCTATGTACCGCGAGATATATTTTAAGAAGAGTAAAGACGCTTGCGCGATGGAACATTTCGGCTATATCGCCACAAACAGCCACATATCCGATTCGGAAAGCCAATAACACGCTGTTGAGTGGTTTTAGGGGGTCTGGTCCTGACAGAAGGAAATCGTTGAGCGACTTTCCTCCCACTCTCGCTGCTGCGTCCCACAGAAGTCGAGCCTTCTTCGGTTTATTAGGGTTTCTCGTGACAAATATTGGCAGATACCACGTGTGTCCATCGTCCACCAGTACTTCAGCATGTGCTACTTTACTGGCATACCCCTTTGATATTAAGTTTTCCATACGTTCTTGCACTACAGCCTTCATGTTAGAGGCCTGATTCATTTTTTGATTAAGACAGAGCGAGCGCTCCAGCGCCATTTGGTAGCTGTTTGTAAGTGTACAGTTGTCGTGACTCCAGAGTAGTCCAGCTTCAAATTTTCCTTCTTGCCTCTTGCA
This sequence comes from Chlorops oryzae, assembly GCA_020466095.1. Taxonomy (NCBI): domain Eukaryota; kingdom Metazoa; phylum Arthropoda; class Insecta; order Diptera; family Chloropidae; genus Chlorops; species Chlorops oryzae. The sequence goes on from CM035806.1 coordinate 81,021,953, forward strand.
TGTTCGGCTTAGGCTTTCTAAAGCCCTTGCTTAGTCCTAAGATACCAGCGTCTTCGGATCGATGGATTCTAGTGTAAAAGTCTGTTTAATCGCCTCGTGTATTTCGTTCAGATCACACGAGCAGTGATGAACATTAAGGATAGCCGTTATTGTGTCTTCACCTGCGCCTTGTATCGCCCAGCCCAGCATACATTTGGTCGCGATTGGTTCTCTCCAGCTGCCTTCGCGTATTTTCCGCGGCACTTCGAGTTTCCAGTTTTTCGAGCCAATGAGTAACGTTGGAACGGCGTTCCCATACGATGCGATAGGTAGACCCCGTAGGTGATAGTATTTGTCTTGTAGACTAGTCGCGCCGATGATTTGCCGTGGAAGTGTCAAGTCGGACACGGATCGTACATCGTTAAGCCAGTACTTACGATCGCTGTTAGCTGCGCACACCTGGACTGAGGACCGCATCTATCCTTCCTTCGTTCTGGTCATCTCGTTCGCCCACTGCAGACAGAGCGGATCTGGTTTGCCTGTCACGCCCAGTACTTCGAACACCTTTTCGTCGATAATCGTCACAGACGAGCCTTCGTCCAAGAATGCGAATACGTCGACTGATTTCTGCCCATTATACAACTTAATGGGTAATATTTGAAAAAGTTGTTGAGTCTCACTCGTTGTCTGGCCATTCGCGCTGACCACTCCTTGTGTTTTCGCTTCGCTTTCCGGCGGTTCGCTGCCATGCTGTCTATGCAGCAGATTGTGATGCTTCGCTTTACAGCCACCAGTTCCGCATTCTTTTCTCAGGAAGCAGCGTCCCTTATGAGCTTTTAAGCATTGACGGCATAAATGGTATTGGTTTACTGCTTTCCATCTTTCGTCGATGGACAACACTTTTAAATTTCTCACAATTAGCCACCCGACTACCATCTTTCTTGCATACAGGACAGGTCCCGGTCGAATTCTGACTCACTTGCTCTGCGTGTGTATTGACGTGCCTGGCGTTAGGATTCGACAGTGACGTAACTGTTGAAGCTGCTTCTGCTATCCGATAGATCCAGTCACTGAATGCCTTCATCGCGGGTACTGAATCCGCTCTGCCGTGCATGGCCCAATTTAGCTTATGATGGTTTGGGAGTTTGTCGATCAGCTCTTTCACCAACATTGGATTTTCCAAATGAGCGTGCATATTGCATGCCTCCATTGTGGCGCACAAATTCCTCACGCCTAGTGCGAATTCGATGAGAGATTCCAGTTTGTCTTTCGGGGGCGGGACTTTTCAGATCTTTTCAATCAGGCGCTCCAGAATATGCTCCGGCCGACCAAAAAACGTTTGAAGCGTTTTGATGACGTCACTCACCATCGATGGCACAAACAGTTTGTTGTTAACGAGATCTCGTGCTTTTCCCTTAAGCGACTTCTGCAGCCGGAGCATGTTCTCCACATCCGAAGCCCGCGACTGACGTGCTGTTCTCGTAGGTGCTAATAAATAGAGGCCATTTTTCAGGGTCGCCACTAAAGCTGGGTAGTTCCTTTGGAATTGCCTGACGCGCCGCTATTTGCGACGTAGATAGCGTTCCTTCCTTTGTAAGCATTGAGAATGAGACATCTTCAGGAATCACTTGACCTCCCATTTGAGACAATAATTTATATTTCCTCTCGAGATATTCTTGATTAATCCTCCGCTCCTCCTCCAGCATGGCTAGCATTACTTCCGTTTGAGAATTTTCAACTCGCGTAGAATTGGATGATCCGATCGGCAGTAAGTCGTGCAGTTGGCGCGTTGTGTATTCACTTAAACCGCTAACCTCTTTCGCCGTAAAGAGCGTGTGTTTCTGGAATCTTCCTTCTCATTAACTTTTGTTGTAGCTTTACTTGGCGTTGGTATAGGTACCGTTTTTTGACATTGAGTTTGCCCTTTCTTCGGACTTTGTTGCTTCTTTGCGGTTTTCTTTTGATTCGGCAAATTTTGTTTTTGTTGTTGCGTTGACTGGTCTTTTGCCTGCTTAGCGGCATTGCTGCACGTTTAACAGAGCCAACTCGTGTTTGCTACGTCGCTACTAACCCCAACACATTGAAAATGATACCAGGAGTGCGTTGTGATTCTAAGCAAGAGATATGATCCCTGTGGACATATTGCCTAAAATCCCTTGTGAAAATAAAGAGCAGGGACCGTAACTGTTATAAGTGATATTTTCTAAAAGTCGGTTTCAAATAATTATTTTCTAACAATTTCCTTAAGTTGGCCAGCTTTAATAGTTATTTTGCAACTGAAAAGGAAAAGATCGAAATGTAACTCTTGGAAAGTGATTTTTATTTAAATGATTAAAAAAAACCTTATTATCACGGACTTTTATTTTTTCCGGCTTATTTAACAGTTATTTTTCAACTTTTATTTTGCAGTCAAAAAGAAAAATCAATTTGGGACTTTTATTTTTTCTGTCTTTAAAAAAAAATCAGTTCCGGACTTAAATTTTTTCTGTTGGGAATAAAAATCCTTTTCCTTTATTTCCTGAAATATCGCAGTTAAATTAATTTTCTCTGTCAATTTGGGTAAGTTATCTGCCAGAAATTCGTCCATATAACTGTTTTTCCGGAAAATTTATAAAAAGCCTTCGTACTGAATACGCAGCCAAATTCGCATGTGAAGGAAAAACATCACAAAAACTACCCGGTCGGAAAAAAACGCTTATAAACAGCAATGAAGCGCAGAAAAGCGCTTGTCTCTCCTTTTAAATACCCATGATTTTAACATTGGCATGTTCTAGGAAATAAGCGCTGTATTTCAGGAAGCACTTAGTGCGTGCGGAGCGCTTAGCACTGATGGAAAGTAACGCACGTTTGCGTCCACTGAAAACCCAATTTCCAAAAATAATTTTTCACTTTCTGTTTTTTCTTTTGATTTCTTAATTTTTTAATTGTTTTTTATTTTTTAAACTCGGGGTCGTTTTTAAATTTTGTTGTTGTTGCCTCCGTCGAGATTTGAATTTAGAATGTTTCGAATGAACGTCTCGCTTATTGAGTGGACGCCTTAACCATTGAGATCAAGCATAGTTTTTTTATGTAACAAAATGCTCATTTATGTAAAATATTTTAACTTCCACAAAATTTAAAAAAAAACTAAAGCACTTATGAATAAAAAGAAATATTTTTTGTGCTTCATATTGCTTTTAAAATGTGATTTAAATCACCTTAAACGAAGTGCAAACATGTATAAAAAAATGCGCTTTGTTTTTGCTTTTCGAGGTAGCGCTTGAAAAAGTCCGACTGGGTATCAACAAAACAGAAAAATACTGGTCAAACTTAAAAAGCAAAAACAACTTTTTCATTTATTTATTTATTTATTTTTACAAACATAATTTTTTCTAAGCTTTCTGCCGATTAATTTGATCTTAGGTCGCTTAAAACCAATTTAAGTGCAGAAAACGATCTTTCAACGCTAACTTGTGAGCCAGGAACGCATTGAACTACTTTAAAAAGTAAATATAAATATGGATATACTTATTAGTTTCTTTGACTCCCAGTATTCAAGAAGACTTTTGTCCGGACTCAAACTTTTTGGAGAAAAATTTTCTATTTCAAAATAAGCTTTCTGTGTGATTTCGTCAAGTGGATTTTCGTCGCAGTCTTCTGTTTGAACATTCAAAGAGTCCAAATACTGGCCTAAAAGAGACGTCTGAGAGATTGACTCCTCAATTATATTTGGTGAGGCAGAGGAACGTACAGACGCTGCACTACTCGTGGACGGCTGTTCTTCATTTAGGTGGTTATTGATTTACATTGAAGAACAATATAAAAAAAGCTTATTAAAAACAATTAGTTGTGCTCAAAAAACCTACTCGCTTCTCCAAGGTCAAGATTCGAACGATAACTTCCTTTAGATGACTTCTTGCGTACATTATTTTTATTGGTTCCTTTAATATGACGCATCGAAGCCGAGGATCCAAATATAGTGCCGATATTATGGATGGGTTTTCCAAAAGATATGTTTCTCGACGCTTCAAGCACGATAGCAACCAAGAGCTGTTTGGCGTTTTTTCAACTTCTAGCTTCATTTCGAGCCAAATTTTAAAAAAATCGCTCAAGAAAAGTTGTTCCTCTTGAAGCTTTTGTGTAGCAATGTAGACAGGCGCCAGTAATAATAATAAGCCTTCGACTTTCTCCCAATCGGGCTGTCGCAAGTTTAGAGTCGTATCGACATTTCTGCTACATAATGTCTTGTACGCAGTCAATCTTTTCAACATTGTGTACGTTGAATTCCATCGCGTAGGAACATCCATCGGAATGATCGGTAAGCCGATATCAATAGTTTTGCTCCTGAAATAATTTTCAGCATAGGATATACTTATGCATTGCATTCTTTATATACAATATACAACCTGTAAGAAGGTGTTCTTAATGCCTTCACTAAAGTTCGAGCGCGTTTAATTGCTTCATCAGTCTAGCCGTCAAAAAAGTCCTTTACAGCTAGCTGTAAAGAATGTGCCGCACACCTAATTGACCGAACTGAAAACACGTTTAGTCCTTGGAGAATACTATCATCTTCATCGTCTCCCAGATTTTCTTCCGAATCGTTATGAAAAATTTCAACCATTTTTATTAAATTCCCACCGTTATTGGTAGTAATGGAATAAATTTGGGTTTTTTCAATATAAAAACTCTTCAGCACTTTTTCAATTTCCGATTTTAAGTGTTCACCTACACAAGGAAACGTAATGTAACGTATGGCAAAAAAATTTAACATAAGAAATTAGTTTGTCAACCAAATTAAAACTTAAACTGATTTAAGTATTCACCTGTATGGCGGTCTGTCAACTCAATCAGCCCTAGAGTTTTTACTGTTATTTTTGAATTGCAGTAAAACTGCACATTTATGCCCAAAATACTTCGTTGAAGTCTTGAAGCGGTATCGATTTTTAGGGACACTATTTTGCTCTGAAGCTTTTCGCGCAGCCAATTCCTTTTCTTTTCATATTCTTCACCTACTAAGTCCATTACGTTTCTCGATGTAACTATTGGTATATTTAATCCATCAAAAATTTGTCTTGTAATGACCTTAAAAGGCTCCGAATCTAAAAAAGCAAACGGTACTTTTTCTATCGTCGCCAATTCCATGCACGCCTTTTTCATTTCTTCCGGGGCCATTATTACGGAAAATTTAATTTTTTTTTCGGGTTCTTCACTTTCTCGACACACTTGTAACGTTTTCAACAGCCTTAGCACAAGTGATAAACTTAGTTTATGTCTTCATTGCTTCAATTACACTAGCTTACACCAAAATACTCCAAGAACCAAAACTATGAATTCTATAGCGAAATTTTCCGCAGATTATGAAAGTGGCAAAAAACAAATTTTGCTATCGGGCAGTTTTCCTGTTATTTGAGAAAACCCGTTTTTTCGAATACGATTTTTGAGTTCATTATGCAGATTTATTTTGTGTGTCTAGTTCTATAATCTGTTAAAATTTGATATCAATATAAACAAATGTAAAAAAGTTATGATAAATAACATGTTGTTCGTTCCCACACAATCGTTTGAAAATTAAAAACTTTAAATGTGTTTTTCTCCAAAACTGATTTTTTGAGTTATGCCAGTCTTTGAGTAAACGAGCGATATGTATGTATGATTTGATTGCGAATTCGAAAACATGTACGAAAGTATTGATCATACATGAGAGAGAAGGGTGCATAGCAAAGAACTGTACTAGAAATGATAATGATAAGAACCGGTTTTAAAAACACAACGTTGTCTATCTCTGAAAAATAAGTTGAGCCTGACAATACAATACCCGACACACTACACAAACATATATATGTGTAAATTTTTTTTTGGGTAAATGCGGACTTTTGACTACGCCCACTAAAAAAATTCTTACTAAGGATGTTTGTGAGCATGATAGTTGTTCACATGCCGAATTTCGTCCAATTCCCTTATGAATTGTGAGTGTAAGAACCATTTTTCCAAAACCGACCTTTTGCCACGCCCACTTTTCCAAATTGAAAATAACATTTTTTACCTTAAAATTAGCTCAAATATCAAATTTCATCGAAATATCTCAAAAAATGCATATTTGATGATTTTAAGAACAGACCCTAGTACTGGAGGTACCCGACAAAATGGTCCGATCATGCCCATTATCGAAATTAATATTACTCATGTCGTCCTGCACCTTCATACCGAATTTCGTCAAGATAGCTCAACTCCTTCGATAAGATAACTGTATACAGACAGACAGACAGACATAAAGACGGACATGTCTAGATCGAATCTCCTGGTGACGCTGATCATTTCTATATACTTTTTATATCGATAGCTTCGGATAGAAAGGGCGTAACTCATTATTTTGCTACTTTACAGGAGAAGGAAAAAACTTCATAAAATCGCAAAGGTTAGATATTTAAAAGAAGTTTAAACGCAAAGTCAATTAAATACTACGCACGAAATTTGTTTTAGGCTTGAACTTTTATTTTTTCTGTGTTTCGAGCAGTTTTCTGAGTTAGGGCTTTTTGATATCAATTTTCGTTCAAAACACGTGAGTTAGGTCTTTGTACGCAAAGTTTAAAATATAAATAAAATTATAAGATGCGATCCAGCACTATACTATAACCAATAATATCGGGTAGTGGTTTCTATTGATAAAATTAATTCAAAACAAATATTTTTTGAACACATTATTCACTGTTTTCACGTTCGTGTCTTGAGTCTTTGCATGCATACAGACCAAGAGAGACATGCAAAGACTTAAGAAAGGAACGTGAAAACAGTGAATAATGCGTTCCAAAAATATTTGTTTTGAATTAATTTTATGAATAGAAACCACTAACCGATTTTAATGGTTATAGTCTCAAAAAACTCGTCATAGATTGAGGTTTGCGGCATTTGAATCGAACATTTATTTTTTTCTACTAGGGTCATTATTTGGCCAGTTAGGGGATGGAACCCAAAATTCAGTTTTATAAAAAGGTTATAATTATAACATATTATTAAAACATACCAAAAACGAATCCAATATTCTTCATATTAGGCTCGTTTAAAAGGTAATTTTGTAAATTTTTCGAATATGCATACTGAACATGCTCGTTCTTGTTCCTACGGCATCTATATTATAGATTGAAGTTCGTGAGGCATTTTTCTTTATTTTAACCCTAATTTTGTATGGGGACCCCCCCTAAGGAGGGGAGATAGAGCGTGGGTATGTTTGAAGAAAATATTTGGGGTAAAAAAATAATGGGGGTCGGTCATATATATCATCCCCCTAGGAGGGGCTTGACTGTAGTGACAGCCATTTTGTATGAAATTGTGATAAAATTAAGGTAATTTTGTATGGATGACCCCCTAAGGATGGGAGATAGGGGGTCAGTATGTTGGGAAAAAATGTTAATGAGACAAAGTTAATGGGTGTCGGTCAAACATTTGACTCCTCTAGGGGCACTCTGGGGCTAGTTAGGACAGTGGGGGGAAAATTCATAAAAAAATTACTTTTGTATTGGAGCCCCCTTAAGGAGTGGAGATAGGGGGATGGTATTTTTGGATAAATTGTTGGGAATAACAAAATAATGGTAGTTGGTCCTACATTTGACCCCTCTATGAGCTACTCTGCTTACAGTAACATCAAAAATTTGGAAAAAAAATCAAAAATTAAATTTTTCAAATGACTTGATGCGTGACATTTTTTTACAAAATAACCTTAAAATTAGTATTTTATGAAGTCTTTAATAAAAGTTGATCGTACTATGATACAGGAAAAGAGTTTCAAAAAAAGTCATTACCCTAATGCACACGCACAGTTATGAATGTTAATTTATAGGTCTCGCCATCACTGGCGTAGTTGAACGTCTTTTTGTGAGTTAGGGCTTTTTTCTTTCGCAAAATTGTTCGCTATGAGTTGGGGTTTTTTGAAAAGTAACTATAACTTCGGTATTTTCAATCAAAGGTCGTCAATTTTTTTGGAGGGGGTGTATTTGAGAGTCGACCATCAGAAAATGCAAAAATCTCGTTAAAAAAAAAAAATGAGTTACGCCCTTTCTATCCGAAGCTAACGATATGGTCTATCTCGATTGCTTCTGGACGTTACACACAGGCGCACAAAAGCAATATACCCTTAACACAGAGTGTATCGGGTATAAAGTTTGAAAGCTGAAGCTGAAACAAAGGCTGCGTATTCAGTACGAAGGCTTTTTATAAATTTTCCGGAAAAACAGTTATATGGACGAATTTCTGGCAGATAACTTACTCAAATTGACAGAGAAAATTAATTTAACTGCGATATTTCAGGAAACAAAGGAAAAGGATTTTTATTCCCAACAGAAAAAATTTAAGTCCGGAACTGATTTTTTTTTAAAGACAGAAAAAATAAAAGTCCCAAATTCATTTTTATTTTTGACTGCAAAATAAAAGTCGAAAAATAACTGTTAAATAAGCCGGAAAAAATAAAATTCCGTGATAATAAGGTTTTTTTTAATCATTTAAATAAAAATCACTTTCCAAGAGTTACATTTCGATCTTTTCCTTTTCAGTTGCAAAATAACTTTTAAGGCTGGATTTAAGGACTTCTTTGGAATATCATTACGGTTTCTAAAAGGATATTTGAATACGATCCTTTTAATATAGATCTCATACGTATGCGATATCTGTAAAATGATGATTTTTTTGGTTAAAATTTTTTTGATAACAGTTATTTACGGTCCCTGATAAAAAGGACACAAGAATTATACTTTATAATGTTGTTTATTAATCCTTATTTATTTCACAATGTTGTTAATGCTATCTCCTTACATTTACTCTTAATCGCGAGCATCGTGACTGCAAACTGTCGGAATGTCTGCAAAAAAAAAAATGTTGCATGACATCCCTCCCCCTTTTAAAGGAGTTGTTGGCCAGATAGGAATGACTTGCTATGCACAAATTGATAAGCTTAATATTGCTGCTTGCTGTAGTTATCCTTGTTGCTCTGCCCGCAACCGTGTGTAAGAGGTATGTAAATCTTTCTCTGTGGACGATATTGCCGCATTCGAAATCAGCTGTGTTCTTCATGTACTGCTGTGTAGTTGATTCGCCTATTGATACGTGTTGGAGCTTGATGGCATATTCACTTATGTGTAATATTCTTTTCTCTACTTCTATATTAAAAATATTCTTGTTACACTTTTTACTGTTACTATTATTGAATGACAGAGTCTTAAAATTCTAACTTTAAAATTCTCAAATTCTATCAGTACATAATTACTTAAAATTTCAATTTCAAGATTTCTTTTCTGCTTACAAGTTTGCTTTGTTTTTCATAAATTCTTACTTCATCATTAAATTAGATTTTATCAGTCTCAAAATCTTTAGATTTTTCATTATTAGTTGTTGTTTTAATCGATCCCTCTTTAAGGAAGGTTGCAATGCGTTATAAATTTGCGAAATTTTAGAAATACATTTCCTTTATATATATAGATTTATTTAATTTTTAATTTGTGTTTTTAAAATTTGGGTGCAAAATTGTTTTTTAAGATAATTCTTTTCCGCATACTTCACTTACTAATTATTATTTGATTTCTCATTCAAATAACAGGTTGGCTGATAAGTCCCCGCTCTGACACATAGATGGCGTCTTAAATTCATATTAATTTTATATAGTGGCAACCTTCAAATGATTCGTGTCAAAATTTGACGTCTGTAAGTCAATTAGTTTGTGAGATAGAGCGTCTTTTGTGAAGCAACTTTTGTTATTGTGAAAAAAATGGAAAAAAAGGAATTTCGTGTTTTGATAAAATACTGTTTTCTGAAGGGAAAAAATACAGTGGAAGCAAAAACTTGGCTTGATAATGAGTTTCCGGACTCTGCCCGAGGAAAATCAACAATAATTGATTGGTATGCAAAATTCAAGCGTGGTGAAATGAGCACGGAGGACGGTGAACGCAGTGGACGCCCGAAAGAGGTGGTTACCGACGTAAACATCAAAAAAATTCACAAAATGATTTTGAATGACCGTAAAATGAAGTTGATCGAGATAGCAGAGGCCTTAAAGATATCAAAAGAACGTGTTGGTCATATCATTCATCAATATTTGGATATGAAAAAGCTCTGTGCAAAATGGGTGCCACGCGAGCTCACATTTGACCAAAAACAACAACGTGTTGATGATTCTGAGCGGTGTTTGCAGCTGTTAACTCGCAATACACCCGAGTTTTTGGGTCGATTTGTGACAATGGATGAAACATGGCTCTATCACTACACTCCTGAGTCCAATCGACAGTCGGCTGAGTGGACAGCGATCAAAGTAATGGCCTCTGTTTTTTGGGATGGGCATGGAATAATTTTTATCGATTATCTTGAGAAGGGAAAAGCCATCAACAGTGACTATTATATGTCGTTATTGGAGCGTTTGAAGGTCGAAATCGCGGCAAAACGGCCCCATATGAAGAAGAAAAACGTGTTGTTCCACCAAGACAACGCACCGTGCCACAAGTCATTGAGAACGATGGCAAAAATTCATGAATTAGGCTTCGAATTGCTTCCCCACCCACCGTATTCTCCAGATCTGGCCCCCGGCGACTTTTTCTTGTTCTCAGACCTCGAAAGTATGCTCGCAGGGAAAAAATTTGGCTGCAATGAAGAGGTGATCGCCGAAACTGAGGCCTATTTTGAGGCAAAACCGAAGGAGTACTACCAAAATGGTATCAAAAAATTGGAAGGTCGTTATAATCGTTGTATCGCTCTTGAAGGGAACTATGTTGAATAATAAAAACGAATTTTGACAAAAAAATGTGTTTTTCTTTGTTAGACCGGGGACTTATCAGCCAACCTGTTATGTATCAACCTTATTATCATAATTTACTCTGATAGGTTCAATTTTGACATTTTTATTTGGTATACATTTTTAATTCTAGGTTTCAATAAAATATTTTTTTCTATTTCTCTTTTTATTTATTTTATTTTTTTACTCTTCAATTTTTTCAACATTTTTCTTTTCTTAATTTTTTTTTCTTAACTGTTCCATACTTTTTCGTTTTTATTCTTTTTTTATTGAGATGCATTTTTATATAAAATAATTTTTATTTATTTATATTTTTATTTTTTTATTTATTTATTTTTTTTTAACAAAGGAGGTATTGTGTAACAAAAATGCCTAGCTTTTCAAGGTATTGATTTTAATTAATTTCTTTCGACTATGTATATACAAATATTTAGTAAATATCTGTATAAGGGTGTTTATACTTACCAAATTATTTTATATCTATATTATTATTCTGGTTGGTCCAACTGGTTTAGAGTCATCGCCAGTTTTATTTCCACCGAGTGTCATCTTGTGCCTAAGCTTGTCTTGAAAATAAATAAAAAATATATAAATTACTGTGCTCGGGTCCCTACTGCATTGCTATACTTTTTACTTTTCGTACTTTCGGAACGTTTTGGTTTGGTTTCAAATGTCATAATGGGTTGCTTCATTGAGCTTATGCATTTACGAATTTAATTGTTCAGTTCTTTTGATTTTATTTTCTGCTTATTGAAGCTTTTAATTTCAAAGATTTTATTTAAATCAAAAATAAAACCGGGGCTTACTCTAAATATTAGTGACTGCAATTCCTGAAAATAGTTCACAAGATTTCTGGTTTTTTAAAAAGTTTCGCTAGGGCATTCTTATTTATAAATAGCCTTAAACGATGTTAAAAAGAAATTCCTAGTCATAATTAAGTTTAAAAACAGTAAGACCTCATCAAAAGTGATAAAACTCTTTGTTTTTCGATTGATTTTTTGCATTAGAGAACTCTTTACGGTACTTTAAGATTGCACGCCATTCCGTTTAAAAGTTGTTTGCAAAAGAACAACTGTTTTTAAAAAACTCTTATAGACTGCTTTCCCTGTATCAAAAGATTTTTTTAATACTTCTCTAATTATATTTGGATTATTGAAAATAAATGACCTGTCACTAAAATCTAATTTTTTAATTAAATTTATCGTCTCATGGTATTTTACTCTTTCATTATTTTCCTGCGAGGGTAAAGTCGGTGCCTTTATTGCGGAATTATGTAGCCTACTCAGTGGGTTGTCTTTAAATATATCCTTTGAATTTTCTTCTTTAATTGAAACATCATCTCTCTTGTTCATCAAACTACCATAACGACTTCTATCAACTTCCTCGTCGAGTTTATAATCTTTTTTACTACCTGACTCTCTATTAGCTTCAACCTCACTGCTGTTTAAAATAGGTACAACTCCTTTTCTTCCAATAATCTTAGGCGATTTCCTTACCAAATCTGGCATAATTTCCATTTTATAGACAACTAATTCTCCTATTGAGTTATTTGCGAAAAAGTTTACCTCTTTACTGGCTCTAGCTGGGATACTGACTGTCTCTTACGTAAAAATCCTGTCGCTTTTGGCGCCAATAAATGGTAAACACGCTATTTGCTTTCCGTAATCGAAAAGCGAAATATTTTTCTTGATAAGGTTTACAACAGCTCTATTTTGAAATATATCTCGGCCTACTAAGCCATCTGCTGGAATTTTTGACCCCTCCGGCAAAACATGGAATTTCCATTTTAATTTAGCGTCTTTTGAATTAGTCAATGTTATTGTACCTTTAGTACATATAGAGCCTCCGAATGCTCCGGAAATATTTCTTGTCTCTGATTCATCAATGCTCGATTGTCTTTTAATGATTCTATTCTAACTAAACTCGTTTCTGCCCCAGGTAATAAGAACAACATAATGAACTATAGGCCAATTTCTAAAATTTCTAATGTTAGTAAGCTCTTTGAGGGCATTGTTAAAGATAAAATGGTGTTTGCGGTGAAAAATATCATTACTCCGTTGCAACATGGGTTTGTTTCGGGTCGATCTACGGTCACAAATCTTACAATTATCACTGAATATTGTTTGTCTGCCTTTTTTCGAGGAATTCGTGTTGTTTCTATCTACACAGATTTTTCTAAAGCCTTTGATCGAGTCTCTCATAATATCCTAATAAAAAAGCTTGAATTACTAGGCTTCCACTCAATTTTTTTGGTTTGGTTGAGATCTTATTTAATGAATAGAATTTCATTTGTCAGAATTGAAAATTCTGTGTCACATCCTATCATTGCTACTTCTGGTGTACCACAAGGAAGTATCCTGGGGCCTCTTCTATTTCTTTTATTCATAAATGATGTAGTTCATTCCATCACATCTTCGCAATGCTTGCTTTTTGCTGATGATCTGAAAATCTTCAGAAGTGTTAGTAATCAAAATGATTCGCTAGCTCTGCAGGCAGATGTGAAGGCTCTATATGAATGGTGTTCTAAAAATTATCTGTACTTAGATCTTGATAAGTGTACGGTTGTCTCTTTTTCTAAGTCAAGCCAACTGACAGTAACCTCCTACGAACTAGGTGGCTATCTTCTTAATAAATCGGACTGTGTCAAAGATTTAAGTGTTGTGTTTGACTCTCAATTTAAGTTTAACCAGCACTTAAATTATATTAGGTGTAGTAAAAAGAAATCCATTATTTTTGCATTAAATTGAGGGCTTTATTTAAGATAGTAAGAATGACCCGATTTAGGTCAAATATGCGCCGTTTTGTTCGATAACTTGTTCCCATTTTAAAGGTAATTTCATTATGCCTCTCTCATAGAAACCCTCGTTCCTATTAGCAAAAAATTGAGACAGTCGAATTTCAGAAGCCTCTCTTGAAGCGAATGTTTCACCAGCAAAATTGTTCGCCATGGACAGGAACAGATGGTAATCACTTGGTGCCAGGTCCGGACTATAAGGTGGATGCAGAAGAACCTCCCAACCAAACTCCCGGAGCTTCTGGCGAGTCACTATCGATGTGTGTGGCCTGGCGTTGTCCTGATGGAACACAATTCCTCTCCTATTGGCCAAAGCTGGCCGCTTATGGGCGATTGCTTCCTTCAGACGGTCCAATTGTTGACAGTAGAGTTCCGAGTTAAGAGTTTTGCCGTATGGGAGCAGCTCATAGTAGATAATTCCCTGCCAATCCCACCAAACACACAGCAAAACCTTCCTGGCCGTCAATCCTGGCTTGGCCACCGTTTCCGCCGGTTCACCGTGTTTCGACCACGACCGTTTTCGCTTGACGTTGTCGTAAGTGACCCACTTTTCATCACCAGTCACCAACCGCTTCAGAAATGGGTCGATTTTGTTGCGGTTCAGCAGCGATTCGCAGATGGAAATTCGGTCTATGAGGTTTTTTTGCGTTAACTCGTGTGGCACCCATACATCGAGCTTCTTTGTGTATCCAGCCTTATTCAAATGGTTCCAAACGGTTTTTTGTGCAATCTTTAGCTCTTTTGCAATCGAAACAGTGCTAATATGACGGTCGGACTCGATAATTTCCATGACTTTTTCGACATTTTCGACAATTGGCCTTCCAGTGCGTGGTGCATCCTTGACATCGAAGTTACCGGAACGGAATCGACGAAACCAAAATTGCGCATGATTGGCTGTTACAGTATCAGGTCCATAAACGCTATTCACATTTTCAGCCGCCTGGCTTGCGTTTTTCTCCCTTATCGAAGAAAAACTGTAAAATGTAGCGAATTTTCTCTTTGCTGATGTCCATCTTTGACAAGCTCTCAAACAAAACTGAATCAATCAAACAAAAAAGTGTCAAAAAAGCTTTTTTAGTAGGAACTGTCATCTTTCTAATGCCCCCTAGCGGAACACGATCGACTTATACAACGCGAGATGCAGATAAATAACGCCATCTATTGGAAAAATAATGGATTTCTTTTTACTACACCTAATATTATCTCAAAATCTTATCAAATGCTTGCCTTTATTAGGCGCAATTCAGCTCATTTTACGGATCCTTATACTTGGAAGGCTCTGTTTGTCTCTTTAGTCAGGTCCAAATTAGAATATGCATCATTTATATGGAGTCCATTTTACGATGTTCATATTGCTCGTCTAGAGCGTGTGCAGAAATCTTTCACTAGATCTGCACTCCGATCGCTTTATTCCTATGCTCAACTACCAAGCTATCAAACCCGTTGTGCGCTTATTGGTTTAAAGACTCTTGAGTCGCGTCGCTCCTTAAATGCTCTTCTCGTTATATCCGACATTATAAGTGCACGGATTGATTGTCCTGCCTTGCTCCAGCTTATTTCTTTTAATGTGCCCACTAGAGTCTTAAGGCAAAATGATCCATTTTATTTAGTTGTCCAGAAAACTAAATATGCCATGTATGCTCCAATTTATAGAGCTCTTAATCTTTTTAATTCTATTTCATCCTCTGTTGCTTTTGATTTTGACTTTTCAAGAGATAAATTAAAGTCGATTTTAATGTGCTCAAATAGTTTTTAATTACCTAATTTTTATACATATATTGTTTACATTAAATAGTCTGTAAGTGCTTGTCTGTAAGAATATGAATTCATAGACTGAAATAAATAAATAAAATAAATAAATTTCTTCATATCTACGAAACTAATTATTGATACTGAATAAATTTCTTCAATATAACGAAAGATTTTCTTCAATATGAAGAAATTTATTGAAATACGCAACCCTGCTTAGTTATATGGAAGAATTTTCTTCATATTTATATATTTCAAAATTTCATCATATGTATTAACCAAGGCTGGGCGCGCGTGCAAGAAATGTGCAAGTGAGAGCAAAAATTCGTTGCTCGCGTGTACATATATAAAGAGCGCACGCGAAACGAATTTAGTTGTTGTCAAGAAGCGAACGAAGCAAGACGTCTGTCAAAAAATTTATGCGAACAAGAGAGTTTTAGTGCAAAGCAGAGAGCTATTTTCGTTAAAATTATGCTTTGTGAGTTTAGTTTGGCACATATATTACTATATATGTCACTCTCATAGATTTTGCGCGCGACATTTCGCGCCAGTAAGAAAGAGATGGTACTCGGCAGGCAAAATAAGAGCGAGAGAGAAATACTTTTGGTGAGTACCCAAGTGAAAAATGCTAATTTTGGTGGGTACCCAATACCGTGGTGGGTACCCAAGACCGTGGTGAAATGAGCCAAAATGGAAACGGCTCCTGAGTGACATATATAGTTATATTATATATGGTTTGGCATGAATGCTTCTGGAGGTAAGACCTATGTCGCTCGTCTTCGCAAAATGAAGAGCGAATTTGTATTTTATGAAGTTGTTGCACCACTACATGTTCATCAGGTTATATTTGCTTCTGTATTGCGCCCAGCCCTGGTATTAACTGTTGTGAGTCCCGTCTGTCTCACATCTGCTATTTTTTATAGACAAGAAAATCGTCCAAATATCATACACATAAAACAGTATATTAACTTTCTCATTGCAAGCAATAATGATTGACTAAATAAAGACTCGCGATAAGAATTAAAAGACAATTTTATGTATATATGATTGTGTCGTTAAAAGGACAAAAATTCTAAAATATTATGACAGGACTTAACGAAATTTTTCAAAATAATGCAGCATTTTCCCTAAAAATATACTTTAAACCAAAATGTCAAGTCAAAGTAAATTACATCGAAATTAATTTTAATATTATTTTTATTTATTATTGCGTTTCTTATAATGCCTCCAAAGATCTATGTTATATATAGATACATATTTTCTGTACGATATTTTACAATTATATTCCAAAATTAAGCATTAAAAAGTTAGATATTGTGCTGAGTGTCACCGGATGCAGTATGAAATATGAACCTCACTCATATGCAGAAGCGTCTCCCCGTCAATGTGGCACTTTAAAAAATTTGAGTTTATTAAAAACGGAACACTTCGCAAAATATATATGACTTAATACACACCTTTCAGATTTTCTGCGATTTTGAACGCGAGCAATATTTTCTTTCAATTTTCAAATTGAACACAATTTCTTTGCTTCCATAAAAAAAACGCGTTTTCACTTCATGGACGAACTTTACTTATGACGCTGAACCTTCTGCCTTAAGGCTCATCAACCCCAAGAACTTCTTAAAAATATTCACTTTTTCGTATATTGAATAAATTCTTCATATCTCAAGAATTACATTAGTCATATTGAAGAAATTTCTTTATTTATACGAAATAAATTCGTTATATTTAATATATAAATTAATTTTCAGACAATTTCTTCGTCATATTGAAAAAGTTTCTTCATATTTACGAAATTAATTTCTTTATATTCACGAATACGTTTTGTTATATTAACGAAATTTCTTCATATCAACAAACAAATTACGTCATATTGAAGAAATTTCTTCATTTATACGAAAATTCTAAATTTTAAAAATTGCTACGAAAGCTTTTGTCATATGTAAGAAAATTTCTTCAGTATGAAGAAATGTTTTCATACCTATGAAGAAATTTTGTTACATTAATTAAACTATTTAACTCATATTGAAGAATTTTTTTTCGTTCCATTCACAAAATATCTGCAATATAACAAATATTTTCGTCAGCATAAAGAAAATTCGTTATATTGACTAAAATTCGTATTCAAATATTTACGAAAATTTTTATTCAATATAACTGCCGATATTTCTTTCAGTGTAAGCTGCCCCTGAAAGCCTCTGCTTTACGCATTTGATGATGTCCTGTTCGTCGACATTTTGTGTTGTGCTCCGAAGTAACTCTAAACCAATAATAAATTTGTCTACGTCTGAACTTAATTCTGGGTGGTCTTGACCTGAAAAGCATGGAACTAAGCTAATAACCTTTTTCATGACTTCGTCTGCTGGAGTGGCATTTGCCATTGTTATTTTTATAACAGGTATTACTGCTTTTGAAGTGGTTGGCTGTTCAATTATTGTATCTGTTAGGATGCTCTCAGTTGTGTTTGTTATTTAAGGTGCAATATCTGTTTTATTCGAAATTTTTTCCTTTAGTTCTTCCAATAGACTGGTATTTGTTAGCTTATTTGGGCTTTTATGATATGTGACAAATGATGTCGTAGGAGGTTTCGGCGGAGGGGGTACTGGTGCGGGGGCTATAAGATTTTCTGTAATTTTTCAGGCAGGGGTTTTTCTACCTGTAGTTGGGGATGGAGAACCCCTATATACTACTCTCAACTCTTGTTTTAAAACCGTTATCTGATTTTTTAGTCGTTTTACTTCTTCTTCCTTTTCCTTAAGAGTTGCCTTATCCTGTTCTAAAGTTGCAGTTAACCCTTTGCCTACTGCTTTATGTAAGGTTTCCCTAAGATCCTCGTTTTCTTTCTCCGCTTGCTCTATAAACGCGTAGCTCTGCTCTATCTGCTGTTTTAATTTCTTGCAATTTTTATTGAGATAACAGGTTGGCTGATAAGTCCCCGGTCAAGCAAAGAAAAACACATTTTTTTGTCAAATTTCGTTTTTATTATTCAACATAGTTCCCTTCAAGAGCGATACAACGATTATAACCACCTTCCAATTTTTTGATACCATTTTGGTAGTACTCCTTCGGTTTTGCCTCAAAATAGGCCTCAGTTTCGGCGATCATCTCTTCATTGCAGCCAAATTTTTTCCCTGCGAGCATCCTTTTGAGGTCTGAGAACAAGAAAAAGTCGCTGGGGGCCAGATCTGGGGAATACGGTGGATGGGGAAGCAATTCGAAGCCTAATTCATGAATTTTTGCCATCGTTCTCAATGACTTGTGGCACGGTGCGTTGTCTTGGTGGAACAACACTTTTTTCTTCGTCATATGGGGCCGTTTTGCCGCGATTTCGACCTTCAAACGCTCCAATAACGACAGTTAATAGTCACTGTTGATGGTTTTCCCTTCTTAAGATAATCGATAAAAATTATTCCATGCCCATCCCAAAAAACAGAGGCCATTACTTTGCCAGCGGACTTTTGAGTCTTTTCACGCTTCGGAGACGGTTCACCGATCGCTGTCCACTCAGCCGACTGTCGATTGGACTCAGGAGTGTAGTGATAGAGCCATGTTTCATCCATTGTCACATATCGACGCAAAAACTCGGGTGTATTGCGAGTTAACAGCTGCAGACACCGCGCAGAATCATCAACACGTTGTTGTTTTTGGTCAAATGTGAGCTCGCGTGGCACCCATTTTGCACAGAGCTTTTTCATATCCAAATATTGAAGAATGATATGACCAACACGTTCCTTTGATATCTTTAAGGCCTCTGCTATCTCGATCAACTTCATTTTACGGTCATTCAAAATCATTTTGTGAATATTTTTGAAGTTTTCGTCGGTAACCACCTCTTTCGGGCGTCCACTGCGTTCACCGTCCTCCGTGCTCATTACACCACGCTTGAATTTTGCATACCAATCAATTATTGTTGATTTTCCTGGGGCAGAGTCCGGAAACTCATTATCAAGCCAAGTTTTTGCTTCCACTGTATTTTTTCCCTTCAGAAAACAGTATTTTATCAAAACACGAAATTCTTTTTTTTCCATTTTTTTCACAATAACAAAAGTTGCTTCACAAAAGACGCTCTATCTCACAAACTAATTGATTTACAGACGTCAAATTTTGACACGAATCATTAGAAGGTTGCCACTATATAAAAATAATATGCATTTAATACTAGCGACGCCATCTATGTGTCAGACCGGGGACTTATCAGCCAACCTGTTATTTTACCGTCTCTTCCAAAGGAAAAATTCCTTCTCTTCCCCTGTGTTTACTGAATTTTTTACCTGATTTATTAAAAATATTTCTTCTCCAATTTTCGAAAATTGCCCTAACACCAACTGGTCCTTACTTACCTGTGAAATTCCTTACTAAGATTTACCTCATGCAACAATTCTCGCGCTTCTTCCAAAATTCTAATACTGTCAGATTCGAATTCTGCAACCTTTTGCTTCAATATTCCTAATTCCTTTTCCATTTAGTTGAATACCGCACACAACAAGAAGGACTCTTTGCGGTAAAAATGTTTCTCAAATTTTTGTACTCACCATTTTGATGTTTGCTCGTATGATTTCTTTTTTCCTTTTGTTTCTCCTTTTGCTGCTACCGTCGATATTTAAATTTTACCAGTTATATTATCCTTTTGTCTTCATAAAGCGTTAAAAAAAAAATATTTTTACTGCAAGGATAAAAACTTTTTCGAAGAAAATTCAGCAAGTTATGTTAAAAAAAAAACATCACTTGTGAATGTTGGCTTTGTCTTCTCTATCCTAATTGTTTCTGTCGTTTGACTTAAGAATTTTTTGAGTTTAGCTTCTTCGGTTCTTCATATCCATTTTTTTAAAGCTTAATTAAAGCTCCGCTTCAACAAAACTCGTATTTTTGTAAGTCACACTTCAAAAATGTCTTAGGATAATTTATCAAAACTTCTGAACCTTTTAAATCGTGCTACAAGGATTAAAACTTTCTCAAAAATTGGCAGATTACGTTAAAAACGTCCTCTGTCAATTTTATATTTTTTAAGCCGCCTTACGCCGTACGACATACGAATTTTTGAGTTAGGCTTATTCGGTTCTTGGTATCCAATTTTTTAAAGCTTAATAAAAACTCCGCTTCAGCTTAACTCGTGTTTTCGTATGACGAATACTACAAAAACCTTCAAGGATAACTCTTTTAAAAGTTTTGAGCCTTGGTTCGTATCCAACTGAAAGTCAGTCGAACACCGGCTGCGCCAAAATGTTGTGATTCTAAGCAAGAGATATGATCCCTGTGGACATATTGCCTTAAATCCCTTGTGAGAATAAAAAGGATAATCATTGAATCATCGTGAGTCGAATGTTGACTCACAACAAGTGGCATCCGTCGCACTGTACCTATTCTTGCGTTTTATCTGCTGAGGTTGCCAACAAGCAGACAGCGCATTTCGCTCAATCATCTTCGTTGGACTCCATCTTGATTGTGCTCCACGTTTCCTTTTAAGCCCGAAGATTTTTCTCGAAAACGAACGGAACCGCGTGCTCAATTTACCGGTACAAAGAAATGTTTTTTAGAATTGTTCGCGCAATTAAATTCAATAGCAGTTACGACTTTTTTGAGCACTTTATTCCTTTTCTCTTTTTGCAATTTACAAATTATACTAATAGTTAAAACTGAGCTATTTACCGCGAGATATTTTTTAAGAAGAGTAAAGACGCTAGCGCTAAAAAAAACTTTTCGTTTATTTCATACAATACTACAAGCGACACTCTCAAATTTTTTTGAATTTGCTTGTAGGTATGATAAAGGTGAGATGACACTACGTGTGCAATTCACATATAATTGCTCAAAAAAGTGTGTGACACATCTGAAAAAAATAAAATTTTAAGCACATTTATTTGCTCAGGGTATTACACTACATGTGCAATCCACACATAATTGCTCAAAAAATGTGTGACACATCTGAAAAATAATTGCACACATAACATTTTCTCGCACAAAATATGGACAAATCACACATGTTGATTGCGCAATGTTACTAGGTTTCGTTTTTAAAAGATTGCAATGAAAATAATGTCCAACCTTAGAGATTTCAGAGACAGTTAAGATAATCGAAATCTTTAAAACTAAAAGTAATGACAGTATTTAAGCATTTGCCTAAACTGTGTTCTTACCTCACATAAAAAAACAAATGTTCAGCAGATTGTACTGTATGAGGAAACAGTTTCACGTGTACATATTTTTACAACATGTTTGTGCAGTTGAAATTTGGGTTGATTACATTACGCGTGCAACGCACACATTTTATTTGTAAAATTTTGTAAGAATTATTTTGAGCAAACAAATTATTCGTCGATTTCATTACGTGTGCAATGTTTATGACGTCAGTGAGCAAATATTCGTGCATTGCACACGTAGTATCATCTCACCTTAAGAATGTGTAGGAGTGAAGGCAACGGGAAACATTTTGCATGAACGCGACTGAAAAAGATAGAGTTTTGTCAACGACTGCTGTGGTGAACAGTTCAACAGCCCTGCTGGAAGTATGAGTGGTTAAGCTCTAGCGTTTTACTAGTTCTAATTCCACCAGCACTGGTTCTTCTTTATACCCCTGGCTATGTATTACTCTGTACAAAATTAACATTGCGTGTGGGCTAAAAATCACTAATTGTAAACTTGAACTAACGCTTTTTTAGTGATTTGGGAACCGATTGGGTTAGTTGGGTATAGTAAAACACTAGTTCCTTTGAAAGATTATTGACCACAATTTGTTGTTTTTTGGTTCGTTCGAAAGAAACGTTTTGCCCTCCGACAACTTGGTAGATGTATTAAGAAATCGGAAAGCTCTATCAAAGTGCGAACGGGTGAGCATCGAATATTTATCGCCGACAAACCGTTCACATACATAGATGAGAAAATCGTTGCATTTAACACAGCGGACGCGAAATTCCTTGAAGAATTGCTTAAGAAAGCCAAACTCAACTACACTATTGTTCTCAATCCGATGGTGGGTGGTGGTGTTAGCTCGGGTAGCGGTGACGCTGCTGCTGGTGGAGGTGGTGTAGTAGGTGTGGGCTCTGTTGTCGATGCTGGTGTGGGTGCCACTGTTGGAGCGACTGGAGCTAGTGATGCTGGGGGCCCATCTGTTGTCGCCGTGCATACAACCGTCCCGACGGCTGAGGGTGGAAATGGAAATGGCCCTACCAATTCAAATAAATCCAATTAGCAACTAAATGTGTGTCGGTTAGTCGCGTACAACGTGGCAAATCTTAATAACAAACTCAATTATGGTAATTTCTTTAGTTATTTAAATACTTTTGATATTTTCTTTATATTCGAAACTCATGTACTTGTAGATAAGCGCATAAACTTCAGTAGCTTTTTCTCTAACTTCGTTCTACATTGGATTGATGCCAAAAAAGTAAATAACAAGGGGCGCGCCATAGGCGGTTGCCTATACGGTTTTAAAAAATCCGTACAAGCTAAGTTTTGCCTTAAATTTTGCACTGCACAAACCGGTGTTACATTGGCAGCTAAATTTGGAGAAGTTTCTTTGCATTTTGTTCCCAGATATTTGAATTATTCTAGCTGGACTAGCGATTTTCAAGATTTTGAGACCCTGTTAGATGATCTTAAATAAAAGGCGTTTTGTATATTAGGTGACTTAAACGCGCGCGTCGGAGCGGAACAAATAATTGATGAACATTTACTAGTAAACTGTCCACTGATTGCATCCAAGCGTAAGTCTAAGGACGCTGTGCTTGATTCTAAAGGAAGAAAGTTGCTAACGCTTTTTGACAATATTGGGGGCATAATTGTAAACGGCAGAATAGCTAGTGATGCTGAAGGCGAAAATACGTTTTGTGGAGTGATGGATGTTTCAATGATTGATTTTTGTGTATGCTCACTGGATGTTCTCGAGATGATTAGCGACTTACAAATAAGCCACAAACCTTTTTTTGACCATTTTCCTGTTTGTGTTAATTTTTGTTCCTCGGGAAATCTTTTTATCAAAGAACTGTCTCTTCTGCCGAAATTGCATTGGAAGCCAAATAAGGCTGCAGCATATTATGAGTCCTTAATCAATTTAAATGATGTCGAATACATAAAAAGCAACATTTCAATTCAAGAAAAAGTTAATCTTTGCACAAACAAAATAAGAGTTGCTGCTGGCAACATAAGCACCTATAAACATTTCGATCCGAAAAACCCATGGTTTGATGTGGAATGCAATAAAGCTCGAAAAAACATGCAGTCAATGCTTAACATCTATCGTGTAGCAAATAGGGAAGATAACAGAAGAGCCTACGTTGACAGTAGGTCTAAATATGTTGAGTTGTGTCGTGAGAAGAAACTGAAGTACTACAACTCAAATATAGCAAAACTAAATATAGTACGAAATGCAAGTGACTGGTGGCATGTAGTAAACACGTTGAAAAAGCGCGCGCACAAAATTGGAAACAACCTCAGCATTCACGATCTATCTGATCATTTCAAAGGACTGCTCAATAGCCGAATCAATACGTCTCAAATGTCCTGGTGCATGCCAAATATAATGCACCCCTTTTTGGATTCGCCTTTTGAACAAAGGGAATTAACTATAATTCTAAGCGACTTAAAACTGCATAAAGCCCCAGGTCAAGACCGTATAAGCTACGAATTTTATAAGAACGCGCCGTTATCTTTTCAAGAGGAAATGCTAAATATTTATAATGAAATCTTACTACGCGAAACTATCCCATCGTCTTTTAAGTCCGCAATTATCCTACCATTTTTCAAGAAAGGGAATATAAATGTTGCTGCCAACTATAGAGGCATATCACTTTTGGATTGTTTTTATAAAATCTTTACTGGCCTACTGCTAAACCGATTAAACGCCTGGGTTGAATGTGCTGGCATTTTAAACGAATTTCAGGCGGGATTTCGTAGAGGTTATTCTACTACTGACAATCTGTTTAACCTTGTTACCATAATTCAAAGCAAATTCCATGAGTCTAAGAACACTTACGCATTCCTTGTTGATTTCTCGTCAGCTTTTGACATGCTACCAAGGAACTCTTTATTCTATAAACTTTGTTGTTCGGGGATGTCCCGAAAAGTCATAAACATATTGATCAAACTATACGAAAATACAAGTAGTAGAGTCTGGGATGGCAGCACCCTTTCCGATCCTTTCGATGTTTCGCAAGGTGTCAAGCAAGGCTGCTTGCTTAGTCCGTTACTGTTTTCACTATACCTAAACGACCTAAATGATTACTTACCAAGTGGTGTTGTTATCTCAAACTCTACTATAAAAGTACTACTATATGCAGACGATATTGTCTTGCTTGCGGACAGCCCTCTAGTATTGCAAAACATGATTGACGCCCTGTATCTGTATTATACTCAATGGTGCTTAACTATTAATCTCGAAAAATCCAAAATATTGGTTTTCAGAAAATCTTCCCGAATCAGCGCAAATCCGACCTGGAATTACGGCCACACCACAGTGGAAATAGTCAACGAATACAAGTACCTTGGCGTCTTATTGACTTGTAAGTTGTCTTTTATTAAGCATTTGCGGTCAAAACTTGCAATGTCGAAAATCGCCATCAATTCCACATGGCTCAGTTATTTGCATAACCCAAAAGTAAGCTTTTCGAATAAACTCAAAATATTCCGAGCTGCATCGCAGTCAATCATGCTTTATGGTGCCCAAGTATGGGGGTTCATGGCGTTTGACCAAGTAGAGATGTTGCTGCGTTATTTCTTGAAAAAGATACTGTATTTGCCAACAAATACGCCAAACTACATGCTACATCTCGAGACTGGGTTAACCACGATGTACTTGGAGACTTTACGCCTGCATTTTGCGTACATTCGCAGAGTTTTAAACTTAAACATTGCAAGACTACCAAAAATTTTGGCAGAGGAGACTATAAAAAAAATAATTTCTGGTTTTCACAGTGGAATAGTTTATACACAGATTTCGGTCTGTCATTGTCAGGTGAATCATGGAGAAATAACATGGTATCAGAGCACAAACAAATTCTTGAGATGCTAAGTTTTAAGCAGCGGGATCAATTCGTGCAATGCGCTAGAAATGCACAGCTCCATGACTTATATCCCCACCTCAGTTATGTCATTGACCCTTATTTTAAAGATGGTAACCCGCCATATATGGTTAGCTTAATTTTTAAAGCCAGAGGGGCACTTTTAGATTTGAACACACACATTCTAAGAAATAACCCGCTTAGCCTCTGCTCTTTATGTAATCTGAATGCAATTGAAAATACTAATCATATAATAGGATGCTGCCCAATATTTTCAAACTTACGTAAAATATATTTTGGAAAACCGTGTTTAACAGCCGCTGAAGTTTATGCAATATTAAATGGCCAGAAGTATTATGCATTATACAAATTTTTGAAATGTGCATTAAAATACCGAAAACTCATTATAAATGAATATTCATAGAATTAAATTAAATATAATTGTAGTTATTTTTATATATTATAGTTTATTGTAAGCCTCGAACTATGCCAATCAGACACACAACATAAAATGTTATTGCCTAATTATGAAATTATTATATATATATATACTATATATAAAATTATAATAAAATCATACTACTACTACTACTTTTTGGTTATTTTGGTTATTTTTACGCAATATTTAAAAGACACCGGTTTATTTTTGTAATATATAAAGATAGATTTTATTTTTGATTTGGGAGCACCAACGCTCTTTGCAACAACTATATAATGGCAACTCTTAATACTGACACGAAAAACCATTTTTCCATGCAATTATTATTATTATTATTAAAGTTGGGGAATAATGCGCACCGCGACCACAGAGGATCTATTGTGCTAACCCCAGTGGTTCTTTAATTCTCCATCCTTAGGCTCTTTATGAAGTTGAGCACTGTGGACGGTTTAAAGACGTTCCAAAATTTATAAGGGGCGATCATTGCGTCCCCAAAGTGGAACAGCCTGCGGCTGCTCAGTGAAGGGCAGTCGCAGAAAATGTGTTCTGGCGTTTCTTCGTCCATTTCACAGAATCGGCATGTTGATTCATTAGAGAGGCCTATCTTTTTGAGATGATATCTCAATTTGCAGTGCCCCGTCAGGTATCCGGTTAGGATTTTTAGATCCTCTCTGCCAAGGCAGAGTAGTCTCTTTGAGACGTTTTCGTTGGGAGTGATGAATCTTTTAGCCTGCCTTTGACCTTTTGAGTTCATCCAGGATGCTTTAAGGCATCTTTGCTCCCAAATCCGAATAATTTCTGCATTATGCGATTTCTGAAGAGTGCAGAAAGGCTCAGGGCCTATGAAGCACCTTTGAGCTCCTCGTTTTGCGAGGCAATCAGCTCTTTCGTTTCCTTCGTGCCCTGCATGTCCTGGAACCCACCACAGCGCCACTTTGTTGTGACAGCTGAGTTGATTCAGGAGTTTATAGCAGCTGTCTACCATTGCAGACTTAACGTATGCGGCCTTCAGGGCCTTTAGTACAGCTTGGCTGTCAGACAGTATATGGATAGTGGTCCCTTTAGTCTTCCTTTTGAGACATTCTCGGACACAGATTTCTATCGCATATAGTTCTGCCTGAAAGATGGTTGGGTAGTTACCCATTGGGAGGGCTTTTTGGAACCTAGGTCCCATGATGCCCGCGCCCGTGCTTCCATCTTCAAGTTTGGATCCATCTGTGTACCAGATTTGCGAATCCTTGTCGAATTGGAGCAGGACGTTATTAAATTCCCCGCGTTCAGTGATGTTAACTTCGAACCTGCGAGTTAGATACAGTTTTCTCTGTATGTTGTCTGGTATCTTCATAATTGGGTCGTCGAATACGTTTAAGAGTATCGAGAGGTGCCCTTGAAGATCTCCACTTTTTAGGCTTATGGTGTTGTGCAATCGAAGTGCACTCGCCATTGCCTCTTTTTGGATTTGGATGGTAATTGGTGGGATGCCCGTTATGACACCCAGTGCATCTGTGGGGCATGTTCTCATTGCCCCTGTGATGCCTCCGCATACCAGCCTATGGAGCTTCCCTAGTTTGTTCTCAGTGGTCCTTTGTCTGACCTTTGGCCACCAGATTAAAGCAGCATAGGTTATTATTGGTCTTACAACGCTTGAGTAGGACCAATATGTCATGCGCGGGGAGATACCCCAAGTTTTCCCATAAAGCCTTTGGCATATGAATAATGCTTTAGAGGCTTTATTGACAATATAGTCAATATGGGGGTTCCAGCTTAGCCTTTTGTCTAGGACTACTCCCAGATATGTAGCTTCTTCACTGAAACCTATTTGCTTGCCTGCGATGATGGGACTTTTAAGGTTAATCTTAGTCCTTTTCGTGAAAGGCACAAGCTTTGTCTTGTTTGGGTGTATAGTAAGGCCCTTACCAGTACACCAGTTTATGACGAGCTCTAGGGCCGATTGCATTCGAGACGATATTGTACTATCGTCCCAGCCGGCCACGCATATGACCAGGTCATCTGCGTATCCTTGCGCTTTAACGCCATGTTCGTTAAGTAGGTTTAGGAGGTCATCGATCACGATTATCCATAGTAGGGGAGAAAGTACTCCACCTTGAGGACAGCCTTTAGAGGCGTTGATCGACTGCTTCACCCCACCTAAATCACTACTTATTTCCCTGTTTTTCAACATGTGTAGAATCCAGTTAGCTAGCAGGGGTGGTATAGCTTTTTGGTTCATAGCGGTTTCGATAGCACTGTAGGATGTGTTGTCGAAAGCCCCCGAGATGTCTATGAATGCACAGAGGGCTATGGTTTTTGCCTGTAGAGCCTTTTCTATGACAGTAGTCAGGCTATGAAGGGCAGTCACCGTTGACTTGCCCGGTTGGTAGGCAAATTGTGTTTTGTTCAGTGGGTAGTCTTTGAGACTATTACTTCTTATGTACTGATCAATGAGTTTTTCCATCGTTTTGATGAAAAAGGAACTGAGGCTTATAGGCCTAAATGCCTTTGGCGAGTGTTCATTTGCTTTCCCTGGCTTCGGGATGAACACTACCTTCGCTTCGTTCCAGTTTGATGGAATATAGGCCATCAGAAGACTGGCTCTTAGTATCCTTACCAATTGTGTTGTTATTATTTCGGACCCCTGCTGAAGCAGGCAAGGACGTATTCCGTCCGGGCCCGGGGATTTATATGGGCTGAAAGTGGATATAGCCCACTGTACCGTACGATGGTTAATTATTTTCCCCGCAAGACTTCTGGCTCTGCCATTTGCTGTATTTGGAATTACAGGCGTTTGGCATGAACGTAAAACCAGTGGTACGCAGCCAGGGAAGTGTGTTTCTAACAAGAGACTTCCTGTCTCGCCTATCGATGAGGTATAACTACCATCTGGCCTCCTAAGGGTACTGAGGCCGTTTGAGTGATCTATCGCTATAGCCTTTTGGAGACGAAACATGTCAGGCAGGTTTGAGACCCTACTACAGTGTTCTCTCCATGTGGCTCTTTTGGATTTCCTCAATTCTTTGTTGTAACTTGTGAGTGCAGCTTTGTAGGCGATCCAGTCGCCAGATCGCTTTGCCCTGTTAAAGAGCTTCCTGGTGAGACACCTGAGTTTCCCCAGTGTTTTGTTCCACCAGGGAACATCCCTATGCGCCTTCTTGGCTTTCAGCGGGCAGCTCTTTTCGAATGAGTGTTTGAGACTCCCTTGAAGAAGTATAGCCTCAGTCTCAAGCTCATCTGTCGAATTAATTTCGGACGATGAGCAGCTAACTTTCTGTTCTAGGTAGAATCGAAAGCTATCCCAGTTGGTTTTCTTTGGGTTGCGGTAAACTGTGAATTCCTCTGTAGGGACGTCAATGTCGAATCTTATGTGCCTATGATCCGACATGGAGGCCTCTTTTGAGACGTGCCAGTTTGAGATAACGGACAATAGATTCAAGCTGCATAGAGTTAAGTCTAGGACTTCCCCCCTTATTGCGTTAATGAATGTAGGTTCGTTACCCCGGTTTAGAATAGTTATATTTTTGTTTATAATATATTCCAAAAGAGACTCACCCCTCGAATTAGTGTCAGTACTTCCCCATGCCGTATGGTGAGCGTTCGCATCACATCCGACTAGCCATTTTAAGTTCCTTTCAGAGCAGTATTCCTGTAGGGCCGTAAGTTCCCTTGTGGGCATTTCAATGCTATCCCCTGGAAGGTAGGCTGACGCAAGTACTACCTCTTGTTCCCCTCTGAGCGTTGGGATCCTTGCTCTTACAGCTACTAGATCCTGTGAACAAAGCTCTGAAATGAGGAGATATTTAATGTTATTGTTCCTTAATAAGATTGCAGCCCTAGGTCTGCAGTGATTTTTGGCATATATTACCTTGCCATCGCTTGCGCTGAGACCCTTGATTGTCCCAGAGTGAACCCATGGCTCCTGGATAAAGACTATATCCAGGACTTCGTTTGTGAACCTCCTGCATACTACGTCCGAGGCAGCCTTAGCATGATGGAGGTTCACTTGAAGGGCCTTTAGCTTGGGACGGAGCTTGGTCATTTTTGACCTTTAAAGGCGCGCTTGGCGACCTTTTTGCTCCTTCCGCTAGCCATGACTCGCTCCTCTGCGGTCCTACCTCCACTTCTTCGCCCTGGGTATGGGTTCACTGGTGGGCGAAGAGGTAATCTGGGGGGAGGAGCCAGTGAGGATGGGGTCGATGTCTGCGGAACCCTGGCCCTGCCCGATTCAGTCTTGGTTACCGGAGCTTTATTTGTTCCCGAGCTCTTTGCGTCCTTTGAGCAGCATGGTTGCTCTGTGGCCGCATCTTTTACGGTACCTTCATCCTTCGGGTTGGCTTTGGATTTGGGATGAATTTTCGCCTTTCCAAAGCCGTAGTTGACCCTGCATTCTCTTTCTGCCAGGGTCCGTGCTGATAGCGGGTCAAGTGCTAGCGTTAGCTCAATTGCGGCGCCTCTCTGAGCCCTGTTGAGCACTCGCCAGTCACTCACCCTGAGGCCGGTGTTCTGGCCTTGCACTAGGCTTAGGATATTTTCGTTCGAAGTTGTTGGCTTCTCCGGAAAATATCCTACGAAAATTTGCGGACGAGGCACCTCCTTCTCATCCACAAGGCGTAATTTTGCGTCCTTCCACGGCACAAGGGCTGAGACATTGTCTTTAAGCCATTTAGCCGTGTCTTCGTCTGCGCAGTTTACAGAAAGCCATCCCGGTCTAAAGGTACAGCCGTTGAAAGAGGGCTTCACAGTCCCAGTTTTCAACTGCCGCACCCTGTCAAGGATGGCGTTCTGCAAAGAGCACAGCTGAGAGGACGACCAAGTGCTCT
This sequence comes from Chlorops oryzae, assembly GCA_020466095.1. Lineage (NCBI taxonomy): Eukaryota > Metazoa > Arthropoda > Insecta > Diptera > Chloropidae > Chlorops > Chlorops oryzae. Next base: position 81,052,470 of record CM035806.1, read on the forward strand.
CAGGGTAATCTGGTGGGACGATTCCCAGCCTTATACCCGTCGAGTGCTCGTTCCCCGTGTCTTTGGCGGCGGTTGGACCCTTGGCCGGTGCAGCTTTCTTCCCGATTTGCTGCTTCCTGGCTGCGGATCTTGCATCCGGTGGTCCCATTAGCCTTTTGGGGGTGTTTTGCGGTGGCGTAGTCATTGAGCCTTCAGAACGGTCTCTTTTCTTCGCCGCTTGCAAGATGTTGGCCATCTCTTTTTTACCATCAGCCATTGGCAGCTCAGCTAGCCTTTTAGCATCGTCCTGGCATAGTCCCTTGGACATGTAGAACTTGAGACGTCTGCGCTTCGCCCCAGATAGTCTCTCAGGCCCAGCTCTTCTGTCCTCCGTTCTAGCATCTTTAGATGGGGAGGATAACAGTGCATCCTCCTCATCTGTGGGAATTTGCTCATCCTGCCCGGTTGGATCGAGATCCATTTGGGTAGGTTGAGCTCCCGTTGGGGGTCGCTCCTGACCGGTTGGAGTGGTCTCCATGTGGTCGGCTGCGATCTCCATTGGTGCATCGACTCCAGTGGGCAAGGACTGCCCTTCGGAATCTGCTGCAGTTGGTTGCACGAGTGCATTTTTGTTTAAAAATTTAAAGGTATCCATACAAGGTCCCACGAGTAATGAGGAATTAAAGAAGGTCACCCGGAGTAGAGCCTCTTGCCCCGGGAAGGCGAACTTTTATAAAACCAGAGGTCGCCATGTTCTGGAGTACACCGTTAATGAAGCAGTAACGTTGCAACATTCATCCTGAAAGCACGGTACGATTGACACCTATAGGATTCCGGGTTTTATCGAGTTGTCCTCTCTAGATCCGCCATATTTAGCATTGCTTCACGTCTTCCACGAGAAGGTACCCGCTGCTGGAGACAGGAGGCGCCTTCAAGGGGAAGACGTAGAATCCGCAGGGGCACCTCTAGCAGGGTGTGACTCTTCGCCACGTATGGTCGGTCTTAGGGCGTTGACAACTCCCTCTGGCTCATCAGCCATGCCTACTTATAGACATGACCAATGAGTCTTAGCCCCCCTTCCATGCAATACTAGTCGGAGCTTTATACGAAGCTCTACTAGTTGCATCCGTGCAATAAACCTCACGCTTCCTAGAGGGTAATAAGCTTTGAGCTCTGCTGTGTTGAAAGTCAGATTGTAATGTCGATGTGTGAGTTAATCTGTACACAAATCGTGGTGAAAGTCAGTTTATTTTATTATATGTGAATGTGTTAACTGTGGGCAAAGTCAGATTGTGAATGGGCAAAGTCGGTTTATACAAGCTCCCATCACCCGTCTTAGTGATTTTGGGAAGTGTCGCTTGTAGTATTGTATGGTTTATTTCTATTGACTAATCGCTCGCGAATGAATTTCTTCTTAGGTATGTTGCGTATGCTGCCTTGGTGTTGCTCGTGTCGAATCGATATATTTTAAATTTCAAAAACTTGCGATTTCTGCGGCAACAGTATCCAAAAAACACGATTTTTGCCCATATCTCAAAAAATATGCTTTGGTAATCAGCGACCCAAGTTTAGTCTAAAAACCATCATTTCGTCTCTGCTCTTTTTTTTGTAAACTAGTGTAATTGCTTAGTGTAAAAGGTGTCAATAGAGGTAATTACATGGAAATTTTTATACGCAGGTTGTATGACGTCAGACAGAGTATAACTATATGAAGGCGAAAATAAGCTGTTGGAGAAAAAACCTGGGTATTCGCTTAATAAAACCGATTTATTCGATTATGAAAAATCAGTTTTGAGAAAAACCGCATCAAAAAGCGCGAAAAAAATCGGGCGGTTAACCGAATCAATCACCCTATATAAGTGTAAGTCAATTGAAAATTTTGAACGCATGTTCTGAATTGAGCCGGTTTTAACCCGAACCAGCCTTATTCTTCGTGTAGAAAACCGAAACGTGAACCGAACCAATGTCAAAAAAACAAGTAAGGATGTTATAGTCAGGCGAGCCTGACAATAGAAAATCCGACACAGATACACATGTGCCAATTATTTTTTATATGAAGAGCTTTTTAAGGCCATTAGGGGCCCCATATACCGACTTTTGTTAAACTACTTTATGAAAACCGCCCCTTTGCCACGCCCACTTTAAACACTTTTTTGAATTCTAATCGGAGGTTTTAATATACGCTCAAATTCTAGGTTTCATCAAAATATCTTGAAAAAATCCGGTTTAAGAGCAGTTTTTGTGATTTTCATAACAGACCCTAGTACTAGAGGTGCCCTTAAAAATGATCCGATCAAGGTCCGCATTTTTTGGGAGGATGTTTATGGCTACAAAGAAAGCAAAAGTGTCAAATTTCGTTCAAGTCCCATTTGAATTTCGGGTGTAGGAGACAATTTTCGAAAAACGCCCTTAGTCCACGCCCACTTTTCCAATTTTTGGAAATTGAATAACTTGGCTTTTGATATGTTCAACTATAAAATTTCATCAGAATATCTTGAAAATATCCGGTTTAAGAGTAGTTTTTGTGATTTTCATAACAGACCCCAGTACTGGAGTTACCCCTAAAAATGGTCCGATCGGCTCCATTCTCGAACTTGTTCTTACTTACTTTTTACTTACCATTTTGTCAAGATAGCTCAACTCCTTCGATAAGATAACTGTAAACAGACAGACAGACGGACAGACAGACAGACAGACGGACAGACAGACGGACAGACAGACGGACAGACAGACGGACAGACAGACGGACAGACAGACGGACAGACAGACGGACAGACAGACGGACAGACAGACGGACAGACAGACGGACAGACAGACGGACAGACAGACGGACACACAGACGGACATACAGACGGACAGACAAACGGACAGACAGACAGACGGACAGACAGACGGACAGACAGACAAACGGACATGTCTAAATTAAATCTCCTGGTGACGCTGATCATTTCTATATATATTTTGTATGGTCTATCTCGACTGGTTCTGGGTGTTACACACAACCACACAAAAGCAATATACCCTCGACACAGAGTGTGTCGGGTATAATTAGCGGAGTAAACCGGAAACCAAACCAAAATATTATGTTAAGTGGTTCGGTTCACATATGAATTTTTAAACAACAAGATGTTATTTTCATACGATTTAATTTTTCTTTGACTCTCTTACAGCCGGTTTCACCAAAAAGTTTTATCGGAACTTAAATTAAAATTAATTTTTATTTAATTTTTCATTTAAATTGAAATTTAATTATTTTGAGTTTCATCAAGATTTGAATTTGACACATGAGATATGTGGCAGCACTTGCGAAATCAGCTGATTTTTTAAAAATTGAACATGAAGGGAAATGTGCGAACAAAGAATTTTTCGGAAGAGGAAATAGAAATTGTACTTAATTTAGTGAAGAGGCAAAAGGGTGTGTTGGAAAATTAAAGAACGGGAAAAGTAAGACCCGGTGAAAAAGAAAAGGCATGGGATATTGTCGCGGAGGAGTTCAACGCGTTATGTCCAAGAATGAGCAGATCTGCAATTCTTTGAATTCTTTGCGACAGCTGTTTTCAACACGAAAACAGAGTTGCTTTTGTCATATTTGAATCATATTTAAATGGGCATTAAGGCTCATTTAAATGAAAGTTATATATGAATTAATTTTGAATGGCGAAACAGAAACTAGAAAAATTTAATTAATTTTCAATTAAATTGATGTGGTGAAACCGGCTGTTAATGCGTGCACATCATGAATGCCGTGCCATTTCCAATTACGCGTCGGCTGCGTTTCGTCAATTTGCGCAAATATTCAACACATGCAAACGTATGAAAACTGTACAAATCAATTGCGTGCGTGCGGACGCAGCGTCAAACGTTCTGAATCTGACGCGTGATTGTAAATCAGCATTCAATGAAAGTAGGACTGCGTATTGTGCATACCCATTTTGTTGCCATAAATTCTCTCTCTCTATGACGTCAGCTTAGTTGAAATAAGATTTGTATTAACATGTAACCATTGAAAAAATCTGAGCAGGACTTACAGGTCACTTCCCAGCGGGAAAAACGAAAAGCGCTGAAATTTTTCTCTGATTACTTCGTCATGGAATATTGAACGAATGATTTCTTGCATGATAAAGTATTGGAGGGATTGTTGCAATAGGTAATGCCTTACCGATTTCCCTTACCTTATAAGCGAAAACTTCAGGCTATCAAATCGTTTTTGTCTAATAAGCAGAGTGAGTAAAAAAAGCCCGAAAAAACCCGAAAATAAGCGCTATAAAAAGCTCGAAAAAACAAGGAAAATATTCCGAAAAATATGCAGTTAAAATTTATTTTTTATTCAGCGAAGTTATTAAAATATATGACTAGATGTTGTTTTACATTTTAAACAAAAAATGTTGGCGTTTCTCTCATAAAAGGTTTTTATACAATGAAAAAGAACGTTCAACGTCTGAAATGGTAAGGGGGCCAAATTTGAAAACACACTCCAACGTAAATACGCGATCTAACGTATACGCAAGCATTGGACACAGTGCTTAGAAGAGTCATTGACAAAGGAAAGCAATGAAGCAGAAATAAAAATAGCAGAAAAAAACTTAACAGTGTTGATTTTTTTCGGAAATTAGGTAGGCAAAGGCTTTTAAAATAGTACTATTAACCAAAAATATGGGAAATATGCACAAAAAATAGTTTTTGGCAAGAAAATAGCTCGCACTGCTAAAATATGCAAAAATAGTAAAAAGTAGCTCGCAGTACTAAAATATGCAAAAATAGTATGACGTATGCAAAAACAAGCATTTATTCACTCTGCTAATAAGATTTGTTTATATATCAATGCATAAAATATGACTTACGCTTTTGCTTACGCCGCACAGTGATTTGTCCCATACACATAAATCAAAATTTTGTGGTGTTGGAACATAACAAATTTGATACCGTTTTAAAGAAAATACTTCAAATAAGAAAACTCCAAAATATTTTTGTAAAATTTAAATATACGGACGATACATCTCTTCAAAGCCAGTGGTTTTTAGAGATTTTGTAGCTAGCGAATGTGCGACTTTGCACTGCTAAAGAAAAATAATTATAATAAATACAGTTTTTAAGATATTGATCTAGTTTTTGGTATTCATATATTGGATTTTGTGAGGTAAAAAGTGAATTTTTTTAAGTTTTTAGAAAAAAGTTTTCATTTATTATTTATAGCAGCTTAAATTATTGTAAACTTTAAGAAAAATTCTTAAAATCATCGATTTTTAGTGGACAAAATCTAAAATACATCTTAAACCATCTCTCTAATTTTTACACTATTTGTACGTTAGTTCATTACCTTAAAGAATTTCTATTTATCTCATTGCTGTTTATCCCTGCCCCCGTCGCTTTTTTACATAGCGTATGTGTACGTCAGTGGACGATACCACCCGGCATCAAATCCGGTCATGCGGAAGTCCGCACTGGTGAAGAAAAAACCGATCTCAAATTTCCTCAAAGTTCCGCAAAAATCCGCTCAGGTGGAGATCAAAACACCCAGCGGCGCAAATGTACGTTACGGAATCCAATACTTATCCAATACTTAGCAGTCAATATGCCAGAAAGAATCGATTACAACCCAGTCGGACCGGGTAAGGTTTTGTAAGGCAAACTTTCTACAGTAGCTTGTATGGACTATTGTGGAATTCGTCGACGAAAATTAACATTGCGATGTCATAGGAAATGTAAGGTTTTCGTTTCTTGGAACTCGTTTTTGTCCTCGGTCCACAATCGTGGAAAAGATAGTGTACCAAACAAGAAATTTTTCAGCGATACGTAACCTACCTCTTCATTTGAAAATGTGCCTTGAAATCATGAAGGAAATCGTCAACGAATAAAATTTTTTTGTGGTACACGAATTCGTTGTAGAAAATACTCTTCTTCGTCGGAATTAACCGTTCAAAACACGTTCATTTCAGTTTTTAAAGTTAACAATTTTAGTTCTTTAATAACAAAAAAATTATATATTTATAACAAAAAATAACCAATTAATCAAATAAAAAAACTCAAAAGCATTTCATTCTAAAATAAAAACATTAAAAATGCCAAAAAAAAATCAATTTTTTTTTCAGGCACTCCCTTTTATAATGTCTCCTTTTGGCCAATTTAAAACTCCTCCTCACCTCGTCTCCAAATTCATTTTCGGAAAAACCTTGCTTCTTACATGAATCTAAATATTTTAAATAAAAACAAGTTCAATAAATTTGAATTCATTTTAGACTGCTTTGCCTTTGACTTACCGAAAATAACAGAGCAAAAGTGAGTGAAACTTTTAAGGGCATTTTTGCCTTTCGTCCCGTCAAAGTTGCAATCGGTAATAACGCCGTAGTCCAGTAGGTTCCGAAGGGTTTTAATTATCCCCATTCTCCCAGTTATGGCCTTGATTGTAGGTCCCTGTCGGAAAAATTAAAAATGAACATTATTAGTTTTTGTATAATAGTAGAGGTACATTAATTGCACCGGCACACAAAAAAAAGTTCTGAAGTCGGAAAGAGAGGTAACCTCCGTTATGTTTTTTGGGGCGCTGAACGCGAATCTGAAGTCAGATTTTTTCCATTACCCCCAGTTTTCCCCCTAGCCACCCATAAACCTCCCAAAGGGTCAAATTTTTATAATGGGTTACTTCCTAATTTTGACGTACATAACGTGTCCGTTTTTGTTCAAATGAACGATGAGCTGGTTTCGAGAACGTCCGGTTACATTTTTATTTGTTGCCTCCCGTTTAATCATCCAGCAATAGTCTGCTAGCATATTAACGTCCCATCTAAAAAATTCACATCAAAGATGACGAAAACAGGAAAAGCAGCTTGGCTTAGTTTTCGTGATTTTTCCCAAAAGTTTTTGATATCAAGATCAAACAATCAAAGCCCTCGATATAAGACCCTTGTAGAAAAGATGGTTCACGATTTTCACAAGTTGGGATACCTCATGAGCTTAAAGTTGCATTTTTTTAGATTCGCATCTTGATTACTTTCCTCAAAATGTAAACTGAGTATAGCGAAGAACAACGTGAACGTTTTCACCAAGATTTACGGGAAATGGAAAGAAGGTATCAGGGTAGATGGGACGTTAATATGCTAGCAGACAATTGCTGGATGATTAAACGGATGAAATCTGACTTCAGATTCGTGTTCAGCGTCCCAAAAAGCATAACGGAGGGTGCCTCTCTTTTAAGAGTACATGAAAAGATTTAATCTTTTAAGGCTTACCAGGGTTTACGTTTTCCTTATGCGGGGATTTATTTTCTGTTTTTACTTTATTCATATTTTATTATTATGTTTATTATATCATTTCTTAGTAAGTCTTTATTATTTTAAAGTTTATTTAGTTTGAATTTATTGTGTGAATAATTGGTAAAAATAAATTTGTATTTTCAAACGGCAGTCTTTAAAGCTTGTAAAACAAAAGATCTAAGCTGTAGGTTTCCACAACAGATTTAGTTTCGCAACTCGAAACAAATCCCTAAATTGTCTTTTGATTTAAGTGGCGTTTCGAAAAAGTCTTCACAGTTCAAAATATGTTTAGCTTTTTTGAAAACTTTCTCATTTTCACAGAAGAAAGATTGAAATTCAACAGGTACATCATTCATTACCACACAATATCTGTCCGACGATTTTAAAGATAAGAAAAACGAGAGGTCTTTATTGATACAATCTCTTTCCTTTTATTCTCTTTAACTTCGAACAAATCAGAAGCGGGTTTTAGTTTTTCGTGGCGAAATCGTTTGTTTAATTGTTGAAGAATTCTATTTGGTTTTCTAACGTAGCGTTTAAAATTTTGCATATAATTTTTGAAAGGCTACGCAGTGAAACTGTTAAAATGGCCAAGTTCTTTTACACATTCAGTTATGTGAAGCAAAGAGTGCACATTAAAAGAAATAGGTTCTTCGGAATATATATGTAGAAGGGACCTTTTCAACAAAATAATCAATCAAATTGGATGCAGTATATAAATTTTTTTCATAATTATCAGTGAGCAACATTCTATAAGCGCTATGCAGCAGACAAAATTGATAAAAAAAATCATCACTTACTTCTCCTTTCAAAACCGCTATACCTAAATATCAAATAAACTGCCGAAACTCTGTGGCTTTCCATTTTGGCAAATCGTTCAGAGTCCTTGGTTTTCTGGCAAACTCTTGAGGAATAAAGCTGCCCACAAACATTAATTTTGCCGGAATTTTATTGATCATTTAGTACGCAACCTTTAGCTTTTTGTTTTAAACTAACAAAGTGAGCATTTTTTTAGTTACTCCTAAGTCCAAAAGGTGCATAGGATTAAGGGAAAACTGCGAAATCATTTTTACCCCAATTTTCTCCAAGCCTATTATGTCATCAGGGGAATGCTTATGAAAGTTTGGATCCTTCCGGTCCGTCAAATCCTTATCAGTTCTTGGTTGCCCACGTGATGTGCTGAACGTTGTTCTTTTTTCAATCCGATTGCCAACCTGATCGCATTTACTGCACCCATGAAAAGAATAGTGACCAAATGTGCCACATAAAATGATCGTGCAGGAGTGTCACAAATGAAACACCGAATTTTGATATTAATTAGATGTCCATAAATATCCAGCCCATTAGTAGTTAGATCTAAGAGTTCTTTGACAAAATCGTGCAAAAAGTTATTCACACTGTAAGGTTTTGATTAACCTACAAAAACTCCTACAGGAAAAATTGAGACATTTAATTGAGGATCGCTCATTCTCCTTAAAATTGGCCATAAGCTGTGCTTGAGCTTTTATTAAAAGGAAGCCCGTGCACATTAAAGTCCAGTTGAAGGGTAAATGCTACTGAGTAAGTCCCTGATTTTTAAAAGCTGGTTATTCAAACCAACGTGAAGGTATTCCCCGGGTGAAACTGTTTTTAAACAAGGTGTATTACATTCCATAATGCTTCTATGTAGAATAACATGAAACCTGGATATTTTCCGAAGCCAATATAGTTAAAATGTCGTCAAAACATTATCTTGTGACTTTATGTTTTAAATACCATCCTTCCATTTTTGCAGATAAACTATTTCTATTTGTTTGTATTTCATTATTTTACTCTAATGCTGCACCATCATTTTCTGATCCTTCACTTTCTAAAATTTCTTCACTATCACTATCACTTTCATATGACCATGACGTTATCTCTTTCTCTACAAGTCTTTTAAAATGCCGTTTGCTGTACATCTTACCAAATTCTTTTATAAATATTATGAACTTATTCAATTATGTATTTTTTATGTCAAACTTATTTATTTTATTTAATCAAAACTTATATTTTCACTCAATATTTTCACACTTTCACTTGCGCTTCTGATCTTCGAATGACAATTTGAGGCCAAATTCTTCCTCCTTAAAATTTCCAGAAATCTCAGAATTCCAGAGAAAATCCGAAAATTTTCGCAGAAGAACTTTATGTCCAAAAAAATCGTGAATGGTAAGGCAACAAATGAAGGAAATGTGCTTCATTGTTTCAACGAATTCGTATAAGAACAAATTCATGCTAGAACGATTTGCCGACTGGGAAGCTTCATTACTCTTACATAAGCATGGCCGCTTTGTAATCAGCTCCCTTTACGAACTTATTTATTTCTTACCAAACAAGTATTCCGCTGCCGAATACTTATCGAGCGTTTGCTACATTATAGTGCTTTAGTACCTCAATAGAAAAGTTTGCATCTAGACCTGGCGTGGCGCAGTGGGCAGAGTGCGTGGCCAAGAATCCGAATTGCTTGGGTTGGACTCCCACTCTGGCAGGCACCAAATTTTTTAGTTTTAATTTTTATTTATTAAAAAAAAAAGACTTCCAAATACAACTCCTAGGAATTTTGCCACGAAAGCCATTTTATTTCTATTATTAACCTCTTATTTTTATCCATTGGAGCACATTTTTGTAAGCTTCCACTTTTTCCCACTTTTTCTTGCCTGCCCGGAGGTCCGAACTTGGGCCTTCCGACTGCTAGCTCAGGCACTTTCCACTGCACCATCGCCACCTCTGATTAAAAGGCAGGAAATACAATATTTTATAAAATATTACAGACAATATTAGCAAGGATAATCTATTACAAGTTGCTTTCCGTAATGCATTTTGTCGGCGCAACCCATAAGGCAGTGCGCCGCTGGGCAGATACACATCAGAGAGCGCAAATCTTATTACTCACTCTCATTTCTTGTGTACATTTTGTATACACTAAATTTTTGTCTTGCATTACGTAAGGGTTGGCTCGCATGAATTTCTTGTAAAAAAATTCATATATTTACCGCTGGGTTATTTTGCTTAAAACTTTTATTTTCTTAAGTTTAAGAATAGTCAGCCAATAAAAATATTGTTATGTTTACTGAAACTTATTAAACGTCTTTTTTATTAGTAAAAAAAAATCGTTGAAGCATATGAACCGAACCAAAACCGCGGTCCGAAGAGTTAAATAAACCGGTTCTGAAATTAAATCAGCGATCCTGTGCGGATAGGTAGTCATCAGGCGCGTCCCCAGGTGGTGGATAGGGGTAAACCACCCGACGATTCTGGGTGGTAAACAGAGCCATAGCTACATAAGTTAAAACTGTGCCGTGGACCAACCTCCCTCTGGCAGAAGGGGCGATGATGCAGTAGCCTAAACCGGCGGGGACAAAAGTTTCTGGCAGAGTCGCTCATGTCATGAAGACTACTGTGGAGCGAATCTTGGCAAAGCTAGCTTGTTAAGTCCGAACGGCTGTCGAACATCTTAGCGTCTCGGGGAGCAGGTAGATGCCCAAACACTCGCATATACTGAGATACTAGCTTATCGGTCAGCCCTTCCTGTAGGGAAGTGCGGCTATCTGTCAGACAGATGAATCATCCTAAGTAAGGTCATGTCTCTGCTCTGGAGGATCCCCTGGTAGCCGGGCAGGGCGAAGGAAAACTCCCTGCGATAGTCGTCTCAAATTCCCTTAGGCCAATGGACCTTAAGGAATGTTAGCCGAATTAACCCAAAAAACCCCCTTAAACTCGCAGTGGACTGCTGCGCTGAAGTGCCCAACTGCGACCAATGTTGAAAGGAAATTGGGCTCGAGAGACAGCTACCAAAAGCATGGATAAAGGGCCTTCAACATCAAAGGCAGCCATGAAAAGCAAAGCCAAAGCCGGAACGGTCACCAAAAAATCGGCTGAAGAGGGCAAATCTGGTTTCCGCAGATAAAAACCTCTTGCCCGCGGTCGGTTAAAAAAAATGGGAAAAGAACGACCCAGAAGTGTTGGCTACTGTGCATGGCACAAAAGGCGGTAAGATTCGAAAGGACCGGAGGGGGCACTAAGTAGCCCCTTCAAACACGCCCAAAACAACGAGAAGGAAGCTGAAATGCCTCCAAATTAATCTCCACCGGGCAATAAGGGCATCTTGTTGACTTCCGGCGCTGGTGGAGAAAGAACTTATGGACCTAGTCTTCATATAAGAGACCTGGACCACGAAGGGCCGTATAAATCGGCTAAGTAGTAAGTCATGTAAGTTGATCTATAGCAATAAAATTGACCGTCCGAGAGCGGCTATGCTTATCAACAAACACATTAACTTTCTCCCGATTACAAAACTCATACAGAGGGACGTAGTGACAATACAGGCAGAAGTGTCTAGTGCCAAAGGAAAGAGAACCATAGTCCTTGCTTCCCTTATCCTGCCTGGCGATTCCGAAGAAGCGGTAACGAACGAGCTCAAGCAGGTCGTAGATTACTGCAACAAGAAGAACCTACAGTGGGTAATAGGCTGCGATGCAAATGCGTATAATATTGTCTGGGGCAGCACGGATATCAATGAAAGAGGTGAGTCACTGCTTGATCTTATTGCAACAAATAACTGTACAGTAGTGAACAGGGGTAATGATCCCACTTTTGTAAATGCAGTTCAGGGTGAGGTTTTAGGTCTTACTCTTGCTAGCTGCTTTACAGCAAACAGCGTCTTAAACTGGAAGGCACTCGTAGAGGTCTCTATCAGATCATAAGTATATTCGGTTTGACCTGATAGGAGGCATAGAAGCATCCTTCGCACTAAGAAATGATAGGAAAACCAACTGGTCGTGGTTTAGATTCGCATTAGAGCAGAACCTAGAATGCACTAGTGAAAATATCATTAACTCTCACGAATTAGATCGTGAGGTTAACAAACTAACTGAAACCATAAGTACAGCTTTCGAGAATAGTTGGGATCCAGTGACCAAAAAACGGTCGAGAGATGTGCCCTGGTGGAGCAGGGAACTGGACGAACTTAGAACGAAGGCACGCCGACTCTTTAACAAGGCTTAGTCGAATGGGGACTGGGCAACGTACAAAAGTGCCCTCACAGCCTACAACAAGGAGTTGAGGAGTTCGAAGAGAACATCATGGAGGAAGTTTTGCGCAGAGTTGTTAAAGAATGCAATCGATTCTGAATATTTAGTCTTTTGATTGCCCGAAAAATGATTGTAGTCATTTTTAAGTTAATCAGGAATAAGACTGCAAAAAATCTAAATCATTTTTGTTATTCCTGGATAATTAGTCTTTTTTTTTATTAATTTTTTCGTTATTCATTGATTGCAATCACTAACTTGCAGTCCCACTGTTCAGGAAAGCCTGCATTAAAATTTTTTTAGTCAGAACGAGATTTCAGAAAAGATTAATTATTCATGAATAACGAAAAAGACTAAAACTGCAATTTTCAGTCTTTAGTCAGCAATGCGTTTTTTTATACCCGAAACACTCTGTGTCGAGGGTATATTGCGTTTGTGTGGTTGTGTGTAACACCGAGAACCAGTCGAGATAGACCATACAAAATGTATATAGAAATGATCAGCGTCACCAGGAGATTCGATTTAGACATGTCCGTCCGTCTGTCCGTCTGTCCGTCTATCCGTCTGTCCGTCTGTCCGTCTGTCCGTCTGTTTGTATACAGTTATCTTATCGAAGGAGTTGAGCTATCTTAACAAAATTTGGTATGCGTGCTCACGGGGACATGAGTAGGAACAAGTTCGAGAATGGACCCGATCGGACCATTTTTAGGGGTACCTCTAGTACTAGGGTCTGTTACGAAAATCACAAAAACTGCTCTAAACTCGAAGTTTTTCAACATATTTTGATGAAATTTGATATTTGAACATGTTTCAAGGAAAGTAATACGATTTCCAAAAATTTTAAAAGTGGGCGTGGCAGAAAGGCGTTTTTCGAAAATTGTCCCCTACACCCGAACTTCAAATGGGACTTGAACGAAAGTTGGCACTTATGCTTCTTTTGTAGCCATAAACATTCTCCCAAAAAATTTCCTAGATCGGTCCATTATTAAGGGTACCTCCAGTACTAGGGTCTGTCACAAAAATCTCAAAACTGCCTCAAATTCGGACTTTTTCCAAATATTTCAATGAAACTTAGGATTTGAGGGTACATCTAAGCCTCCGATTAGAATTCCAAAAAATTGGAAAAGTGGGCGTGGCAGAGGGGCAGTTTTCATAAAGAAATATAACAAAAGTCGGTGTATTGGGCCCCCATATGGCCTTAAACACCTCTTGATATTAAAAATTATTTGAACACGTGTGTCTGTGTCGGGTATTCTATTGTCAGGCTCGCCTGACTATAACACCCTTACTTGTTTTTTATTGTAATCATTAAAGTTAGTCAAAGATTGTGACTTCAACTGATTTTAAATCAAATTGATTGCATTCTTTAACAGCTCTGGTTTTGCGAGGAGATCTAGACGCTCCAGCAGTAACAAGGCTTCAAAAATCGTTCACGAAAAACCACTCAAACGGCCTTTCAACTTTAAAAAAGACCGATGGGACATTTACGGATAGCCTCGAAGAAACGGGACAGCTACTGCTGGAAACCCATATCCCGGGCTGTGTTAGATGTGACGAAAGCGAAGAAAACGCCGAGGAAACACAGTTCTCAGTAACGACCAGACGCAATCGAGCACTAACCCGTAAAATTTTCACCATAAATAAAACAAGTAAGGGTGTTATAGTCACAACACGCCCAAAAAACAGGACCACTAAGTAAGAATATTCAAGAGGTTTTTAAGGCCATAAGGAGGCTCATATACCGACTTTTGTTAATATTCTTTATGAAAACCGCCCCTTTGCCACGCCCACTTTTCCAATTTTTTTTTTGCAATTCTAATCGCAGGCTAAATATACGGTCAAATTCTAAGTTTCATTGAAATATTTCGAATAAGTCAGATTTTGAGGCAGTTTTGGGATTTTTGTGACAGATCCTAGTACTGGAGGTACCTTTAATAAAGGACTGATCAAGGAAATTTTTTGGGAGGATGCTTATGGCTACAAAGGAAGCATAAGTGCCGAATTTCGTTCAAGTCCCATTTGAATTTCGGGTGTAGGGGACTATTCTCGAAAAACGCCCTTCTGCCCCGCCCACTTTTACAATTTTTATAAATCATATTACTTGCCTTGTAACATGTTCAAATATCCAATTTCATCAAAATATGTTGAAAAACTTCGATTTTAGAGCAGTTTTTGTGATTTTCGTAACAGATCCTAGTACTGGAGGTTCCCCTAAAAATTGTCCGATCGGGTCCATTCTCGAACTTGTTCTTACTCATGTCCCCGTAAGCACGCAAACCAAATTTTATCAAGATAGCTCAACTCCTTCGATAAGATAACTGTATACAAACAGACGGACAGACGGACGGACATGTCTAAATCGAATCTCCTGGTGACGCTCATTTCGATATATATTTTTTATGGTCTATCTCGACTGGTTCTGGGTGTTACACACAACCACACAAACGCAATATAGCCCCGACACAGAGTGTGTCGGGTATAATTAAATGGGCAATCTCCACCTTCAGCCCATTTAAATCCCCTGGCATAGATAGTATACAGCCTTGCGTTTTGCAGCAAGGCATTCATACTTTAGCGCCACACCTTCTAAAATTCTTTAGAGCTAGGGAAACCAACCTTTCAAGCCTTCCTTTGCATTCGGAACAATATGCCTTCCAAACAGGCAAATCCACGGATACTGCCATCCATAGCCTCACAACAAAGATTGAAAAGGCTTTAGGGGTTCTGAGGTTTTCGGGTTTTTTATTCGGGAACTATCCCAGAATCATATCCATCAAAAATTTTCGGGGTGGTTTTCCGAAAAATTAAAATTCTTTAAAACCCACCGTGGGAACAAGGTTAATCTATATTGGATACCGGGGCACGAAGGACGTAAAGGCAATGAAAAGGCGGACTGCTTGGCCAAAAGAGCCGCGACAATACCTCGATTGGGCCAGAATCTTTTTGCGGAGTATACAATAGCTTCAGAAACGATCTGATTAGAAAATGGGAAGAGCGTAACAGCAATGAATGCTGGAGAGCTCACAAGGGCATGCGGCAGGCAAAGAGGCTCATATATTCGAGGACTATCAGGGCGAAAGCTATACTTAGCCTAAGCATACTAAAATCTACGCTGAACTGTTAACGGGGAACTCTCAACTGAAATATCACCTGAAAAAGATGGTAGTGGTACACGAGGATCTCTGCAGACTTTGCAAGTCAGAGGAGAAAACAGCAGAGCATGTTTTGTGTACATGTCTTGCGGCGGCTAGGCAAAGACTTGTGCGCCTAGGGGCAAGGATAATAGACCCTCAAACAATTAGTCGACTTAATCCCTTGGAAATTTTAAGATTTTTTAACAGCCTTAAATTATACTGCACAAAAGATTTTTTAGGTCGCGGTGTACTTACAGCCTTAATAATAATAATTACCCAGCGGTTTGATGTTTCCGTGAACCACAGAACCGAACCCCTTAAAAAATTCAAGTGATTTCCATCCCTGCTTTTTTCTCTCGGTGCACAGTGGGTTGAATGGGCCCGAAAATGGCGATTAATTCAACCGAATGCTGGAGCCATGATTTATAAGTTTTGTATTTTTAGTTATGCACAACTTATTAAAATAAATATATTTTCGAGTATATTTGAGGCTGTTTTCATAAAATAAAAAATAAAAAATGCATTTAATTTTTTTCACAAGTGTTTTAGTTTTTGAAACAAAGATGAATCGACTATTTGAGACGGTGATTAAAAATAATGATTTCACATTTTTGTGTTTTATTTATACACAAGTTAATAAAATAAAACTAAGTTGAACATTTGTTGTTGTATTTGTTGTATTTGGCTACAAGTGAAGTGGAGTCTTATCAAAATCAACAAAAATGACACCTTGCTAAATATAAAAATCTCATTTTTGGATTTTTGTGTGTGACATTAATAAAGCCCCAATTCTTGAGAACTTGAGAAATCATCATCATCTTCATCATAGTTATCATCACTATCTTTATTATGACCACGATCATCTTCAATTTCGGAATAATAATCACTGTCTATAATTAAAAGCTCTAATGCTTATTTGGGTAGAGATTGAAGTTTTTTTTTTAACTGCTCCCTTAGACTTGAAATTACGGAATCAGAGGTAAGAAGAAGTCGGTTGAAGATATCTTCATTTGATTTTTCAAGACAACATTTACGAGAGAAATGCGAAAATGTACATCGACACATTTAAAGCTTCTTCAAAGATATTTTTGTTAACCAGTGTAATATGCACAAGCAATAAAATTTGCATTTTATTTCTCTTTCACAAAGAAAACAAACAAAAAATAGCAAAACAATCAATTGACAGTATGTGTACCGCTATACTTAGGAATGCAAATGCAAAGAATTTAACATTTATGCTTTTTTATTCGAGTTGTTTCACAAAACGTTAAATATTTTGCCTTTTCGCAATAAGTTCGCAAGATTTTTTTCCTGTTTCTGAGAGCTAAGACTTCCACTTTTCTGAATTTATAAGCACTTTCACTGAACTGTCTTAAACTCATATTTGAAAGTTTACATGAATATTGAAAAAGCCGTAATTTTATTCCATTTAAAAATTTTTTTTTCAAATATATAATTGCACTTTTTAAAATTATTTTTTTTTTTTTAACAAATAAATACCCGAAGTTGAAGGTTCCATTTCCAAAATATACAATCGTGGGTTATCTTCAGAAAAAAATTGGTTTAAAAATCGCTCAAATTCACTATTTTACACTTTTAAGAAACTTGTAAACAAAATGTTTACTTTGACAAGCGAGTATTGTTGTTGTAAGCATGTTATTAACTTTTTCTTGGCATTTAGTGATGTAGCAATTAATTCACTGTAATTCGGTACCAAAAGTTTCTGGGAAAATTACTTTTTATTTTTTTAATTAAGCGCCAGTTTTGAGACTTTTCAGCCCAGTGTGTGGTGTAGGAAAATATTTGAAAATCAAACCACCCTAACCTCCAACACCCATGTAAATGGGCCTATATATAAAATATTTCTGAGCCGCCCCACCCCCAAATCGCATGAAAAATGTTGGTTTGTGTATATTTAATTGTAAATTGCCAACGAAAAAAAACTTAGATGACAAAACAATAAAATTCGTCGTATTAAGTAACATCAATTCCATACGTTTTGTACGAAGACTTTCGTGCATTTTAGTTCATTTTCGCTTGTATTTTTGACTCGAACAACAACCTCCATTCCTTTTGAATCCGCAAAGATTTTGAATTGATTTTTTGCCCTTCTTAGATCGTCCCGCCTGGCTTGACTGGCAACACCGGTCGGTTTTAAAATTTTTTTCAAAACGATTTGTGAAACGAAGCACACGCACGCTATTTTCCATACCGTTCCGCAAGTAAACTTTCGAAAGTAATTAAAGTGAAGTTCAGGCAGTGTTCGCGACACCTTTAGCCCGTTTAAAACCCGCGAAATTAACAACCCCAGCAGCATCCACAACGGCAGCAGCAACAACAACAGCAACAACAGCCTCAGCAGCAGCAACCGTCACGACAGAACCACGACACCGATCCGTTCGACGCCACCAGTCCAAGATACGAGCTTTTTATTTCATCTACATACGATTTCCCTTTGCCTTATTTGGGTCGCAAGACCACTAGTTCTTTACGGGCCCAAACAGTCACCTATTGCAAAAGTTTAAATAATTTAGTGAAGAAGTGTTGCGTGCTGGGGATGGACGTCTAAGCAAACACCATAAATAAAAACTCCGTGTAATATAGTTTGCAATTATTGTTTTTTAAAGTCCTTGGAAAATAAAACAATCCTTTTCTGGCTTACTTAACGGCCCTTCTCCCTAGGTAGCACTAAGATCCAATCTTTGCCGTCCTTACTTGTACGTAGGTGCGCCAAGGCTTCGTACTTTTAGTACTGCCAAATCCACTAACTTTTGGCTTGTCAACATGAAGGCCCAATCTTTCCCAAAATTGGCGTAAAATTTCCATTTTTCTTTCTGAGACCTCTTTTTGTTCAATGTCGATTCTTATTTGCCACTTTTTAAACCCAGCGTAAACAGGATATATTAGTTTTGTGCGAATCTTGTAACAGTCAGAACTAAGCTCCGTAGATATAGACATATATGTATTTTCTTGATCAGGATCAAAAACTGAATCGACTAAGACATGCCCGTTTGTCCGACTGGCCGTCTGCCCGTCCGTCTGTGGTCCGTGCTCCTCCGAAACGGCTCGACCAATCAAGTCGAAATTTGGCACACAGGTATATCGGGACCCGAGTATGATCCTAAGAACAAAATGGCAGACATCTGCCCACTTCCACGCCCACAAACTAAAAAAAAGAGATATATCCGGGAAAAAATGGTCGCCGTCCTTCTGGAGCCACACCCACAAATAAGGGGTTATCGTAACTTGTAAATTAAAAGGCGTAGAAGCTTCAAATGCTTTTCATAGGTTGACCAAGGCAAATTAATGGTGTAGGAAAGAAGTTTATGTAGCCCGCCGACTGCCACGCCCACAAATGGAGATTTTTCGTAACTTACAAAGCATAAGGCGTAGAACGAGCACGTTCCGTCCACTGTCAAGCCCGCAATCATTATTTTTGTGTAACTTTCGTACGGAAAGGCAAACCATAGTGCGCCAATAATGTCGGGTGCACTGTTCTGCCATAAAAGTTTTCCTGAAGAGCCGACTAATCTCAGCGGAATTAAAGTTGTTGTAAAAAGAGAAAAATCTGAATCTTGAGAATTAGAAGGTTTGCGAAAGGACTACTTGAATGATGATTGCTCAGTGGTACCATCAAATCCATAACTTAATATTAAAGTTGCTTGTAATCTTTGGGAATTTATTGGTAGTGATGCTCGTATCACTTCCATTTGCATTCATACAATTCTGCTAACGGTATGCCAATTTTACTTTGACGTTGAATGCTGATGTATTGTTCCTTTGTAAAATTGTTTTCTAACAAAAATGCTAGGTTCTCATCGGATGATAAACTTTTTATATGAACCTGTTCTTTCACGAAAAGTTTTCTCAGTTTTTGAGGTGTTTTTGGATTAGCTAGTGTTTCATTTAGAGCTGCTTCAAAATCTAGATGTTTTTGAGCCCTGCTGCCTGGACTAGCAACTCTGTTTCATGGTTCTGTATTTTATCAAGTTCAGAAGTTTGGAGAATTGCATCTTCGGACGGCCCACTTGATTAGCAATACAAGACTTGTCAGGCGGTAAATTAAAATATTAATCCAACCAAGGCCCATTTGTTTCTCAAAATTCTTTGGTTTTTCTTCTTTTCATGGATCCAAACATTAAAAACTTCCAAATTACTGAAACAAAGTGCACCTAGAAAAGATGGCATATTTTAATTTGCACACCACTTCGCAGCAAATATTTTATACTGTAAACTAAGAATTGAACGCTTTTTAGATATAAATAATTTTCATTACACCCAAATATGCTCTTTCCTTTTAAAAGTGTACATGAAATCGGGTTTCGAAAAAAAAAATCCTACTTTTTTTTTAAAGGTAAAGCGTTTAACAATAAACTAACATGTTCCTTTAAACTTCAACTTTATAGTATACAATTGCTTACCATTTGCTTTTAATTTGATTACTAGGTTTACCTAGTGGTCGAAATTCGACCAATCCTAGATACACACACACACCCACACATACATACACACACACATACACACACAAACACACACACACACACACACTTGCCATACTGAGTGAACAGTACAGAAACGAGAGAAATCATGAATGGCTATCGAACACGACAAGCAAAGCAGCGACCACAACACGCCATACAGGATTCACCTGGATGCAGATCGGTGGGATCCACTTGTTCTCATGTTACTTGCCGCCTAGCATGGACCTACAAGAATTTATGGAGACAATGACCAATATTGCAGAAGAGGTACGAACCAGAAGCCCAGCCATAGTCGGAGGGGATTTTAACGCCTGGTCTACCGAATGGGGTTGCACAAGCACAAACAACAAAGGAAGATTACTCATGGAGTGTCTGGCGTCGAAAGACCTCGTGCTATAAAACGATGGACAACACACTTTCGAAGGAGGTATGGGAACCTCAGCAATAGACCTGACATTTTCCCACCGCTTAATAGCGCGCTACATAACCTGGAATGTTTCAGAGCAGTATACGTTCAGTGATCATAAAGCAATCCTGATAGAGATAAAAAACCCGCGAAGCCCAAATGGAGTGACTTAACGAGTCCGCGGATGGAAACAGCACCTCTTCGACAAAGACTGCTTTCTGTTAGCCTGGCCAGGCGAAACCGAAAGCCCGACAGACAACCGGCAAATTGGTGGAGTGAAGAGATTGCGGAAATAAGACGGCGGTGTAATCGGGCACGTAGACTTGCTTAGCGCGCAAGAGGTAGACCGAGCTGGATGGAGCTATGTGAAGAAAACCGGAGCTACCGTAGACAGCTTAAACGCGCAATTAAAAAGAGCAAAGAGGCCGCATTTAGGGCAATAAGAGAAAGCGCTGATTTAGACCCTTTGGGAAAGGCATACAAAATTGCAATGTCCTCGATACGAGGCCCTCGGTTGCCCCCTCCGGCAGACCCGACCTTTGTAGAGACTATCGTCGCGACCCTGTTCCCGCAATCAACAGATAGATTTGAGCTACATCAGACCCAAATAGCAGAAGAAATACCAGCCGTATCCACAGAAGAAGTGCTCCACAGCCTGGAAAAAATTGGAAACAAAAATGCACCAGGACCAGATGGCATCCCAAACGTGGCATTAAAAACAGCAATCCAAGAAACTCCGTATGTCTTCGCAAAGATGTATAGCGCTTGCCTTAAAGAAGGCATCTTTCCAGAGAAATGGAAGCGACAAAGACTTGTCATGCTCCTGAAACCAGGTAAAACACTAAACCAGCCGTCCTCCTACAGACTTTTTTGCATGTTGGACACCTTAGGTAAAATTATGGAGCGAATTATCACAAGGCGGCTGCAGACATTAATCGATGGCGTTAGCGGTCTCTCTGCGAATCAATTTGGGTTCGCACCCGGTTGATCCGCCATAAACGCGATAGAAGCAGTGATGAACATCGCTCGGGAAGCAACTAGTGGAACTCGATGGAGATGGGCACTGAGAGCACTCAGAAGATTTGCGGTTCCTAATTATTTGAATCGGGTTATCGCGGATTATTTCAGTCACCCCACGCTTACATACAAAACAAATGAGGGTACCAGAAACACGACAGTCTCGAAAGGCGTTCCCCAGGGCTCGGTCCTTGGACCCCTTCTCTGGAATGTTATGTACGATGAGGTCCTGAGAACAACTCTTCCAGATGGAGCAACACTGGTGGGATACGGGGATGACATTGCGCTTGTTGTAGTGGGAAAAACTGTGGAAAGAACACAACATCTATGCAGCGAATCAATATCAAGGGTATCGCACTCCCTAAATACTCTGCAATTGGAGCTGGAAACAGAAAAAACCGAGGCCGTTCTCTTGAACACAAGATAGGCGCTGGAAACAATTACTTTTACGGCAGGTCCGCATAGAGTCACATCCGTCCCATTCTTAGTCTACTTAGGAGTGAGAATCGATTCCCGCATGAGCTTTAAATGCCACCTCGAAGCAATCGAGAAGAAGGCGTCTAGAGTGAATAGTGCACTATCGCGTATAATGGCGAACATTGGAGGTCCCCGCGCAAGCACAAGGAAGCTCCTAGCCAAGATAACAACATTTGTGCTGCTTTGCGCAGCGCCAGTCTGGGGTGATGCGACGCCTAAACATAAGCGGTATTCGCTCAGTCCGCCGACTGAGAGACATACGAATTATTAGTGCATTTCGTACAATATCCGATGATGCAGCTGGGGTTTTGGCAGCAACTCTTCCAATTGACCTCATGATACAGGAAGTCAAACGCATATATGAGAGTACATATGCTAACAAAGCGCAGGAACGGGTAAGGAGCCTACAAGAGTGGCAAAGCAGGTGGACCACTTCTGAGAAAGGAAGATGAACACATTCTCTGTTACCCTATATTAAACCCTTGGTAGAAAGACGGCATGGAGAGCTGGGCTTTTATCTCACCCAGATTCTCAGTGGACATGGGTGTTTTAAGAAATACCTTCATCGGTTCAAACACGAAGGCAACCCTTTTTGTTCCATATGCCCAGAGAGCCTTGAGGATGCGTCTCACGTTCAATTTGAATGCCAGCGTTTGGAGAGGGAGAGAGAGGAAATAGCGCTTGAATTTTGAGTATATCCAACAGCTGCGAACCTGGTTGGGAAAATGCTCGATACGGCTGAGAATTGGGCGGTAGTAAAGTCGTTCGGCCAGTATAATGACGAAGCTTCGCTCAGAGGAGCGTCAAAGGGCCCACCAACGAACTGTGCTCAACAGAGGCGCAGAACGACGGACATATATTGACCGACAACAGACGATTTGAGCAATTTGCTCATGACGGCTTCCTGACGGATTACTTGACGGTGGTTCCAGGAGGTTCCAACCGTCCGGAGCACTATATCACAGTGTTGTATCACAGTTGAATTCATACTTATTAATCTATTGCTGTTTCTTTCTTTTTGCACCTGTTGACCAGCGATCTGTAGCTCTGCGCAATATTCTCCGTGTCGGACAGAAGGGAACATAAAATATAATCCAACTTGGTTCAACAACTACACAAATAAAGAAATTCCCGGAGACGTTCATCTCTTATTTTCGTTAGGGCCCAAATTTGCATTGCCGTACCAACACCATCACTTACCAATGTTTAAGTGTATTGCAGACGTTGAGCACGGCTAACAAACCTTGGAGAGTAAAAAAGATCAAGAAGATAAGAGAGCGGCGTTCACAAACACATTTCGCAGCACACTTAACAAGCGACAGTGGGATGAAATTGGTAATTTTCTCTTAAAAACACATAAAAAGACACAAGAGTTTTTAAAGAAGAATAATGACATTGTGATTCTTAAAGCAGACAAAGGGAACTCAACAGTGACAATGACAAGAACAGAATATGATAGAAAGATGCAGATGATTATCAACGCAATGATGATGTACAGAAGAATAACTAAAGATCCTACGGCAAATCTACAAAAAATCACTTTATCACTAATTGAAAAAATGAGGAAATTAGAAATTATTGACGACAGAGAAAAATACAAGCTAAAAACGAATGCCCCCAAGGCTCCACGTATATATAGACTTCCAAAAGTACATAAGGAGAATATACCTTTAAGGCCTATTTGCTCAAATATAGACTCACCAGCAAATAATCTATGTAGAATTCTATCCCAAATTTTGAAGAATTTAACATATAATAATAAATAGACAATGTCAAAGACTACACGAATTCAAAAGACTACGAGATTATGAGTTCAATACATAAGAATGACATCGACGAAACATAATGTGAATACCTATGACTGATCGTGATATCAATTGCTTCCGAGCATTCATCACTGATAGACTTCCTAGTAAGTCAACATATGATAACATCTTATTAAAGGAAAAATAAATTATT
This sequence comes from Chlorops oryzae, assembly GCA_020466095.1. Lineage (NCBI taxonomy): Eukaryota > Metazoa > Arthropoda > Insecta > Diptera > Chloropidae > Chlorops > Chlorops oryzae. The sequence continues at coordinate 81,076,221 of CM035806.1, forward strand.
GACTTGTTGCATAAGGGGTGCAATAACGTTTCAAAAAACATGCATCAGTTGCATAGATATGCAAAGTTGACTTATGAACAACTACTTAATTACACATAAGCAAGTAGTATTAGAAAAACTAAAATTATCTTAATTGACAATGAACTTTTTATGTCAAAATGGAGTGGAGCTATGATAGATCTTTAAAATAGTATGCAGTAATCTATCAATCTAATCGGAACTGATCCAACTAATTGTAGGTTGACAAATCTAGAGTTAAGCAAAATCGTTTAATGTAACAATTAATATGAAAGTTTAATGAAATAAGTATGCTAATCCGTAATATCAAATGCATTTTTATGATCTTAAATATAATTCAAAAGCATATTAAAGGGTCAAGAAATAAGTCAATTTGGTTATAAAAGAGCTGAATTTATGGTTATGTCTAGTGAAACATCTGAACTTAGAAGTCTTGGTATGTAAATATGGATTTAATGGAAAACGACAAGGTTATTCTTGGTGAAAAATAAGGAACCAATGACTTTCAAGGCGAAAAATAAGGAGCATGATAACAAATCTTAGAAAAACTATTAAGCTATATATGCAACGCGTGCAAATATTAACAAACGCAAACATCTTAAAGAACTTTTGTGCAAATGGAGTCAAGTTTGATTTACTTAAATGGTTTGGATAACGACCTTTATAAATGCAAATGTTGCAAAAGTTCAGTACAATCGAGGAAGCTTAATATGTCCGAAAAATGTGACTTTAAAGATTCCAAAGCATATCGATAGTCATTAGAAACGGAAGTCATTCGAAAGAACAGGACGTATGCATGAAAATTGAACAGAAAATTTATAGCATTGGGCATGAAAACACGTATTTAAATAAATCGAACAATGGACTTTAAATGAATTGATGGAAGTTATAAAAAATGTTGTCCCCAACAATATATTGCCGAAAGATGCCAGAACCTTACTCGAAACACCAAGAAAAGTTGATATTATGCGTGGAGACTCTTTAGGGGGTGAATACTGGCATTTTGGTTTGAAGAAAGCCTTAACTAGCGCCTGGCCATAAACTTGAAATTCGGCGAGACATAAATGTCTGAAATCCTTGAAAAATAAAACTTCATTTGTCTGAGAATTGGAAGAAAAGTACTGTAGACTTAATGCGTTGTCGCGCAACAACTCATTTATGGTTCAGGCCAGGAGAAACGTGTTATAGTGGGTCTATGATTTTAATCTTTGGACCTTTTATCCAAAGTTTATCTTCATTAATAACTCCCCATAAAATATAAGAGAAAAATTCCTATCGTTTTTGTTTTTGTTGTAATTTGAAAATAGAAAATTTGAGAATTTTTCAATATTTCTCTTTTAAGATAAAATTCCCAGGCCCACTATGTCACGATTCTCCTGTCTCAAGCTTGCCTACATGTTGGTCCATCTGCGTTCTGCGATAAATTGCTTAATATATGCAAAGAGTGACCATTCGTTGCAGTCCCCCAATTGAGAACTTTATTATGATTTTGAATTCGACAATGATTGTCTTCGAACTCGTTTTGAAAAACATGTCATCATATGTTTCGTGGTATGAATAAATAATTTCGTTGCAAACCTGAATTGCATGCATCAGACTATGATTTTCTAAAACTAGATTCCGGACTTAGCCTCATGAAAGTTATTTTTTGAGCTTGGTCACGTTATTCGTGCATCAGAGAATTCTCTAAGGTTTTAACTTTGCATACTTTTAGGTGCTCTGCTAATGACATTCCATAACCACACTTTTTCTAAACAAGAAAAATTTATGCGTATAGGTATTAAGTTATGAATAAAACATCACAATTTTTATTTGATCGAGGGCGCGTGAAAAATATAAGGGGTAGAATGTTAGATTTCACCATATATCTTTAAGGGCACCTTAGGTTTGGTTTGAGGAAAGTCGAAATTTCAATTATACATTTTCATAACATGAAAGCATTCACACTTTGTATTTGGTTTCTGTCATTCATAAAAGCAAAATAAATTAGAAAAATTTTGAAACACTTTTGCAACCACTTCCTTATTAAAATACTCCTTTTTAGTTTCATAACGAAAGTTTTTATAACCAAAACCCAGAATTATATTTTTAAAGCCAGAATTATATTTTCAGTTTGTTACAACTAAGTTTATGTAACTTCCTTATGCAACTATAAATTTAGTTGCAACAGGCTCCGCCTCTTGGGCTTTTTTGATTCCATAAGCGTTACAGTAACATCTCAGTGATCACTTTGAAACTATGCATTTGTTTCATTAGCGTTGCATAATGCCTTATGTAACAACCGGTGCCACTAGGGTTAGCACTAAAAGTAATTGACGAAAAATGGGTAATGATAAAAGATAAGACAAAAATGACAAAAGACCTTTTTATGAAAGCCCTAACATTTTGCATTAAAGAAAACAGATATTTTAAGTACGACAATAAAGTTTACAAGCAACTAAGGAGGCTACCTATGGGGTCACCAGCATCACGCATTGTCGCGGATATAGTTATGGAAGAACTACTGGATAAATGTTTGGATATTTTGAAAGAAAACCCAAGGTTTTTGACCAAATATGTGGATGACCTTTTCGCTATAGTGAAGAAAGATCAAGTACAAAAAACATTAGAGAATTTACAAAACTTTCACCGAAACATAAAATTCACAGTTGAAAAAGAACATAACAAAGAGCTGCCGTATGTGGACGTCAAATAGGTTAGAAAAAATGACAGGATTTTGAATAATTGGCACCAAAAACCCACAGCAACAGGACGGTTGATAAATTTTTATTCTAAACACCCAAGAAGGATGATATTAAATACAGTCACTAATTTTATAAGAAGGGTTTTGACAATCTCGGACCCATTTTTCCACGGACAAAATAAATATAAAACTAAAAATTTTAAAATGAACAATAGTTTTCCGATAAATGTGGTGAAAAACATGTTACGAAACTTTAACGTAAATAATGGGGGCTCAAGCATGAATGACCCTCCAAAACATTATTTACCGATGACTTACATTACCGGTTTATCGGAAAACCTTAACATAAAAAGTCTTTATAATAAAAAACAATTTAAAACTGCATACCAGATAAATAACACTCTAATACAGACCTTCAGTAAAATGAAAGATAAAATAGAAAAACATAACCTTATATACAAACTCAAATGTAAAGGGAACGAGGAAACCGCCTGTGGAAAAATTTATGTTGGGACTACGAAGAACACACTAAAAACGAGATAAGCGGGACATAAATCAGATCTAAAATTGAGACATCGAAATCCACAACAAAAAAAAATCAGCTCACTGTGCATCGGAGAACCACTCTCCCGACTTAGACAACGTTGATGTTCTGCAAACGGAGAATAATTACAAAAAACGCTTATTGTTGGAGACTCTTCACATAGTCAACATACCAACAAATAAACGCATAAACTTGAAGTCGGACACGGAGAATATTGCGCACAGCTGGTCAATAGGTGCAAAAAGAAAGAGGCAGCAATAGATTAATTAGTATAAATTCAACTGTGATACAACACTGTGATATATGTTAGTGCTGTTCATAAATGTTTTTTTTTACTTGACCGTTTTAAATTATTTTTTGCAATTTTACGATTGTTTACAATTTTTGACTAATTAATATTTTTAAATTCTTGATGATGGAGTAATGTTCTATAATAATTTTTGATCTTTGTCCTGATTTGTTTAAATGTAAGTTAAAAGACAATTTTCCTTTGTGATAGTGATTATTAATTTATTGTGTTTGTGTTTGCGATTTAATTTTATAGTCCTGATGATTCCATTCAACGAACGGCGAAATATTGACAAATATTCCTTATAATAAAGAATATTTTAAACAAAAATAACAACATATATTGACCTTAAGCTCGACAAAAATTTGCCTATCAATATTCAATATTATTATTATTATTAAAGTTGGGGAATAATGCGCACCGCGACCACAGAGGATATATTGTGCTAACCCCAGTGGTTCTTTAATTCTCCATCCTTAGGCTCTTTATGAAGTTGAGCACTGTGGACGGTTTAAAGACGTTCCAAAATTTATAGGGGGCTATCATTACGTCCCCAAAGTGGAACAGCCTGCGGCTGCTCAGTGAAGGGCAGTCGCAGAGAATGTGTTCTGGCGTTTCTTCGTCCATTTCACAGAATCGGCATGTTGATTCATTAGAGAGGCCTATCTTTTTGAGATGATATCTCAATTTGCAGTGCCCCGTCAGGTATCCGGTTAGGATTTTTAGATCCTCTCTGCCAAGGCAGAGTAATCTCTTTGAGACGTTTTCGTTGTGAGCGATGAATCTTTTAGCCTGCCTTTGACCTTTTGAGTTCATCCAGGATGCTTTAAGGCATCTTTGCTCCCAAATCCGAATAAGTTCTGCCTTGTACGATTTCTGAAGAGTGCAGAAAGGCTCAGGACCTATGAAGCACCTTTGAGCTCCTCGTTTTGCGAGGCAATCAGCTCTTTCGTTTCCTTCGTGCCCTGCATGTCCTGGAACCCACCACAGTGCCACTTTGTTGTGACAGCTGAGTTGATTCAGGAGTTTATAGCAGCTGTCTACCATTTCAGACTTAACGTATGCGGCCTTCAGGGCCTTTAGTACAGCTTGGCTGTCAGACAGTATATGGATAGTGGTCCCTTTAGTCTTCCTTTTGAGACATTCTCGGACACAGATTTCTATCGCATATAGTTCTGCCTGAAAGATGGTTGGGTAGTTTCCCATTGGGAGGGCTTTTTGGAACCTAGGTCCCATGATGCCCGCGCCCGTGCTTCTATCTTCAAGTTTGGATCCATCTGTGTACCAGATTTGCGAATCCTTGTCGAATTGGAGCAGGACGTTATTGAATTCCCCGCGTTCAGTGATGTTAACTTCGAACCTGCGAGTTAGATACAGTTTTTTCTGTATGTTGTCTGGTATCTTCATAATTGGGTCGTCGAATACGTTTAAGAGTATCGAGAGGTGCCCTTGGAGATCCCCACTTTTTAGGCTTATGGTGTTGTGCAATCGAAGTGCACTCGCCATTGCCTCTTTTTGGATTTGGATGGTAATTGGTGGGATGCCCGTTATGACACCCAGTGCATCTGTGGGGCATGTTCTCATTGCCCCTGTGATGCCTCCGCATACCAGCCTATGGAGCTTCCCTAGTTTGTTCTCAGTGGTCCTTTGTCTGACCTTTGGCCACCAGATTAAAGCAGCATAGGTTATTATTGGTCTTACAACGCTTGAGTAGGACCAATATGTCATGCGCGGGGAGATACCCCAATTTTTCCCATAAAGCCTTTGGCATATGAATAATGCTTTTGAGGCTTTATTGACAATATAGTCAATATGGGGGTTCCAGCTTAGCCTTTTGTCTAGGACTACTCCCAGATACGTAGCTTCGTCACTGACCTCTATTTGCTTGCCTGCGATGATGGGACTTTTAAGATTAATCTTAGTCCTTTTCGTGAAAGGCACAAGCTTTGTCTTGTTTGGGTGTATGGTAAGGCCCTTACCAGTACACTAGTTTATGACGAGCTCTAGGGCCGATTGCATTCGGGACGATATTGTACTATCGTCCCAGCCGCCCACGCATATGACCAGGTCATCTGCGTATCCTTGCGCTATAACGCCATGTTCGTTAAGTAGGTTTAGGAGGTCATCGATCACGATTATCCATAGTAGGGGAGAAAGTACTCCACCTTGAGGACAGCCTTTAGAGGCGTTGATCGACTGCTTCACCCCACCTAAATCACTACTTATTTCCCTGTTTTTCAACATGTGTAGAATCCAGTTAGCTAGCAGGGGTGGTAAAGCTTTTTGGTTCATAGCGGTTTCGATGGCACTGTAGGATGTGTTGTCGAAGGCCCCCGAGATGTCTATGAATGCACAGAGGGCTATGGTTTTTGCCTGTAGAGCCTTTTCTATGACAGTAGTCAGGCTATGAAGGGCAGTCACCGTTGACTTGCCCGTTTGGTAGGCAAATTGTGTTTTGTTCAGTGGGTAGTCTTTGAGACTATTACTTCTTATGTACTGATCAATGAGATTTTCCATCGTTTTGATGAAAAAGAAACTGAGGCTTATAGGTCTAAATGCCTTTGGCGAGTGTTCATTTGCTTTCCCTGGCTTCGGGATGAACACTACCTTCGCTTCGTTCCAGTTTGATGGAATATAGGCTATCAGAAGACTGGCTCTTAGTATCCAATTGTGTTAATATTATATCGGAACCCTGCTGAAGCAGACAAGGACGTATTCCGTCCGGGCCCGGGGATTTATATGGGCTGAAAGTGGATATAGCCCACTGTACCGTACGATGGTTAATTATTTTCCCCGCGAGACTTCTGGCTCTGCCATTTGCTGTATTTGGAATTACAGGCGTTTGGCATGAACGTAAAACCAGTGGTACGCAGCCAGGGAAGTGTGTTTCCCACAAGAGACTTCCTGTCTCGCATATCGATGAGGTATAACTACCATCTGGCCTCCTAAGGGTACTGAGGCCGTTTGAGTGATCTATCGCTATAGCCTTTTGGAGACGAAACATGTCAGGCAGGTTTGAGACCCTGCTTCAGTGTTCTCTCCATGTGGCTCTTTTTGATTTCCTCAATTCTTTGTTGTAACTTGTGAGGGCAGCTTTGTAGGCGATCCAGTCGCCCGATCGCTTTGCCCTGTTAAAGAGCTTCCTGGTGAGACACCTGAGTTTTCCCAGTGTTTTGTTCCACCAGGGAACATCCCTATGCGCCTTCTTGGCTTTCAGCGGGCAGCTCTTTTCGAATGAGTGTTTGAGACTCTCTTGAAGAAGTATAGCCTCAGTCTCAAGCTCATCTGTCGAATTAATTTCGGACGATGAGCAGCTAGCTTTCTGTTCTAAGTAGAACCGAAAGCTGTCCCAGTTGGTTTTCTTTGGGTTGCGGTAAACTGCGAATTCCTCTGTAGGGACGTCAATGTCGAATCTTATATGCCTATGATCCGACATGGAGGCCTCTTTTGAGACGTGCCAGTTTGAGATAACGTAGAATAAATTCAAGCTGCAGAGAGTTAAGTCTAGGACTTCCCCCCTTATTGCGTTAATGAATGTAGGTTCGTTACCTCGGCTTAGAATAGTTATATTTTTGTTTATAATATATTCCAAAAGAGACTCACCCCTCGAATTAGTGTCAGTACTTCCCCATGCCGTATGGTGAGCGTTCGCATCACATCCGACTAGCCAATTTAAGTTTCTTTCGCAGCAGTACTCCTGTAGGGCCGTAAGTTCCCTTGTGGGCATTTCAATGCTATCTCCTGGAAGGTAGGCTGACGCAAGTACTACCTCTTGTTCCCCTCTGAGCGTTGGGATCCTTGCTCTTACAGCTACTAGATCCTGTGAACAAAGCTCTGAAATGAGGAGATATGTAATGTTATTGTTCCTTAATAAGATTGCAGCCCTAGGTCTGCAGTGATTTTTGGCATATATTACCTTGCCATCGCTTGCGCTGAGACCCTTGATTGTCCCAGAGTGAACCCATGGCTCCTGGATAAAGACTATTTCCAGGACTTCGTTTGTGAACCTCCTGCATACTACGTCCGAGGCAGCCTTAGCATGATGGAGGTTCACTTGAAGGGCCTTTAGCTTGGGACGGAGCTTGGTCATTTTTGACCTTTAAAGGCGCGCTTGGCGACCTTTTTGCTCCTTCCGCTAGCCATGACTCGCTCGTCTGCGGTCCTACCTCCACTTCTTCGCCCTGGGAATGGGTTCACTGGTGGGCGAAGAGGTAATCTGGAGGGAGGAGCCAATGAGGATGGGGTCGATGTCTGCGGAACCCTGGCCCTGCCCGATTCAGTCTTAGTTACCGGAGCTTTATTTGTTCCCGAGCTCTTTGCGTCCTTTGAGCAGCATGGTGGCTCTGTGGCCGCATCCGTTACGGTACCTTCATCCTTCGGGTTGGCTTTGGATTTGGGATGAATTTTCGTCTTTCCAAAGCCGTAGTTGACCCTGCATTCTCTTTCAGACAGGGTCCGTGCTGATAACGGGTCAAGTGCCAGCGTTGGCTCAATTGCGGCGCCTCTCTGCGCCCTGTTGAGCACTCGCCAGTCGCTCACCCTGAGGCCGGTGTTCTGGCCTTGCACTAGGCTTAGGATATTCTCGTTCGAAGTTGTTGGCTTCTCCGGAAAATATCCTACGAAAATTTGCGGACGAGGCACCTCCTTCTCATCCACAAGGCGTAACTTTGCGTCCTTCCACGGCACAAGGGCTGAGACATTGTCTTTTAGCCATTTAGCCGTGTCCTCGTCTGCGCAGTTTACAGAAAGCCATCCCAGTCTAAAGGTACAGCCGTTGAAAGAGGGCTTCACAGACCCAGTTTTCAACTGCCGCACCCTGTCAAGGATGGCGTTCTGCAAAGAGCACAGCTGAGAGGACGACCAAGTGCTCTCAGGGTAATCTGGTGGGACGATTCCCAGCCTTATACCCGTCGAGTGCTCTTTCCCCGTGTCTCTGGCGGCGGTTGGTCCCTTGGCCGGTGCAGCTTTCTTCCCGATTTGCTGCTTCCTGGCTGCGGATCTTGCATCCGGTGGTCCCATTAGCCTTTTGGGGGTGTTTTGCGGTGGCGTAGACATTGAGCCTTCAGAGCGGTCTCTTTTCTTCGCCGCTTGCAAGATGTTGGCCATCTCTTTTTTGCCATCAGCCATTGGCAGCTCAGCTAGCCTTTTGGTATCGTCCTGGCATAGTCCCTTGGACATGTAGAACTTGAGACGTCTGCGCTTCGCCCCAGATAGTCTCTCAGGCCCAGCTCTTCTGTCCTCCGTTCTAGAATTTTAAGATGGGGAGGATAACAGTGCATCCTCCTCATCTGTGGGAATTTGCTCATCCTGCCCGGTTGGATCGAGATCCATTTGGGTAGGTTGAGCTCCCGTTGGGGGTCGCTCCTGACTGGTTGGAGTGGTCTCCATGTGGTCGGCTGCGATCTCCATTGGTGCATCGACTCCAGTGGGCAAGGACTGCCCTTCGGAATCTGCTGCAGTTGGTTGCACGAGTGCATTTTTGTTTAAAAATTTAAAGGTTTCCATACAAGGTTCCACGAGTAATGAGGAATTACAGAAGGTCACCCGGAGTAGAGCCTCTTGCCCCGGGAAGGCTAAATTTTATAAAACCAGAGGTCGCCACGTTCTGGAATACACCGTTAATGAAGCAGTAACGTTGCGACATTCATCCTGAAAGCACGGTTCGATTGACACCTATAGGATTCCGGGTTTTATCGAGTTGTCCTCTCTAGATCCGCCATATTTAGCATTGCTTCACGTCTTCCACGAGAAGGTACCCGCTGCTGGAGACAGGAGGCGCCTTCAAGGGGAAGACGTAGAATCCGCAGGGGCACCTCTAGCAGGGTGTGACTCTTCGCCACGTATGGTCGGTCTTAGGGCGTTGACAACTCCCTCTGGCTCATCAGCTATGCCTACTTATAGACATGACCAATGAGTCTTAGCCCCCATCAATATTCAATATATATTATATATAAATAAAACTTTGACAAATTTGTTGCGTTTTCGTAGTTATTTCCCATGTTATGGAGCACTAAAAAGAGGCTATAAATTTACACTGTCAGAAAAAAAAAAAAAAAAAACCAAATGAATATTTTTACACTTTTCCTGTAGATTTCGCCTCCTAAGCAAGAAAAAATTTTTTTTTAATTTTTCTACGGAAGAGTTTTTGAGAAAAAAATTCTTAAAATTTTTTTCAGTGCATTTCGTAGGTGCAGTTGCTATTTCAAGCATATCTCGGGCCCCGATCTACCGATTTCAATATATTTTTCTTTTATTTATAGATAATTAAGCTCCCTACTTTTACCGACAAAGTTTTTGATTTGCATGAGTAGTTTTAGTGCTAGAGGTGCAATTATACAAGAAAATTGTGTTTTTTCTAAAAAATCAGGGTAAATTTTTCATATACAAATCTGTAATAAATAGAAGTCGAAGTGGAAAACCCATTTTCAAATTTTTTACGTATAGTTAAGTATTTTTTCAAAAAAATAAGCCCTGTTTGGCTAAAATCGGTGGAAAATGTACGGAGCTATGATTTTTTTGCCAAAACACAAAAAAATCGATATTTCACAATTTTTGCTTTGTTCACAAAACTTGTCCATATGAGCCGAAATTATTTTATGAAGGTGCAATTGAGTAAAATTTCACATAAATAAATGCATAAATGCTACCTGTTTATTGACTAAAAATGAATGTCGTTTTGCCCTGCCTTTTAGAATATTTAATTATTAAATGCACGTACAAACAAATACGAGCAAAGTTTGCAAATAAGTTTATTCAAAATATATATTGTATGAAAGAAAAAACCCTAAAATTTAATAATTTATGTATTCTTTTTTAAAATACTTTCGGTAAATGTAAAAATATGCATGTGAAATAGGTAAAAATGCAAAAACTATGCAAATTTCAAAAGATTAAAAAAAATTTTCTTAAAAATCTAACCTCAAATTTTTGGTGTTTTATTGCCTACGATATCTTCAAAAATATAAAAAACTTATATTGAAATTAGTTGCGGTTTCGGAGTTATGCAAGTGTTCGTGAAGGTCCAAAATACAGGCGGAAATTCACTAAAATGCACGTAAATCTTCGTATCAAACGTATGAGACATAATGAATTTCATATAATAAGTTGGAGGGGTTTTATCATTTTACATATTTTTCTTTATGTCCACAGTCAAAGACCTCAGGAAATCGTTTTGCCTCAGCATCTGCTCCAACAAAGTTTTTTCCGTTGTCAGATCGCATTTTCAGCGGCACTCCGCGTCGGTTCATGAAGTTTCTCATGGCAATGATGCACGCATCCGTCGAGAGATCATATGCGACTTTCAGGTGGATAGTTTTTGTTGTGACGCACGTAAAGAGCGCCACCCACCTCTTCCCAGTTCGACGCCCAATCGTCACCAGCACAGGGCCAAAATAGTCTACTCCGGTAAATGTAAATGGTCGTTCATACGGGATAAGTCGATCCTCTGGCATTTCGTCCATCAACGGATTATCTGGTTTAACACGATTTATCCGACACTCGTAGCAATTGCTGACGATCCTTTTCAAACGGCGGCGTATTCCAGGCACCCAAAACCGTCTTCTAATTTGGCAAGTGGTAGCCTCGAAATTCTGGTGCTTCATGTCGCGGTGGTACTGCATAAGAACTAAAGCCGTCAAGACGTTAGCAGGCGGGAGAAGTATGGGTCGCCTCGTGCTCAACGGCAAGCACCCAGTTGCATCGATACGTCCGTTCACCGGAAGCAATCCCTCCTCGTCCACATATGGGATTAACTTGTTAAGGGAATGTGAAGGTGATAATTGTTCTTTCCCTTCGATGCACCTCAACTCCTGACCATAGTCCTCATGTTGAGCACGGAGCAACAACAAGATTTCAGCCTTTTCCATCTCAAACACTGATTAGCCCAAATACCTTTTGCCACCGCTCGCGCGCGTCCGAGTTATAAATCGCAGCACCCAGGCAACCGTACGCTTTAGCCTATGAAATGAAGAGTAGCGAGAAAAATCTATAAATTGACTACGCACGGCCAGCAAAAAAATTGGCTTACGGATTTCCTCTTCGTCATTGACGTTTTCCTTGCAGTCGATTTCAACTGGCCATTCATTTTCGCCACATTGCAGAAACCCAGGTCCCCTTACCAATTCGAATTTTCGCTAAGGTCTGTTCGACGATTAACTCGGGTTGCTATGTCAGCAACATTAAATTTAGATGGCAGCCACTTCCAATTTTATAGCGGTGTGGAATTGAAAGCGGCTTCAAAGGAGCGCATTTTGTTTTGGCACATATGAACGAAATATATATGTTTTCATCGACATCCTTGTAGCGCCAATAAGTAACAGCTGCCCTTGCATCCTGGCTGGCGTCAACAAACACGTGTAGCTGACAGCTCGCTGGCCAGCAACAGTTGAAGTAGTAACGCGGCATAGAAAAGTCACTAATCCTTTTCAAATCCTCAAACCATTTGGCACATGCGGCGACAACCCCTCCCTTCATCCCAAGACAGCGATTGTTTCCACAGCTCGCGTATAATTAGCTTGGCTCGAATCATAAATTGACAGAGAAACCGAAGCGGATCAAACACCGACAGAACAATGCTAAGCATTTCACATTTGGTTGGTGGTCTTCTTTTGCACACTACGTCGTCATATATTCTTTCGGATTTTATATGGAACTCGAAACTATCAGAGAACGGCCGCCAATGCATGCCCATAACCTTGTTGGCCTTCACTGGCGTGATATTCGATCCTTCTGTGAAACTTACGATCCTTTCATTTGAACTGAAATGTGCTGTTACTTCCGGTATATTTGATCTGAAGTTTCGCATTTCAAAATAGCATTAGCATGTATCTCACGCACTGCAGCAGCTATCTTGATTGCTTCATTTTCTGAGTCCCAGCTGTCGACGTAGTCGTCAACATAGTGATGCTCGAGCATGGCTTTCAGGGCTCTGTTTTCATGATTCACATGTTGGCGAGCATTAAGATCCTTACTGAACATTGCAGTATATGGCGAGCACACAGCTCCAAATATCATTTCAATCATTTCATATACGTCTGGTGATTGGCACTCATAATCTTCACTCCAAAGAACGTTTGAGAGCATGAATCCTCAGCCCGTATCTTAACTTGGTGCAACATTTCCTTAATGTAACCACACACCGCAACTGGGCCATTCCGAAAATTGAAAAGTACGGACGTCAATTGCTAATACTTCAGTGGACCTTTCAATAAGTTGGAGTTCAAGGACACTCCTCCGGTAAGTAACGCGGCATCAAAAACAAGAGGAATCTTTCCGGGTTTGTTGGGGTTTCTTACCGGAAAGTGTGGAAGATAGGCTCCTCGGCGGCTTCGTCGGATGACAACTTCCGTGGTTATCCTTTTTTTGTGGTACTCCTCTATTATGCTAACGTAGGCGGTAGCCAAGTAATCGTCTCGATTCAATCTTCTATATAGTCCTTTGAGCCTATCCTTGGCCATTGAGTAGCTCTGCGGCAATTTCACTTCGTCATTTTTTCACAGAAGTCTCGCTTGGAATCGGCCATTAAGCCGCTCCGTAGTGGATTCGAGAAGACTGAATGCCCTCTCGTCTTCTTCGCTTTCAATCAATGGCGCTGGTTTCACTCTAATGTTTTCCACAGTAAAATAATCAGCGACCATATCATGTAACCCCTGGTCAAGGCAGTCTGAAACAAATAAACACATTGGTGCATCAACAAGTTTTCCCGGAGGTCCAAACACGGTCCAACCCAATTTTGCCGACACCAAGAATGGTCCATCGTTCGACAGCGCCAATGTTTCCTTTGATATTCCCAAGCCATAGTTGTCCAGACCAATCAGCAGTTGCGGCTTTGCATTCTTATACGAGTTTATTGAAAGACCTTTAATAATGTTTTTTGCTTCTTTTTTGTCTGTCAGCTTGGCCAAACCAACCGACTGTCTTGGCAAGTCAAGTCCATGAACACAATAAACATTGCGCAACGCATACCTTTCGTTTTTGTTGGTGGCACCGATTTCAACATCAACAAGCCTAGCTGGTTTTTGTGCCAATCTACCTCCAAACCACTGGACGTTTGATACTTGCTCTCGGCCAGACAACCCTAACTTGTGCATGAGTTCGATGTCTATCATTGTAACCGATGAACCTTCATCGAATAAAGCATATGTGTTTACACAAGCAATTGGGCCATCCAGTTTAACAGGGAGCACCCGAAAGAGCTGCTGATCAGTAGCGGGCGGACCGATCAAGCAACTCAAACAGGCTCACTTCGTAGCGGAGATCCAGCATCAACACTACATTTTGTTTCATGGAGCAAGCTGTTGTGTTTCTTACCGCATCCAGCAATAGAGCACTTTATTTTTGCACGGCAATCACGGGCACCATGCCCATGCACATAGCTCCTCCTCCTTTGCCTTTTCCCACTTCTGCTCGACACTTAAAGCATTGAAAACACCGCAGTCAATTATTTTGTGCTCTTCTTTACAAACACAGCACTTGAGTTGGCTGGACGCGCGGTCATTTGCAGTGTGTAGAACGGGTCGACCTTTAGAATCCGGCGGTAGGGACTTTACACTCGCAGTAATAATTAAGTTTGCCAACTTACTTAACCACTCCCTGAAATCTATAATGCTTGGATATGGCTCCATTCTTTGAGAACACTGCCCAACTCAGCCTTTTACTCATCGGAAGCTTTAGCACTAGTTCATCCAATAGCGTCGGATTACACATGTGTATTCGTGCTCCAAGTGTCTGCAAAAGGGCACCCATATTTTTTACCATTGTGGCAAAGGGCAATACGTTTCCCAATGGCAAAAGTAGCAAATCAAAAGCCGCGCCAGTGCTGGGAGCGGCAGAAGACATCAATCTCTCCCTAGGCGGCAACCTCAAATTCAAGGCAGTCACATCGGCAGTGACGTCGGAGGTGACGTCGTCAGTGGCGTCGGCAGAATACGCCATGTTTGCTAAAGACAAAGACGCGACATTCGGTGATGTAACGGCACGAGCAGCGTTATCGGGCGCCATTTTGTCTACCGCAAACATCGGCAAGGCGTCTTTTCTAGTGAATTTTGGTGTAAGAAACTTCGCGGAGTTCAGTTCATTTGAATCCACTAACTCGCTCACGGCATCCAAATTGACATTCTTTTTAGGTTAATCACCTTTTCTCGATCCCGGTGTGCGATGAATGCTGGCGGCAATTCGTTTTGAAAATCCAATACGACCGGTGTGAGATTCCGCTATTTCACAACTTTGCGCATGCGAATAAAAATTTGTTGTTTCCTCGTTGCTTAAGCGAATTAGAAATAACAGCCAGCTAGTTACTTTTTAACGTTATACTGGCACCGACCGTTTTATTCTTTTTAATTATACGTTCCATAAAATATTTAAAATAAATGTGTTTTTTTTTTAAGACTCACCGCAGTATGCTCCGCTCGATGAATCGATTCGATTTCAAATGAATCGAGTTTCATGATAACATTGTTGCATTTAGCGACACGCACTGATACAATGTTGTACGGAAAGCATTACTGTGTGTTTACATTAGGAACAGATTTTACTGGGCGTTTACATTATAAATTGTTTTATTATGCGTTCACAACCCTCTTCCTATTACATCCTAGATACAGAATCGACTTCAAAGTTTAGTTACATCAAAAATTTATTTAAACCGATTCCAGCGCACCGTTGATATGCTTTTGCTTAATGTGCACGAATGTTTTAATTTTGTAATAAATTGACACACATTTTTGACTACGGCTGCGAGTTTGATTTTACATAGAATTTAGTATGTTTGCGGAAACAGTGCTATCAAAAAGCTATGTGGACAGGGTAGGACAAAAAAAATTATGTTTTTTTTTTGATATTGAGTTTCCTTTATTATTTTTATGTTTTTATGCATCTATTTATAAGTTTGGTAGATATTTTATATTAAATGTACTCGAATCTCCCAAAATTAAAAATAAAAGTGGCAATGTATGTCACCAGAGCAGAGCTAATGATTTCGCTGTCATAGAATGCTTCTCTTTTCGTTATGTTATATGCTTATGGTGAAGCAGCGTAGATCTAACCCATTGCAGGGATTAGGAAGAAGAAGAGTTAAACCTGTAGTTCTTTATGCGAGGCGGATCTACGTCGGTTGAAGCTAGATGCGAATTTAAAATTTTTCAGGCTTGGTACACTTCAAAGAAAATTATTTTTTTTATATACCAAGAATTTATTCATTGTCTTCTTAACATACAGTTATTTTATTATATAATAAATATAAATTCAGCACATCATATTTGTACAATAATTCTCGGCTTGGCACTGTAAATTTTTAAGATGAAAGAGCTGAAGATGAGCTGAAAAAGCTGCAAAATAACCAATCGTTTCCTCTTGGACGAGGCGTCGAGTTTTGGCGACATATCGATGCAGGGACATACCCAGTTCTAAAGAGCAATACTTTTTGGCTCTTCTCTATGTTCGGAACCACCTATTCGTGTGAATCGGCATTTAAGAGCAATTTTTTTATTTTTTATCAAAATCGAGTACCGAAACTCAGAGCTGGCCTTAGCGTTCCCGGCGCCCCACAGTGTAACGTAGGCGACAAAACCCCAAAAAATCAAATTGTTGAATTTGTTAAAATAATGATGTTGTTTTATAGTGAATAGTCTAATTAAGGGATATTTGAAAGGGTTTTGTAAAAAATTGCGAACTTTTTGAAATACAGGACACTGAAGTTATACGTCAGGAGCATGGTGTTTTTGTTGTAAAAACTACCTTTTTTGAGTAGCTTACTTGATTTTATATAACTTTTTAAATATTGCTTCGATCCTCATAATTTTTTTTTGTCTAAAACTAAGATATGTGTACAAAATAACCAGTCCCATACAGTGAGATTATTTTAAGATTTAGTACCTTAGGTAGCACGAAAGAAAGAGCCTTTATATTACCTTTTTCAGTGAATACTTTGATAGAGTAAAAAAAAAATGACCGCATTTGTCTGCAAAATTTCCTATTACTTTAGTAAGATGGAAGTGTGTTTTATCAGAATCGAAAAAAATTAGCTACACAAACTTGCAACATTGTTTTTTATATCCATTGTTCAAAAGGGCTTTTTTACAAATTGCTCAAAATGCGCGTGGTCTATTACAAGACTCTTTAATACACCGGCACATAAAAAAAAGGCCTGTTACAGAAGGGTGACCCTATGCTTTTTGGGGTGCTGATCACGAATCTGTAGTCAGATTTTCTCCACAACCCTCAGTTTTCGCCCCAGCTCCCCCCAAAACCCACCAAAAGGTTAATTTTAACGAATGCATTATATTAATAAAAACAAGTAAGAAAGCTAAAGTCGGTCAAGCCCGACTTTGAAATACCCAGCGTCCCGACATTATGAGTGCACTATGTTTTTCTTCTCTATTTGTGGGCGTGGCAGTGGGAGGGCCACATAAATTATTTCCCTACACCCTTCATTTGCCTTGGTGAACCTATGTTGCGAATTTGAAGCTTCTACGCCTTTTACTTCGGAAGTTACAAAAAATCTTCATTTGTGGGCGTGGCAGTGGGCGGGCCCCATAAAATTTTTACTTACACCTTTCATTCGCCTTGGTGAACCTATGTTGCGAATTTGAAGCTTCTACGCCTTTTACTTCGGTAGTTACGAAAAATCTTCATTTTTGGGCGTGGCAGTGGGCGGGCCACATAAAGTTTTTACCTACAACTTTCGTTCGCCTTGGTGAACATATATTGCGAATTCGAAGCTTCTACGCCTTTTACTTCGGAAGTGACGAAAAATCTTCATTTGTGGGCGTGGCAGTGGGCGGGCCACATACAATTTTTACCTTCACCTTGTGATGACTCACATATTAGTGATTAACGCGGGGTTGCAGTTTTTCGTTTAATTATGTTTTTTCCTTGGTTTAATAAATGTTTAACCTCTAAAATGTGCAATCGTGTGGACGACGACAATGCACCGTGTGACGCACCTCTAAAATGTGCTATCGGGTGAACGTCGACAATGCACCGTGTGACACACCTATAAAATGTGCCATCGTGTGGACGTCGACAATGCACCGTGTGACGCACCTCTAAAATACGCCAGGCAAAGTGATCGATATCAGCTGAAGGAATTATCGGACAATACATCGAACTAAGGAACTCATCGCTAGCCCGAAAAAGAGGACAAAAGCGCGAGCCGCACAGAAATCGCTCTCTTTTTCCAGTGATCTCCACGAAGTGAACAACGCCCGAAGGAAGACGCAACATTCGCATCTAACGAGAAGTTTTAGTCAACGTGTGGAAGATAGCAACGCCAACCGATAAGACATTTCGGAACGTTTTGAAACGTATGTAAGTATATTTGGTACACAGTATACGTGGGTAAACGTTTCGCCGAAACGTAAATAGTGACGATCGTAGTTAGTGATTGTGTCTGAAGGGGAATAGTGTTGAAATTGTCGTGCGTAACTCAGTGAGCGTGTCCGTGTGGATTAAGCGTTTGTACCTGTTCCACACATCCACGTTTCCCTGTCGTTTCCGTGACCCATTGCTCACGCACGTGTGGATTAAGCGTTTGTACCTGTTCCACGCGTGCATGCGTCAACTTTCTCGACGGACATTTCACGGACATTTATTCTTCATACGAGTGCATTCTAGGTCGGACGAACGTACGGCGGTTCGAGTACGGTTGGAATTGTCGTGCGTAACTCAGTGAGCGTGTCCGTGTGGATTAAGCGTTTGTACCTGTTCCACACATCCACGTTTCCTTGTCGTTGCCGTGACCCATTGCTCACGGACGTGTGGATTAAGCGTTTGTACCTGTTCTACGCGTGCGTGCGTCAAATTCTGGGCAGACATTCGACCGAGGTTTAACTCTAATAATACGGTGGAGTTCTGGAGGGACGTTAGGCGGTAGTTTATACCGACATCTCGCTACATACTGAGACGACGTCGTTGCGCCGTACACCTACGCTGAGAGAACATCATCATCGCTGGAGCCCAACACCTGCACTCAGCGACGGGCAGTAACACACCTATTTGATTGTATTTTATTTTGGGACGGCCTTAAAGAAGCAGGTCCCTCTCTTTTAATAAACATCTTTTCTTACACGTCTAGTTTGTGTGTCTCCTTCAAGTATAAATTTTTGTAAGAGACTGGAGTCTGGTTACTCGGCTGAGTAAATACCCCGGCTACGAAAAAAGAGTTCATTACAACCTTTCATTCGCCTTGGTGAACCTATGTTGCGAATTCGAAGCTTCTACGCCTTTTACTTCGGAAATTACGAAAAATCTTCAATTGTGGGCGTGGCAGCGGCCGGGCCAGTTAAATTTTTTCCCTACACCTTTCGTTTGCCTTGGTCAACCTATGTTGCGAATTTAAAGCGTCTACGCCTGTTAACTCGGAAGTTACGAAAAATCTCCATTTGTGGGCGCGGCAGTGGGCGGGCCATATAAATTTTTTTCCTATACCTTTCATTCGCCTTGGTCAACCTATGTTGCGAATTTGAACCTTCTACGCCTTTTACTTCACAAGTTACGATAAGTCCTTATTTGTGGGCGTAGCTCACGGAGGGCGGCGTCCATTTTTTGCCAGGATATGTCCCATTTTGTAGTTTACCAGTACACTAAATATCAATGGAATGTGTTGAGTGGTTCGCAAGTTACAAGCATTTTACTGAAAACACATTATATTCATTTGTGGGCGTGGCAGTGGGCGAATGTCTCCCATTTTTACTTAGGATCATACTCGGATCCCGATAAACCTGTGTGCCAAATTTCGACTTGATTGGTCCAGACGTTTCGGAGGAGATCCGACCACGGACGGACGGACAGACGGACGGACGGACGGACGGACGGACAGACGGACATGTCTAAATCGATTCAGTTTTTGATCCTGATCATTTCTATATATATATGTCTATATCTCCGGAGCTTAGTTCTCCCTGTTACAAGATTCGCACAAAACTAATATACCCCGCTTACGCTGGGTATAAAAATTAATATCCCAACTCACATTTTGTGTGGGCTGAACAAGAATTTAAAGTTCGAACTAAGCTGCGACCGTTTTTTTCCTCAACCCTCCTGATCGAAGAATCTTCCTCTGTAAACTGTGAGGGAGAAGATAATGAGAATGAACACAATTTTATATCAGAAGATGATGATGACAGCAAAGAGTATAAATAGTAAAGAGGTAACAAAAGTCTCAGTGCGCTCTTTGAGTGATTTCCAATTTGAAAATCATGCGAGGAGATGGGCTACTAAATAACTGAATGAAAAATTCGCACAGGAGGCCGTATATTTTACATCTCCTTTCCTCCTATAGTACTTTTTCGCCGTTTCTTCACTCTCATTTGATATATGTAACTTAAACCGGTTTCTACTTTTTAATTTGCTTTGTCCTTTTCATTTTTGGCTTCTTAGAGCAGTCGAAAATTTTCATCATGTGTGTGAAATTTTGCGTGTGCTTTTTGTGTGTGAGTTTTGATATCGCGTTTTGTGGACTTTTGAAGTCAAAAAGAAATTGAAAGTTCTGAATTCGAAGCGTGCATGTTATTTTCAATTGATGAACTGAGGAAAATTTGTTAAATATTTTTTTATATTTTTAATTTTTTTCTTAATTTTTTTGATTTTGTTTTCGTAAAAGACTTAAAAAAAATTTTTTTTACTTTTCAGTAGGAAGGTATTTTTATGGGAGAAATCTAATGAGTCCATAGTTCTGCCAATCTTGACATTCAAGGTCCCTAAAAAGATATGATAAAATTTTTAAGTCGATGGGTGTGTGTCTACATATTTTCGTTCGGCATTATTTTTCTGATCGAGCCCCCTCATCACAATACCGTAAAGTATTAAGTCTGTTTCTTATAGACAACTTTTCGCCTGCGGCCAAAGCGAAGCACAACGAGGGAATGAAATTCCTACGAAGTTTGCTTCTAGACCCGAAAAAATCCGAAAAAATGTCCAAAAAGAAAAAAAAAAATGCAATTTTGTCGTTCCTTCAAAGTTCTGAAGCGAATACAGTAGAAGCCAACAAAGCATTGGTACTTCTTTATGAAGTTTTAAGTATACATATATTGGATTTATTCGATTTTCAATTCAATTTTCTTATTTATGTTACATTAATAATTTCAACTAATATTTAAAGCAAAAAAATTAATCAATTTGAAATACTTCGATAAATAAATACAAAATTCATTCTAAAATTACTACTTCAAATTTTTTATCCTCTGCTGTATTGCCATAATCGCACATCACTTTTCCCGATATATGCAAAAAATCAAAATCCTAGCCATAGTCAATTGAGGAGAAACGAGAAAGGGAGAAAATCATTTTTTTCTTCGTTTTCAATTCTATTTTTGATTCGTCACTAAGCATAATTACGCGTGCCTATTTTATGAATGAATTTCGTATCATCTCATATTCTCTAATTCGCCAAGGCAGAATTTTGTCTGGCCTTGAAGTAGCCCATATCCATCGCACGAAATTTTTAAAGCGAATTGAGTGAAAGAGACTTTTGTTACATCTTTACTATTTATACTCTTTGATGACAGCACCTAACTATCTCTTTTAATTTTGCTTCTTATTTTGTTTAAAATTTTATTAATAATTATTTGGGCTTTTGGTCCCTCATTTTTCACTTATGTTATAGTGAAAAATGTATTATTTTGGCAATTGAAAAAATTTATATTTTTCATAAATTGCCGAGAAGTGTGGAAAGCCGATACGACCGGTTTCGAACCTAGCTTACAGGTTCATCATCAGGTATCTTTAACCAACACCTTAGCCACTCTAACCACCTCAGCGATGTGAGGTAGATCGGCTAAATTGTGCATTTATATGCACCATTGGCGTGCCCGCCTTATTGTTATTTGTTATTTTTGACCATCTTCATATTTCATTAATAATTATTTGGGCTTTTTATTTTTGATTTTTTTACATTTTATTTGTTATTTTGTTGTTAAATATTTTTTACCTTCATTAAACAGCTGCTGATTTTTAATTCTAAATTATTTTAATTTGATTTGAATTCTTCGTATAAATAATTTTTTTCAACAAAATCTCAGTTTTATTTTGTTTATTTAAATTTTTTTTTTTTGCCTATGTACAATATTTTATAATGTTATGACCACAGCAACAAATTTCGTACGAAATATTGCAATATTGATTGCATTGGAAGTGGGTGGTGGGCGGTGAACGTAAATATTTTCTACGAAACTATATAATTTTTTTTGTTTTCGTATTTTGAAGCTTTGCACCAAATTTTATAATATAAAATATTTTTCATCACATAATATTGCCTTTTTACTTTCAAGAACATTTCAAGTTGTATGGAGGGTGGGTGATGGGCGCGTCCGATTTTAATGAAACTTTCGAGATCTCTTCTTCTTTTTGATTTTAAAACTCTTGCTAAGTTTGAACAAATTCTGGTCAAAACGAAAAAGAAGTGCTTAAAAACGCAACTAGCTTAAACGAGTCAGAACAAAGCAGATTTGGAGAAAATTTGGACATTGAAGACAACGTAAATATTGCACATTCTTACAATTCAGAGCACAAAATATCAGAGTCACTTGAACTCGTCGTTCCCAACATCGATAAGATTTGTATTGCAGAAGCAGTTACGATCAAAGCGAGGGAAGCGAAGGTGACGCCGATTTGCGAGAAATTAGTGTTGGTGGATAAGGAAAATCAGAAAGAAGGAGTTAAGGATAAGAAGGGACTATTTAGCGGTGGGGATGTTGTGAATAAAAAGTCTAATGATTTAAAATACGAGTGCGACGAGAAGGTCGAGGATAATTTTTGGGGTAAAAATAGTAATAAAGAAGTTCAATTCGACAAGGAGGTCGAGGATAATTCTTGTGGTACTAGAAGAGATGGTACAAATGGTAATAAAGAAGTAGGTGAAGATATTTTGAAAGAAAACCCACCAGATATAGATAGAAATCCCCATGAGAAGGTATCGGTTGAAAAAGTAAACCTAAAGGAAGAATCAGAAGTTATAAAGTTGAGGTTCTGCGAGTACTTCAAAAGTCCGAATGTAATGCACGTATCAATTCAAAAGTTTTTCTCCACAATAAAAGCACTTAAGAAGTTTTTTAAAGAATCTGTTCTCAAACAAAGAAAATCTAAATTAAAATTCTTACAAATGATACATACAATAGATTTAAAACATCTAGACAAATTTTTCGCCCATAACTACAATGTGCCGTAGTCTGATTAAATATTAAAATATTTTCCCAAAAAGCATCTAAATATCTCGATTAAAACGATAGCTGACTGTTTTTATCTTTATTGTCACAAAAAATTTCTTTTTAATATCGCTTATTGCGATATCTTTATAAGGAATGGCGAAGAAAAACAAATGGTTTAGATAAATTTCGGATTTTTTTTTACTGCTTCAAAGAATAGAGTTAAAAACAAAAATTGTTTTTAAAATATTTAACATACGAAATTTAAAGTTTTTGCAACATCGGTTTTATTTCATATTGTAAGGGCACCTTTATAGGCAAAGAGCGCCACGACTTTGAAACAACCAGGAGGGGCTCAGGGTACATAATATGAATTTTAATTATTTTTTTTAGGTTAACCAAGGAGTCCGACCACAAAGACGATAGCGAGCCGGTAGAGCAAGCGAGGCAAAATAAATTGGTAAATATAGAAAAGTATATACAGATATTCACAAAATATTTTTATATACTCAAACACGTTTAAATTAAAATCAATACCTTGAAAACATAGGTATTTTTGCGCTTATATAACACCTTTTACTGTTTAGATGAAAAGAATATGAAAAAAATAATATAAAAAAACCAAATTTTTTTTGAGAAAGTAACAGAAGTATATAAAAAAAGGAGATACTCGAAAAGAAAAAAAAAAACTTAAAGAAATAATTTACAAAAAAACAACTCAAAATAATAAACAAGTATTATAAAACTATCGCAAAAAATACACTAATTAAAACCAATATTCAAATATTTACAATAAGAAATCAAACCATTCTGACAACTGTAAAAGAAAAGCTTTAAAGGAAACGTATAAAAAAATAATAAAAAATAAAAAAAAATTTTCAGTAAATATCTATTAATAAAAATAGTTTAACCCTTCTGCACTCTTTGGGTCAAAATGACCCAATTTCGAATTAAATTTCGTTGAATGACCGACTTCAACTTTCTGTATTGATGTAATGTTTTATTTTATCCATAAAAATATTAAATAGATGGGATATCTTAAAAAACAATAAAAATAAATTTACTTTTGTTTTACATAGAAGCATAAATAGGTTTTTCAAACACATGAAGCGTTTGTGTGTCATTTTGACCCCATTGACATTTTAGTTGGCCGACAGACTGATAAATTCCTATATTATATGGATTGAAATTAACCCTTCTTGGAACAGCAACAAAATGTTCAGACGCCGATTGTACCTCGCGGAGCTAGGAAATCAGTTGATAAGACCACATATTTTGCGACGGCAAAGACTACTTTACGGAAAATCGGCCAAGAATGTTGTACAAGCAATTCAAAACACAAGACAAAGGTCAGAACGTGCCCTTGAAATGGCATCCGGTTCGGAATCTCCTTCCACAAGTAAGAATGCCAGCCGTGTGTCTTTCATCGAGCCTTCAGGAAAAAGACAGCGCTGTTTCTTTTGTCCCCATGATAAAAATTCAAATAAATATTCAACTATTTGCGAAAAATGCCGAAAATATGTTTGCAAGGAACACAGTACCAAGGCTATTATCTGCCTAGATTGTGGAAATAAGTCTTAAAATAACTAAATGTAATATTTATCTTTATAAATATGAAACAAAAAACCTTAAATTTATAAAAAAAAATAAAATAAAATTTATTTAAAAAAAAAAAAAAATATTTATATTATCTTGGGTCATTTTGACCCAAAAGACAAAAAGTGTTACTTTTTTGAAAGAATGCAGAAGGGTTAAATAAATCGATAATTAAAATTTAGATCTGAAGAAGAATATTTAAGGAATATAAATAAGAAAAAAGTACGAATTCGAAATCAAAAAGGTAAGTCAAAAAGATGAAGATATACGTATTTATAAAAATATACTTATACATAATGGATTCAACCTCATGAAGCGTACAATATAAGAAAAACAAAATTGAAGAATTAAATAAATTACGACAAAAAAGACAAAATTTTTAAATCACATTTTCAATAATATATAGATAGAAATTAAGAGAGAAAATCAATAAATAAATAAATAAAGTTCAAAATAAACGAAAACAGAGAATGTCATATATTAGGTGTAGTAAAAAGAAATCCATTATTTTTCCAATAGATGGCGTTATTTATCTGCATCTCGCGTTGTATAAGTCCGATCGTGTTCCGCTAGGGGGCATTAGAAAGATGACAGTTCCTACTAAAAAAGCTTTTTTGACACTTTTTTGATTGATTGATTCAGTTTTGTTTGAGAGCTTGTCAAAGATGGACATCAGCAAAGAGAAAATTCGCTACATTTTACAGTTTTTCTTCGATAAGGGAGAAAACGCAAGCCAGGCGGCTGAAAATGTGAATAGCGTTTATGGACCTGATACTGTAACAGCCAATCATGCGCAATTTTGGTTTCGTCGATTCCGTTCCGGTAACTTCGATGTCAAGGATGCACCACGCACTGGAAGGCCAATTGTCGAAAATGTCGATAAAATCATGGAAATTATCGAGTCCGACCGTCATGTTAGCACTGTTTCGATTGCAAAAGAGCTAAAGATTGCACAAAAAACCGTTTGGAACCATTTGAATACGGCTGGATACACAAAGAAGCTCGATGTATGGGTGCCACACGAGTTAACGCAAAAAAACCTCATAGACCGAATTTCCATCTGCGAATCGCTGCTGAACCGCAACAAAATCGACCCATTTCTGAAGCGGTTGGTGACTGGTGATGAAAAGTGGGTCACTTACGACATCGTCAAGCGAAAACGGTCGAGGTCGAAACACGGTGAACCGGCGGAAACGATGGCCAAGCCAGGATTGACGGCCAGGAAGGTTTTGCTGTGTGTTTGGTGGGATTGGCAGGGAATTATCTTCTATGAGCTGCTCCCATACGGCAAAACTCTTAACTCGGAACTCTACTGTCAACAATTGGACCGTCTGAAGGAAGCAATCGCCCATAAGCGGCCAGCTTTGGCCAATAGGAGAGGAATTGTGTTCCATCAGGACAACGCCAGGCCACACACATTGATAGTGACCCGCCAGAAGCTCCGGGAGTTTGGTTGGGAGGTTCTTCTGCATCCACCTTGTAGTCCGGACCTGGCACCAAGTGATTACCATCTGTTCCTGTCCATGGCGAACAATTTTGCTGGTGAAACATTCGCTTCAAGAGAGGCTTCTGAAATTCGACTGTCCCAATTTTTCGCTAATAGGAACGAGGGCTTCTATGAGAGAGGCATAATGAAATTACGTTTAAAATGGCAACAAGTTATCGAACAAAACGGCGCATATTTGACCTAAATCGGGTCATTCTAACTATCTTAAATAAAGCTCTCAATTTAATGCAAAAATAATGGATTTCTTTTTACTACACCTAATATATTTAAGCATCTACAAATAAGTATTCAACAACGCCGAATCCAGCATCCAGAAATCGCACTCTTCAAAATTACCTTCATCAATTCTTCAACTATTCAACTATCGAAATTAAACAAAGTCGACTTCTATAAGAGAGGAGGAGTGGGGAGCCAGCACTGACTCCTGAAAGGGAAAATTTTTGTACCAACCATGTAAATATCACAATACAGCGTTTTCCCATATCAACTTTATCTTCAAGGCTAACCCATTGCCAAGGCCGAATCATACTTGCAGCAGTAACAACATCAGAGCACCGTCACAAGAACATCAACGACGTGGTTTTTGTAAAGCACGAATTTAAGCAACATTCGTATCAGCCACGACGCACAGTGGTCTGAAATTCAAAAAAGGCGCGCATGAGATTGCTTATATCTCCGCATCCAGGAAAAGGTTTTTAATGTTTTTACCCATTTTGGAAAGAGAAGATATGGCTTTTCTTAATTATGGTCATTTTAATCATGACGAAATGCAGAGGCGTGTTTGTGTGACGGTTAAAACTGCTTAACGTTTCAATTAAAAATATAAAGTTTGCGGTTAATTTTATAATTGATGTGAATCGAATAACTAATAGTATTTTTTGTAGATTATACACCAAAGATCTAGGAATTTGCAAAAAATGAAAGGCGCAGAGTAGGGCAACATTTTGGGGACTGAATAATATTTTCGTTCGGGGAAAATTATACTTTGATATTATTATGTAGTATTAAGTACAATCCCCTCCTCCAACACTTTTTACGCTACGCTATTGATCAAACCGTTAAAAATCTTCAAATTTAGTAAAAAAATATTTACAAAGATTAGTTTCAAAAATATGTTTTTTATTAAAAAAATTTTTACCCCCTTTACTTTCAGCTTATTCAGAATTTTCTTCCTCCAAAGCATTTGCATCAAACACCATATACTTTACGTCCACAGGAAGTTCCTTTTTATACAAGTGTTATCTGAGACAAAGTGACTCACAACTAGTGGGTCTGATGATGAAAGAAAGCGATGAAAAATATCGGTTAAGTTTTCTATACGTGAACACTGCCTTGCATAATGTGTTCGATACGATTTAAAATCTTTGTGACGACTTTCAAGTGGTTCTTCAGATAGGACGCCACTTCTCATAATATTTCTGCCATGAACTAAGACTTTGTGCACAGTCGGAGTAAAGTTAAAAAATCCATAAGCCTCGTTAAACTTGCTTGCAGTTATGAAGGCGTATATACCAAATTTTTCCGCATCTATTTTTTCGCTTGTATTGATAGCAATAAGAATATTTGCAAATCGTTTTAGAATGTCTTCGCTTATTCCTGTTATTTCGGAAACAAATTTGGTATCATCGAAGAATCTGCGGGAAGTATTGCCATCATTTGTGGATCCGAAACCATGTTTTGGAGTGTCTAGAAGAAGTCCAGTTTTGCGTTTGAAAGCTTCTTGAATATACCTTTTTCTCTCACCCACAAGTTTGCGTTCATTTTCTTGTAACTTGATACCTTTTTTATGTTTATTTGGTGGGAGAGACAGTCTGTAAGCAAGTTGAAGCAAAAATTTCGTAAACTTTATCCTAGCATGGAGCGGCGATATTCCATATTTTAAGCATTCCTCATCGGTCAGATCTTCGCAATCCACCTCTAAAATATTTAAGTCAATACCGGAACGACCGCAGATAAAACATCTAGTTGTAGCTTTGTTGCCTACAATCGAATTTATCACTTTTGTGTCCACCATTGTGAGGACTAACTTGTGGCTGACGTTCAGAATACCGGCTGTTAAAGTGCTGCTGTATGTTTCTAAGCTATCGATTTCTTTTTTCATTCTGCTGTACTCTGTAACAATGCTTTCTTTAGTTTCCTTTTCATATTTTATTCTTACAGGTCTGCAAAGTCTCGTAAAATTTGGGTTCGGATTCTTCCAAATGACTCCCTTTGAATTATCCTCCAACAAGACGGGAACAATTGTAGTGATGAAAACAGTGGAGTCACATGAATCGCTGTCTTTAAATGCCTGTTTAAATATATAATGACCCGAGCTTGAATCCATACCCCATTTATAATAAACATAAAAATAAAAGTTCTCAGTTAGCGGTTCATTAAACGATGTTATAAGCCTCATAATTGTGTGGTCGAGAAGGGCTTGCAATTTAACAATCGCTTCTGTTTCCTCAATTAATATATTTTCTGGATAACATTTAGTTTTTTCTTGAAGAACTCGACTGGAATAGGGAGGAAACATATTTGGTGCATTTTTCTTTTTTGACCACTTACATAGAACAGCATATTGCTGTTTTGTTAAATTCATTTCAGTTATCATCGCGACAGCTTCAGTTTCCGTAAGCGATTGTGGTTTTAATTTCGTTGAATCGAATGCTGTTAATATTTTATTTGCCCTGTTCGGTGACTTAGCCATTTCAGTCATTAACTTTGATCCACTTAAATTGCCATCTTGTCGTAGGTTTGATGAAGCTGCAAACATTAAGGAACTTGTTTCTTCTTTCCGAAGTTGCGTAGTTCGCCATCGCTTCTGCGACTTACCAATAGACGAAAACGGTAGTTCTTTTCTGCTGCTATTAGATAAAGCCTGTCCAGCCACTAAAGATTTACTTTGCAAAAAAGTATTGCTAAGCAGTGGCGTGTCTAGAGAAATACTGCTTTGATAGTGCTTATATTTTCCACAGTGGTATATTGAACAATTATAAGACATTAGCCCAAAAATTTTTGGGGGGGGCTAGAGGAAGTTTAGAGAGTTATGGACCAAAAACCAAACAAATCCGAAAAATTTATGGCGTCCGATTTGGATGAAAATTTATATATAGAATAAGCGAAAAATGCCAAGAATTTTGGCGTCAAAATTTTTTCAAGAAACCGATTACAACTAGTCTAGTTAGGGTCTAGTTCCAAACTGGTCCAGAAAGGACCAGTTTTTTGAAAAAATTTTAGTGCTAAAATTCTTAGAATTTTTCACTTATTCTATATATAAATTTTCATCCAAATCGGACGCCATAAATTTTTCGGATTTTTTTGGTTTTTGGTCCATAACTCTCTAAACTTCCTCTAGCCCCCCCCAAAAATTTTTGGGCTAATGTCTTATAATTGTTCAATATACCACTGTGGAAAATATAAGCACTATCAAAGCAGTATTTCTCTAGACACGCCACTGTTGCTAAGCCAATTTGAATATTTTTTTTCCATTTTTGTGCCAGATCGACCGACTTCCTTCCACTTCTTTTGCCACAGTTTAACAAATGTCCAAACTTTTGACTCAGGTATTTCAGTACCCATTGAAGTGTTTAAAAATTGAACGATTTCACTTGCGCATTTAGCGCACCTTTTTGAAGTTCCGACGAGGAAGCGTCGATAGGAGTAATCTTAAAAAGAGGGAACGGCAGCTCCAATAAAAAACTTATTTATTTTTACCAATTTATATATAGTTTACCATCGTCCTTAGAATTCATTTCGAAGTAGTTGAATTAAATTTTTTTTTTTAATTTTCTTCCGATACCAAATTAGAAACGTGCTTTTTCTAACGAAAACCTCACAAACGCTGTCTATTTAAAGAGAATATTTGCAAACGGGTAACAGCTGTTATTTCTAAACGCTGTCAAGCCACACGAGTTTAACATATGTTTTAGTTATAAGTTATAACTTATAACGCATGAGTGTTTGCATTGACAAATTATTTTAAGCTGTAATTTACTCAAAAGAGTACTTTTATAAATAAATTACGTGAGTAAGTCGATGCCACAAAAATAAACTCTATTTAGCTGGCAGTAACACAAAACATCATTTTCGATTTGAATCGCCTAAAACTTATTTTTAAACTACATTTTTTATCAAAAACTTGTACGTAAATAAAGTAATTTAGTAATTTTAGTTAAATCTGGCCGTAAAATACAACAAAATCATGGATTTTTTTATTTAATTCGCATTTTATAGATTTGGTTTTTGTGTTCATTGCTTTGACTTATAATTTTTCGCTTTGTACCTGTGCAATAAAATTGGTGCTACCAGGAAGAGGAGCAAGTGGGCGCAGATGAAGTTATGTTTTTCTTACTCTAAAATGTGCCCATTTTTATACTACATCTATTTTAAAACGGGCCAAAGCGGGCCAAAAAAAGTAGCATTCCACTAAACATACAAGTTTACTTTTAAAAATTTTTAAAAAAGGGGCCGCGATTAAAGCTCATTAATAATTTACCAAAAATAAAAATCCATTCAAATCTTCTTTTGTGTTCAACTATGTTACTTTTACAACCAACCGCTTTTTGGAATAATGTCGATTTATTGTAAAATAACAAAGTTATGAGCAATTTTAAGAGTCGTCCCCATAAATTTTTCTGAACTATTAAGAACCTTCAGTGTCGTTTTCAGCTGAAACAAGAGGTGTGCATCGGGGTGGGGAGGAAATTCAATAAATTTTAAATTAGTTTCTGTACCTATGGACTATCCTTTACACGTCTAAGTTGTTTAAAAACCTTTTAGAACAATATATTTTTTTTGCCTCATGCGCGCCTTTTCAGACTTTCAGACCACTGTGCGACGTAAACAATTAATACGTGGCACAAAAACATCTTGCTTTCCATAATCGCTTTAGTAGCGATTTTCTTCAAGGAGGGGAGGAATGTTGCGAGTCACAGACGCACAACCATGCTATATCCCAATCTTCGCCACAAAAAGTCCAACAACAAGAACCAGCGCGAAGACTCAACCAGTGCGATTGTGAAATTAGCCTTAGCAGCAATCGCCCAAATGAAATGAATGTAATATGAGACCCAGAAGTTTCGGCAGACGGCAACGGTTGTGAAATCACTCCAAGCCCACGATCGCAATGTGGGTGAAACGCGAGAATTAGAACGGCGGGAGAGAATTAACGGAGCGACAGCAATGATAGACACGGGCAGCTAGGTGTCTAGTATGAGGGACACGAGCCGGCAAGTCAACATTGCAACTGTCTAAGCTATGCTGAAGAGCTCGATCGCTGGCAACAACAACAACACACTAACAACGGGATAGCTTTGGCGAGCTTTCGGCGAGCAAGGGAAAACACGGGAGGCACGAGCTGAGGCTTCATAAGTTCTGCGCAAGGTTCAACGCCACCAAACACCGACCTACAACAACAACAACGACGATATGAGAACAGCAGCACCAAAGATAGACTTGCAAGTGAATCTTATGCAAGAGGTTTTGGAAAGCATCAACAGCGATATCCAATATTGCCGATCAGCAATATTGGCCTATAAAAAGAGAGCTTTGAACACAGAAAGGGCAGACTGGTTTTCGGAAGTCTCTGCTTTTGACATGCGTACATACGAGCCACGGCGTTAAAAGTATAATTAAGGACATAGGGAAATTGTAAAGTAGTGCTAGTATTTTTACAGTCAATATAAATCCTGTCATAGACAAAAGGATCAGTTAACAAAAGAAAAGATAAAATATAAACTTCACTCTTTTATTTAAAGAGGTTTATAGGAACATTTATACGCTCGACTTTGTCTGAGCGCTTGTTTCCTATAATTTGGTGTTGGAATAAAGGAAGGTTTATACGCTCGACTGTGTCTGAGCGCTAGCTCCCTATATCCCAACATCGAGTTCTAAATTTTTATACCCGACACACCCTATGTCGAGGGTATATTGCGTTTGTGTGGTTGTGTGTAACACCCAGAACCAGTCGAGATAGACCATACAAAATATATAAATAAACTTTCAGCGTCACCAGGAGATTCGATTTAGACATATCCGTCTCTGCGTCTGTCTGTATACAGTTATGTTATCGAAGGAGTTGAGCTATCTTGACAAAATTTAGTATGCGTACTCACGGCGACATAAGTAAGAACAAGTTCGAGAATGGACCCGATCGGACCATTTTTAGGGGTACCTCCAGCACTAGGGTCTGTTAAGAAAATCACAAAAACTGGTCTAAAATCTAATTTTTTCAAGATATTTTGATGAAATTTGATATCTGAACATGTTTCGAGGCAAGTAATACGATTTCCAAAAACTTAAAAAGTGGGAGAAGGGCGTTTTTCGAAAGTTGTTCCCTACACCCGAAATTCAAATGGGACTTGAACGAAATTTGGCACTTATGCCTCGTTTGTAGCCACAAACATCCTCCCCAAAATTTTTTTTGGTCGGTCCATTATTAAGGGTACCTCCTGGGGTCTAGGGTCTGTCACAAAAATCCCAAAACTGCCCCAAAATCGGACTTTTTTGAAATATAATATTTCAATGAAACGTAGAATTTGACCAGATTAGAGTTAAAAAAAAATGGAAAAGTGGGCGTGGAAAAAAGGCGGTTTTTATAAAGAAATTTCAAAAAATTCGGTATATGGGGCCCTTAATGGCCTTATAAACCTCATA
This sequence comes from Chlorops oryzae, assembly GCA_020466095.1. Taxonomy (NCBI): domain Eukaryota; kingdom Metazoa; phylum Arthropoda; class Insecta; order Diptera; family Chloropidae; genus Chlorops; species Chlorops oryzae. The sequence continues at coordinate 81,108,633 of CM035806.1, forward strand.
AATATTCTTACTTACTGGTCCTGTTTTTTGGGCGTGGTTCAAAACTTATTTAAACATGTGTGTCTGTCGGGTATTTTATTGTCAGGCTCGTCTGACTATAACACCCTTACTTGTTTCAGTTCGTCTAGTATCGTGTGGATTCCTACTCGATCAAATGCTCTTGAGAAGTCAAGGGAGATGAGTGAGATGTGTTTGTTGGTTGCGAGGAACTTTGTTATGATGTGGTCAGTGTAGAGAAGGCTATGGTTGAATTTTCGGGTTTAAACCCAAATTGGTGTATGTTTAAGAGATTGTTTTGTATGGCGTATCTCCATAACCTTTTTGCAATAATTTTGTCTAGCACTTTTGCTAGACAACAATTGAGACAGATCGGTCTGTATGTTGCCACTAGGGTTACATTTGATTTGGGTTTTAATGTGGGTATGATGAGGCTTGTTTTTTATGATTGCAGTATATGTTTATTTAGGATATTGTTGAAGAGTTCAATGATTCTGGTTTTTGTGGAGGTCGAGCTGTGTTTGATCATAGGGTATGATATTCTGTTCAGACCTGGTGTAGACCCCTTTAGGGTTTGAATTGCTGATGTGAATTCTATGTAGTTTATATTTTTTTCTATTAGTTGGGCTGATGGTGGTAGAGAATAGTTAATGTGGATTGGATGGTATTTTCTATATATGAATTCTTGGTGGAAAATTGTGTCGAGTGATAGGTTTGACCAGTGTTGTCCAAAGCAGTCTGCTATTTCATTTTCTGATGTTATTATTTGATTGTTTGTTGGGTCGCTGATGCAGTGGATTTTTTTTATGGGGTTGAGGCAGCACAATTGTCTTATATTGCACCAAATTTATTGCGCAGGTATTTATCGTTTAATTGTAGATGTGAATTCGACTAAGGCTTCGGTTTTAGCCTTTTTATTTCTTTCCTAAACAGTGTGTTTGCGCGTCTGAAGTTGATTATATTGTCCGTTGTGATGTTGTGTTTGAAGATTTGAAAAGTTTTTTTTTTTATTTCGTGTAGTTTTTCTAGGTGGTTGTTTCACCATGGTACTTTGTGTGTTAAATTGTTGGTGGATGTTTGGGTTATGCTGTTATGGGCGCTTTAAAGGATTATTTTGTTTATTATCGCCGCTTCTTTGTTTATATTTTCGTATTTCGGGATTTCATTTTTGAGTTGGTGTGAATATGTGTGAAATTTTTCCCAATTTGGTTGTTTAACTTTGAAGAATTGTATGCTTGTGTTATTCTGTTGTTGTGGAAATAGAAATGTCAGGATTGGGAAGTGGTCGCTCCCGCAAAGGTCATCTGAAATTTTCCAGTTAGTGTAAGTTGTGGTGAGCATATGGTAAGGTCTATGTGTGTAAATGTTTTGTGTGTTGCTGATTTGTCGTTTAGTAGAGCGAGGTTGGATCGTTCGATAAATTTGGCTAAAGTTTTTCTTCTTGTGTTGGTTTGTGGTGATCCCCAAGTAGGATGCTGGCTGTTCAAGTCCCTTGTAATGATTATTGGTGTGGTTAGTGTAGGAAATGTACTTATGAGGTCTTTTAATGTAAAAGTTTTGTTAGGTGATACGTACGTTAAGTATTTGATTATTGTTTTATTGGAAGCTATTTTGATTGCTATGTTTTCTATGTAATCACTTGTTTCTGTTTGTGAGTGTTGAACTGATTTATGTATTAAAAGATAAACTCCTCCAAATCTGTTTGAAGCTTTGTTGTTTATCATTGTGTAGTTTATAAGTGTTGGTATCAAAAATGTATGAAAAATGTGTGTTTCTTGGAGTGATATAATATGCAATTTATGCTTTTTAATTAGTCTGAGTAGCTCATTGTAGTTATTATATATAGCCTTTTATATTCGCTTGCAAAATTTTTAAAGACATGATAAATAAAATAATTGAAACGTAATATTTATTACATATTATTGTAGCTGTTGTATTTTTGCTACTGTTATTACGTTTCTCAATCTTTTGTTATTTGCTTTTTGAATTACATGTATTGTTTGCATTGTTGGATGTGGAAGGGTTAACAGTTCTGTTTGTTGTATAAAATTTAAGTTTAAGATCTTCTGAGAGTTGTGATGCGTATAATGTTGAACTTTCGCTTACTGCTGTGTTCATGGATTCTGTGGGATAATCGTGGTATCCGATAATATTTCGGATGGTTTTTCGCGTTTTTGTTTTGTTTGTAGTGTCACTCTGATCGACTTGGTTGGTGGATATGTTGATGAATTTTGATGTTGCTGTAGTTTGTTTTGATGATTCCTTATTAGTTCCGTTATCTGGATTGTGACCGTTTCGAGAAACTTGTACTGTGTTATTTTCCTGCTGGGGTGTTGGGTTTGTCAGTGTCTGGGAGAATGTTGTTTGAAATGCGCTATGTCTTTTATAGTAGATGTTTAATGCTGTTTTCTAGTCAGCTTTTTCGACAATTTTAATGGCTGGTAGTTCTTTTTGTTTTATGAAAGCTGGGCAATTTTTATCTAGTGGGCTGTGATTATAGTTTTATACCGAACTGTATTTGCAATTTATACACTTCTTTTCTTTGTCGCATGTTTCGCTTTCGTTTGTGTGGACTACTTCGGAGCAGTTTTTGCATGTTTGTGTGCTTTTGTATGTAGGAGGTGGATGTCCAAAGCGTAAACAGTTTCTGCAGCGCAGTGGCAGTGTAATGTAGGTGCGTATGTTGATTGCTTGGTAACCTATTTTGTTTTCTTCTGGGAGATTATGAGAGGCGAATGTCAGTATGATTAGTCCGGTTTCTATTAGATAAGTTGTCGTTTTGTTTTTTTTTAGAATTTTTCTCACTTCAATTACGTTGTAGTTTTTCAATTCCTCGAGAATTGTTTTTTCGTCAATGTAACGTAAATCATTGGAGTATATGACTCCCTTTGATGTTTTTAGTGTTTTGTGCTCTGATTCAGTGACTATTCTCCGATCTCCGATCGAATTGATTTAAAGCAATTTGTTTGCTTGTAAAGTGTTTTTAGTTTTAACTACTAAGGTGCCTGCTCTAGTTTTTTGGCATGACTCGACTTCGGCGCCGCAAGTGTAGTCAATTACTTTTTTTTATAAAGAAAGGTAAGACGCTTTCAAAGGAGTTGTTATCATTTCTGTTTATGATTATAAACTTGGGTTCGTTGTACAGGAGATTTCCGATTTAACGAGTATTCGCGTTAGCGAGTTTCGCATTTAACGAGCATTTAAATTCGTTCCATTGAGTATCTTATATAACGAGCAAAATGGCACAAAAATTTTTGTGTGCACTCGGTTTAGCGAGCAACATAAGAAATCAGTGAAAAAGCATAAAGAGAAACAAAGAGGAATCCAAGAAATAGTTAGACGAAGAGTCTAAAAGCGCGTGTGCTGCGCCAACTGCCGCAAGCAGTCAATATATGAAAAGTAATGTTCAATTTTGCGTGACCTGCGGGAAATCGAAAAAGCGCAGGCGCTGTTGGACTTACCGCTTTAATTGTGCACAGTTGTTCAGTGATATCAATTTTTAATCCCCCACGTAAGCATACGTTAGTAGAAATCAGTCGCGTACCAACCTAGGGGCTAGGAGGGGCTTTGCCCCACCACGATTCTTGGTCTTTGGTGGAAGGAACTACGAAAATTAAAAGGAAAAAATTGTGGATAATTCTTTGTCCCACCCGGGGGAAGTTGGATTGCTAAGGGTCTGGTATAAATCAGACTCGCCATGTAATCCAGCAAAAGATTTCTCAAACCCCTCTCCCTTTTTTAACGCAAAAGTACATTTTTCTACTGGCAACACTGCAGTTGTTTACTTATCATCATTACTCTTTGACAGTAAACTCTCAATTCAATTCATCAAATTTTCTTTGAATTTTTGTTAAAAAACGGGTTTTCAGCAAACTTTAAACTAACGGTCTTCCGTAAATAAAGCATTCTGAGAAATATTTTGGACTACATGTTGAATAATTTCATATCTAGAAGCTGTAAAAAATATCGCGCAATTGAAAAGACCTAGGTTAATTTTCCCCCTTTTTTTGTTCGGTTTATAAAAGAATGCCCCATATTACCTATGTATTTTATAATTTAAACAAAACGTGATCTCATAAGTTTTTACTCTGTTTACATAGACGTTATGTATATGTTTAATATGAACCAAAATGAAGAGTTGTTATGTTTTTTTTTTTTTTTATGTTATAATAATTCTTTTGAAATAAAAAATTGTTTATAAGCCCAATTAATAATTTTAATCTCTTACAATAAGAAAAAAATGATTTTATGATGGTACTCAATTTAACGAGAAATTCGATTTAACGAGAAGTGCTGGCAACAGGGACGTAGCCAAGGGGGGACTTTTGGGTGTTAAAACCCCCCTGTCGTCAATCTGACTATGTTATTTTAAATTGTATTTCCAATGCACTCTTTGGCACAAATTAAAACTTCAAGAAGCAAGAACGGAAACGGTTACATTGAAGACAAAATTGGAGCGGAGCTCAGAAGTTCAAACATACTCTACTAGGTTCGACGAGCAATGTCCAAATGGCAGATTGTTCTCGTATCGTGATCGACAATAAAATTCCATTCAACATGCATGAACGTCTAAGCGCTGCTTCAGTGTTCGTTTTCTTCATTGCGCTGTCTGAAAACTGTTTTGCGCAACAAAACGAAAGAAAACAGGCCGAACGGGCTGGCTCTTTTAAATGTTCATCGGGATATAGACATACTAGCAAATGATGTAATCGAAGCTTTGTCAATTCATCCCAAAAACTACATATTTAATTTTTCGTTTATTTTTTTTTTTAACTATTATCAATATTATTTTCATTAATGTGAAATTTTAAATTATTAGTGGTACAGATTATGAAATAATTCAAAACTTATCGGGATTATTTGTGATATATGAAAAAATGAAAATTACACTGTTCTGCAACGAAATCCTCCTTTAAAGTTTATATGTGCTTCTGTTTGATTTTGTCTCCCGAAAAATTGAAAAATATCAAACAAATTTTATCACGTAAGGATTTCGAGAAAATTCCGTTTCAAATTTTGAGCACCATTGCATCATTTAAATGTAACTCCAAAAAAAAAAATATTCGTATTATTTTTTGAATAATTTGAATTTTTTCATTAATCACAAATAATCCCGATTATTTTTGAATTATTTCGTAATCGAAAACTTTTTATGTGCAGTTGTGTGTGCAGATAATCAAATACAGGCACGGCAGAACGCCGTTTACATGGGTATTTTACCCACTCGAAATTTTTCAAGTAAATATTTCACTCTGTAGGAATATCACGAAAGTTTTTCAATATTAGTCCAAAAATTAATTTTTGGTGACATTTTGAGATCGAAAAAATAAATTAAGACAATCTGACTTAACCAAGTATCGGGATTTACTATATTCACCGACTACTTTCAGAAGTTTTAAAGATTTTTTTTTTTAAATGAAGTGTAAATTTTGGTTATGAAATGTGTAATATGAAATAATACTTTTATTATCTCTTAATGTACTTGATATTGGTATGTCGATTTTATTGGAACTTTCCATACCACTGCACCACAGCAAAACACACTCTCGATCAACTACCCTCTCGGGAAAACTCTGTCTTGATTGTAAAAAATTATTAAAACTATTAATTAATAAAATCAGCAATGATTGTTTGGTTTGGTTTAAGTTATAAAATTTTCAGCAACTTTTATACGCACACTATGGTGCTTCTTCTTTTGGAGTTCTGTTTCTTACTTTTTTATACTTTTGTTACGACTATCGGTTTCATTGACGTATTGTTTCGAAAGAATGTAAATTGTTACGCAGCAAAAAATTGGAACTATAAAAGCCCCCCCCGTCTGAAAATCCTGGCTACGTGCCTGGCTGGCAACATTGAGCTCGTTAAATCGGAAATCTCCTGTAATTGTTTTTGTTTGTAAGAAATTTTTGTATGTCTGGTGGGAGAGTCATTTTTGTTGTGGGGCTATGGCCCAGTGGCCTTTTGCCTTTTGTTTTTGTTATACACTGGTTGTTTTTCCTATTACACTTTTCGATAAATGTTTTATTGTCGGGTTTTGTTGCTATTCTTTTGAGTTTTGGTAAGGGTTTGTATTCACTTGTAAAGCGTAGTTATTTGCACATCTTCACTAAACGAGATCATTATTTGAACGTGATGAAATTTGATATTTTAACATGTTTAAAGGCAAGTCGTATAATAAAAAAAGATGGAAAGGTTGGCGTGGCAGAAGGGCGTTTTCCGTTTCTCCTACACCCGAAATTCAAGTGGGACTTGAACAAAATTTAGCACTTATGCTTCCTTTGTAGCCATACAAATCCTCCCATAAAAATATCTTGATCGTTCCATAATTAAGGGTACCTCCAGTACTAGGGTCTGTCACAAAAATCCCAAAACTACCTCAAAATCGAACTTTTTCAACATATTTCAGTGAAACCTAGAATTTGAGCGTATACTTTAGCGTCCGATTAGAATTTAAAACAAGTAAGGGTGTTATAGTCAGGCAAGCCTGACAATAGAATACCCGACACAGACACACATATTCAAATAATTTTTAATATCAGGAGTTGTTTAAGGCCATAGGGGCCCCATATACCGCATTTTTTTAAATTTTTTTATGCAAACCGCCCCTTTGCCACGCCCACTTTTCTAATTTTTCGGAATTCTAATCGGAGGCTTAAATATACGCGCAAATTCTAAGTTTCATTGAAATATTTGGAAAAAGTCAGATTTTGGGGCAGTTTTCGGATTTTTGTGACAGACCCTAGTACTGGAGGTACCCTTAATAATGAACCAATCCAGAAAATTTTTGGGCAGGGTGTTTATGGTAACAAAGGAAGTATAAGTGCCAATTTTCGTTCAAGTCCCATAGGCGTTTCGGGAGTAGGAGACAATTTTCGAAAAACGCCCTTCTGCCACGCCCATTTTTCTGATTTTTGTAAATCACATTAATTGGCCTAAAATATGTTCAAATGCCAAATTTCATCAAAATATCTTGAAAAACTCCGATTTTAGAGCAGTTTTTGTGATTTTCGTAACAGACCCTAGTACTGGAGGTACCCCTAAAAATGGTCCGATCGGGTCCATTCTCGAACTTAGTCTTACTCATGTCCCCGTGAGCACGCATACAAAATTTTGTCAAGATAGCTCAACTCCTTCGATAAGATAACTGTATACAGACAGACAGACAGACAGACAGACAGACAGACGGACAGACAGACAGACGGACATGTCTAAATCGAATCTCCTGGTGACGCTGATCATTTCTATATACATTTTGTATAGTCTATCTCGACTGGTTCTGGGTGTTACACACAACCCAACAAACGCAATATACCCTCGACACAGAGTGTGTCGGGTATAAAAAGGAAAAGTGGCCGTGGCAAAGGGGTGGTTTTCATAAAGAAATTTAACAAAAGTCAGTATATGGGGCTCCTAATGGCGTTAAAATTCTATTGAATATTCTTTCTTAGTGGTCCTGTTTCTTGGGCGTGGTTTAAAAATTATTTAAACATGTGTGTCTGTGTCGGGTATTTTAGTGTCAGGCTCGCGTGAATATAACACCTTACTTGCTTCAGTTTGGTTTTCAGCCAATGCGTGCCATTAAAAGCCAAAAATTAGACTTTCTGAATAAAGTCTTGTTTACAATACAATTATACAAGGTATAAAAATGTAAGTTTTAATTAATTATAGCAAAAGCAAAAAAGTAACGGTGAGTTATAAAAAAAAAAAAAACTGTGATTCGTGTCCTTCATATGAAAAAACGGAGGGGAATGCTCATATTTTGAAAGAAAACTTTTACGCTTGTTGCTTCCAAAAGTTAGGTGAGTTTCGCCAAAGCCGAGCCGACTGGAGAACAGAATGTTCTTCAAAATATAAAATTTATGCGAATCGCAATACTTTTCATTGCTAAATTAAAAAGTCACTTCCCCATTATTTTTACTCTTTTATATCATAAATATCCTAAATGAAAAATATTTACCATATTTCCAGGTCTTCTTTTGAAGCAACAATTCCAAAGAGGAGAGAGAAAAAATAAAACAAAACAACTTTCAAGAGGCTGTTTACGATAAAGAGCTCATTGCGAGGCAACCACATTTTCAAAGATGAACAATCTGTCCGGAAAATGTGGGAAATTTCTAATTAATTGTGAAAGTTTTTTGCAAATTCCAGCAAAAACAACCGTGTTCGAGCAGCAAAATACGACCATTTCGCAATTTATAGTGTAAAGGTACGGAAGAACCATTAAATTTGATAGCCATTCTATCGTGGTAAGCCGAAGTCGAAGTCGAAGCGGCCATATTGCAATAAAAGTTAAAGAGATTTCGATGGAATTTTGATAAGCGAATTGAATAATTTACTTCTTTTGCAATGTATGGAAAATACTAGGAATGTAATAGAACGTTGCATTGATATTTGATATTGTATCCCCAAAAGTATGCAACACAAAAGGACTTATAAGCTTGCATCGATAGTACTCTTTTAATTAACGTAATTAACGTAATGCAGTTCGACTTGAAAACAAGAATAGTCTATATTTTCGTTCGCAAAAGCTTCTTGCAGGTAAAAAAAAAATCAATCAATCAAATTCAACTCATTCAGAGCATCATGCAAAGTAAAACATCGCTCTGTGCGGAACTTTGCACTTAAAACAGCTCATAAATAAATACACAACGCATCGCTTTAATTTAAAAGTTTGTGCGATAATAAATTGCGCCCAGTGTTCAGCTGGTAATGTGTTGGTTAAGGTCTACATATTGCCTTCGAGCTAATAAATAAGCGAGTTAAGCAAAATCGAGCAATGGGAGAAGGTATCAGCGGGCATCAGCCACCTCATGGGCTGTCTTTGCCACTGCCAGTCTCCGTCCCCGTCTCTGTCCCCATCGTCGTCACTGCTAACCACTCCTACCCCGGCAAGAATATAAATTTGAAATATATTTTTTCATATCTAACGCAGGAACGAAAGTCTTTGTATTTGCTCGCTTCTCTACTCTGCTCATATGCGAGAGATAATAAGTCACGCATCAACACGAGTAAAAGCAATCGTAATAGCAATGGCAATACAACAGGATACAGAGTACTACAATTCCTCTGCGCTGATAGTGAGGGTGGTACTTCCGAACATTTTCGTCTTCGTCTTCATCTTCGTTTTCCTTTTCGCCTTCGCTGTTGCCATCGCCATCGCATTCGATGGGCCAGTAGTCGTAGCCCAAAGATGTTTTCGTAAAAAACCCATTTTGCATTTTTACGAATATTTATTTCCATTTCGCTTATCAGCAAAAAGAAAAGAATTGAAATAAATAATGAACTACGAGTAGCAGCATTCGTAAGTCGTTCGTTCGCGCCCATAAGGTTCAGGGTATGTTCATACGTTTGAAACTTAACGTACATCATTGCACATTAGCGTAACGAAATAATTCTACTTTCAGTTATAATATTGCATGATATCACTTGTTACACACAACCACACACACACACAGACACACACGCAAGACTGAGCTTTCATATTGCTGGGTGCATTCATTCGATTCCGTTTCCGCTGTGAGAATATATGAAATGCGCTTTTTATGATTTCAACGGATGTAGTTTCTCATTGATACGTTTTTTGTTGTTTTTCATATATATATTCTTTATTTTGTTAGCAAACAATGAATTTAAAAAAAATCGAATCGAAAGATATTTAGCTTTCTTTAAGAAGTACTTACGAGCAAACAAAACTAATTACACAGGCCTGCATCAAAACTCCGCTTTTAAATTTCAGTGGTGGTTCCATTAGATTTTTGTATACTGAAAAATTTTAAAAATTTCAAAAAAATTCCATCAAGTCAGAATGTCGAGAAAATCGCGTAAGAATTTCTTACGATCATTGCTTTTTTGAAACTCATTTTTCTCATTTATCATATATGGTTTAAAATATTTTAAAATTTTTAAATCTTTAATTGATCGTAAAACATCATTCTTTAATATGGCATCGAAATTATCTTCCAAATCGTTAAATGAATGGTATAAAATGATGCTAAAAGTCAAAAAATTTAAAAATGTATGAAAGATTTTTATTTATTTTGGACTTTGAATGAACAAAGCTCACCCGTTATCAGTCCCCTTTCCAAAACTGATATCCTAAATTGTGGGCAAATCAATTATGTGTACATATTTCAAATCTAATAACAGCAGCACAAACAATTTCCACGATATAACCGTATCTCAAAAACAACTAAATTGAGAGATTCATATTCGTAACACAATACAAGTTTGAAATGAAAAATTCACTTGTTTTTTCGTTTGAAAAAGAACAAGTTACTAGACTTTACGCGATTTTCTCAAAATTCTGACGTGATGGAATTTTTTTGAAATTTTAAAATTTTTCAGCATACAAAAATCTAATAGAACCACCACTTCAATTCAAAAGAGTAAAATCAAATTTCAGTTTTGCAGGCCTGTGTTATTAATAATCGGTTATTTGACGATACTGAGATGGTTGTTTGCGCAAAAAAGATTGGAAGCGTAGCTTAGAAAAGAAACTACAAGAAATTCGTATTTTTATTCTGGTTTTGATCATTAAAATTCTTTCCATAGCAATTGAAATATAATTCCTTTCAAGAAATGAATAGAACAAGTTAATTCAATACTAATGATGATGGTAAAGATAGCTACAGTGTACGTTTAAGATCACAAAAAAGCAGGTCAAGCAAGGAAAAATGTTAAATGAAGCTCGCAATCGGACCTTCCCTTTCAAAGCCTTTTAACATGTCACGAATGGTAAAAACTAGCTCTTCAATTTGATCTGCAGCTAAGTCAGTGGCGGTTCTAGGATTTGACTTTAGGGTGCTATAATTCGAAATTTTATTCCGTGTGGGGTTGGACCCCCTGTTGTGGGGATACATATTCACGACGTACCCACTCGCCTAACGAATCGGAGACAATTTAAACTTAATTCAACTATATCTTTTAGACTGCATTAGAAAAGCTTTTTTACTATTCTTAATCTCCCAGTATTATATAAAAATTTAGGAGAAATGCCAAAATCGAGCAGTGAAGGAGTAATGACTTTTTTATTCCTTAGGAGTTTTTACGAGCAACCCGAAATGGAACAACGCAGGAGTAATGACATTTTCATCCATTTGGAGCAATCCGAAATCGAGCAATGGAGAGTAATGACTTTTTCATCCATTCGGAGCAATCCTGAATGGAGCAATGAAGGAAAAATGGCTTCTTCATCCATTCGAAGTTTTGGCGAGCAATCCTAATTGAAACAATGTTGGACTTATGACTTTTTCATCCATTCGGAGCATAAGCCAGCAATCCGAAATCAAAAAAAAATAAAATTAAATACGATTTCAAACTTATAAATGAAAAAAATCCCATACTTTCGATTTGGCAAACACGGTGTCGAGGGTGAACACTTGACTAGGAATTGAGAGTTCCGAGGTTCAAACGCCACAACAAACGAGAATCAAAAGCGTAAGGACATTCAATGTTAAAAAGGAGTACAAAATACCTAACAGGTTGGCTGATAAGTCCCCGGTCTGACACATAGATGGCGTCGCTAGTGTCATGGATAAAGGCTACTAAGCAACATTCAAACGTTGCCTCATTTTAAAACACCCTTAAAGCATTCAAATGTTACCTTGTATTAATACGCCCTTAACACAAACGAACACACACGTTGCTCGTTTGAGTTATGCGCTACACTTGAAGCAACTCATATCTAACATAGGGCTCCGAGATTTGAGGATTAATCCATTGCTCCAGAAGGATTAATCCAAGATAAATCTTTAAGTAATCCAATTTTTAACTTGGCTGAGCTCTTCACACGCTAGCGTATTCTAGTTCTACGGGAACGGTATCAGCGGCTTGCTGACGCACGCTCAGTTCTAATGATCAGTGCTAATTTAGTTTCGTGTGTCGTGGTCGTCTCGTGAGGGTCTGTCTGGTGGCACATATCCAATTCAGTAAACTCGATATTGTTAGGTCACCTGCACTGCGTTGTGGCACCATTCGTGCCCGTGCAGAATGTGCGAAAAGGCCAGCTTTCGCATAATAAGCCCGTATTTCTTTGAAGGAAGCTTAAACGCGGAGAGATACCTTAATTTTTTGGAAGACGAACTGCCAGTTCTCCTAGAAGATATTCCATTAAATTTCAGGAGCCAAATAATATACCAGCACGACGGAGCTCCACCATACTTCGGAAGGTCAGTTAAATCCTGGATGGACCAGCACTACACGAACCGTTGGATAGGGAGGAATGGCCCAGTCAATTGGCCACCACGATCTCCAGACCTAACACCAATGGACTTTTTTCTATGGGGATATAGATATAGTTTACAGAAAACCAATCACAACAAGAGATCAACTAATTCAAGAAATTAATCAGGCTTTCGGTATCGTACAGTGAAATATGGTGAGCATTGATTTATGCGATGAAATGCGGAAAAGGGCTAACAGTTGCATTACATGTGATGGTGATCATTTTGAGCAGTTTGTTTAAAAATAAAATTAAAAAAGTAACGGTTATGTTTTTTCAACTGTTTTTTGTATTTTTCATAGTTGCAAAGTGTTGAGTAAGGAGCCAAGCCTACTAAGCCCTAGATGCGTTTTTTACCCGCACGTTCAAGATTCTTGTGAATTAAAAAGTGGGATCAAGAGAAATCAATTTATTTCTCATGGCGGGAAAAAAACCAGTTCGATATATTGATACCAAAAGAAAGGTAATGAATTTGTTAATCTGGAAAAATTTTTTCAACTAGCGTTAATTGGACCATTTTTATACTAAAATAGCTGCCAAACTGGAAAAATTGAGTTCAAATTTGGAAATTTTGTGTTTCCTCACTTAAATTTCCATTAAACATTTAAGTTTTGACTCTAGATTTATTTTTGCCTCAAAGCACATGCAATTGGCTATTCAAAACCATGAATTTTTTCTTTTGGAGTATTGAAATAAACGCGGGGGAATTTTTTTTCTAACCTTTGTGCAGAAAAATTTAAAAGCGTTGTAACTCCTCAGGGGTGCATTTGCGGCCCCACCCCCTCCCATACAATTTTTTGTTGGTCTCGACATCCCTTACCACCCTGCGCCGGATGTACTTGCTCTCGTGAATCACCCTGTATATATAGAAATGATCAGGATCAAAAACTGAATCGATTTAGAAATGTCCGTCTGTCTGTCTGTCCGTCCGTGGTCGGATCTCCTCCGAAGCGGCTGGACCAATCAAGTCGAAATTTGGCACACAAGTATATCGGGATCCAAGTATGATCCTAAGTAAAAATGGAAGACATCCGCCCACTGCCACGCCCACAAACTAATTTATTGTGTTTTTTAGTAAAATACTTGTAATTTGCGAACTACTCAACACATTTCATTGATATTTGGAGTGCTGGTAAACTACAAAAAACCACATATCCTCGAGCCACGCCCACAAATAAGGGTTTATCGTAACTTGGGAAGTAAAAGGCGTAGAAGCTTCAAATTCGCAACATAGGTTGACCAAGGCAAATGAAATGTGTAGGAAAATATTTTATGTGGCCCGCCCACTGCCACGCCCACAAATGAAGATTTTTCTTAACTTCTGAAGTAAAAGGCGTAGAAGCTTCAAATTCGCAACATAGGTTGACCAAGGCAAATGAAATGTGTAGGAAAATATTTTATGTGGCCCGCCCACTGCCACGCTCACAAATGGAGATTTGTCGTAACATAGAGCGCCAATAATGTGGGAACGCTGGATATTTTAAAGTCGGGCTTGACCGACTTTAGCTTTCTTACTTGTTTAAAGTTTAGATTCAAAAGTTTTTATTATTTCGCTCTCTTTGGGAACATATATTTTTATAGATAATTGAATTTAAAACAAGTAATGCTACAGTTCCACTTATTCATTACCGACCCTTCATTAGCGCTAATGAAAGCTTAATGAGAAAAGGTTCCACTATCAATTAACCGATTTTTCATTAGCTAAACAGCTGAGTCCAATTGTACGAGGGTGGTCTGAAAAAATTGTGATCCAACAAAGATACGAGTCATATATGAATTATAGTTTTTTTAAATATTTTTCTACATCATTTCCTTGACACATTGCGGCAAAACTCTGATTTTTTAAACGCCTTAAGTGCGGCAACAGAGCGTTAAAACTGTTTATTTCAACAAGTTTTTGATATAATGTAAGCAAACGCGGCACACAATACGCGGAAAGCTTTTTCATGCCTAAATCTTGCTTCAATATGCGTCAAACAAGTTCTTTGGACTTGTTAATGGCCTCTGGCAGATCTCTCACTTTAATTTGGCACTATTTGGTGAACTTTATCGATGTTATCATCAGTTGTTGAAGTTTTTGGACGTCCCGAACGCTCATCTTCACCCAAGCTATTACGGCCAATAACCACTGAGCATCCTTAATCCCTGAAATATTGGTGAGTACTCGTCAACAGAGGCGCCATCTTCACGTTAAAGTCGGAAAATTTTCAGATAGCCCTCGTAAAAATCAAGAAATGACAGCCTGCGAAAGCAAGATAACCAAAAGGCAAAGGGAAAAACTAAATCAGCTAACCTATTAGTTTTGGTCAGCGAAATCTCATTATGGGCTTTTTGCTTGACCACTGGCAGTGCGAAATCAAGATTTATTGCAACAAAAAGCTTATAAATTTTTTTTTGGCGGAACCCATTTCTTTTGAAAATCAGCTGATCTGGGAAAGTAGAGTCGCATTTTCACTTACTAGAGATGGCGAAACACTCGATAAGTGCAAGAATATGGAATGCAACCATGTTCATTAAACCTAATTAAAAGTTAATGTGTCATTACCACCACATTATCGGCCAGCGTTTTGTATGGGTAATGGCAACTTAATGGCTTCATTAGCGCGGTAATAAGAAAATCCGCTAATTAGCCCAAGTGGAACCGGGGTTATAGTCAGGCGAGCCTGACAATAGAATACCCGACACAGACACATATGTTCAAATAAAATTTAATATCAAGAAGTGTTTAAGGCCATAAGGGGCCCCATATACCGAGTTTTATTAAATTTCTTTATGAAAACTGCCCCTTTGCCACGCCCACTTTTCCAATTTTTTGGAATTTTAATCGGAGGCTTAGATGTACGCTCAAACCCTAACTTTCATTGAAATATTTGGAAAAAGTCCGATTTTGAGGCAGTTTTAAGAATTTTGTGACAGACCATAACAAACAGGTTGGCTGATAAGTCCCCGGTCTGACACATAGATGGCGTCTCTAGTATTAAATTCATACTATTTTTATATAGTGGCAACCTTCAAATGATTCGTGTCAAAATTTGACGTCTGTAAGTCAATTAGTTTGTGAGATAGAGCGTCTTTTGTGAAGCAACTTTTGTTATTGTGAAAAAAATGGAAAAAAAGGAATTTCGTGTTTTGATAAAATACTGTTTTCTGAAGGGAAAAAATACAGTGGAAGCAAAAACTTGGCTTGATAATGAGTTTCCGGACTCTGCCCCAGGAAAACCAACAATAATTGATTGGTATGCAAAATTCAAGCGTGGTGAAATGAGCACGGAGGACGGTGAACGCAGTGGACGCCCGAAAGAGGTGGTTACCGACGAAAACATAAAAAAAATTCACAAAATGATTTTGAATGACCGTAAAATGAGGTTGATCGAGATAGCAGAGGCCTTAAAGATATCAAAGGAACGTGTTGGTCATATCATTCATCAATATTTGGATATGAAAAAGCTCTGTGCAAAATGGGTGCCGGGCGAGCTCACATTTGACCAAAAACAACAACGTGTTGATGATTCTGAGCGGTGTTTGCAGCTGTTAACTCGCAATACACCCGAGTTTTTGCGTCGATATGTGACAATGGATAAAACATGGCTCTATCACTACACTCCTGAGTCCAATCGACAGTCGGCTGAGTGGACAGCGATCGGTGAACCGTCTCCGAAGCGTGGAAAGACTCAAAAGTCCGCTGGCAAAGTAATGGCCTCTGTTTTTTGGGATGGGCATGGAATAATTTTTATCGACTATCTTAAGAAGGGAAAAACCATCAACAGTGACTATTATACGTCGTTATTGGAGCGTTTGAAGGTCGAAATCGCGGCAAAACGGCCCCATATGAAGAAGAAAAAAGTGTTCTTCCACCAAGACAACGCACCGTGCCACAAGTCATTGAGAACGATGCCAAAAATTCATGAATTAGGCTTCGAATTGCTTCCCCACCCACCGTATTCTCCAGATCTGGCCCCCAGCGACTTTTTCTTGTTCTTAGACCTCAAAAGGACGCTCGCAGGGAAAAAATTTGGCTGCAATGAAGAGGTGATCGCCGAAACTGAGGCCTATTTTGAGGCAAAAGCGAAGGAGTACTACCAAAATGGTATCAAAAAATTGGAAGGTCGTTATAATCGTTGTATCGCTCTTGAAGGGAACTATGTTGAATAATAAAAACGAATTTTGACAAAAAAATGTGTTTTTCTTTGTTAGACCGGGGACTTATCAGCCAACCTTTTAGTACTGCATTTAGCCTTAATAATAGACAAATCTAGGAAATTTTTGGGAGGATGTTTATGGCTACATAAGTAGAGGCATAAGTGCCAACTTTCGTTGAAGTCCCATTTGAATTTCGGGTGTAGGAGAGAATTTTTAAAAAACGCCCGTCTGCCACGCTCACTTTTACAATGTTTTGAATTCGTAGTAATTGCCCTTAAACATGTTTAAATACCAAATTTCATTAAAATATCTTGAAAAACTCCGATCTTATAGCAGTTTTTGTTGTTTTCGTAACAGACCCTAGTACTGAAGGTACCCCTAAAAATGGTCCGATCGGGTCCATTCTCAAACTTGTTCTTACTCATGTCCCCGTTAGTACGCATACCCCCCGTTAGCACGCATGTCAAGATATCTCAACTCCTTCGATAAGATAACTGTATACAGACAGACAGACGGACGGACATGTCTAAATCGAATCTCCTGGTGACGCTGATCATTTCTATATATATTTTTTATGGTCTATCTCAACTGGTTCTGGGTGTTACACACAACCACACAAACGCAATATGTATACCCTCGACACAGAGTGTGTCGGGTATAAAAAGAAAAAATAATAAATATAAAAAAAATTTAAGGAGCTGCTTCAACATTTCTCAATGTCAGTCTCACGGCGACGTTTTTGGCAGTTTACATATTTTAAATATTTATTTTTATTGAGTTTAAATGCCACTCTCAATTCTCTAATAAAGTGAGACTCTGGAATTTCAGACTGGTACGAGGAGCCTGAAAAGATGGAAGAAAATTAATAACATGGAATTCGATGATATAAAATTTTTATTCGATGGAGTACTTACGGTAAATTCCATTGAATAGGGCCTTTGAAGGCTTTTTTGCATTTACTCTATCCACATCATAATCCATAAATATGGCCATATCAATTACATTGCCCAAATTTTTTTTTACTCCAGCCGGAAGGAGCAGAGATTTCAGCGTTTCTATCTACACCGAGAGAAAAAGGTAGTTATATTAACTGAAAAAGCAGGTTAAAATAACCGAGTTCACCGTTAATTCTTAGCTTATGTGTAGTAGCGGTCAATTCAACAGTACAAACACAGTCAATAGGGATATAACTACCTGATGGTTGATATAACTGTCTCGCGGTTAAATCAACTGTCACCAGCGACTGGGAAAAAAAAATTTATTTTTTGCTTTGACTTTTTTTTACCTTCTTTTATTAATATTTTTTTTTTTTTTATTAAATTATTATATTTTTTCTTTATTTATTTGTTTCTTTTTAAATCTTTTTCTCTTTCATCTCTTTAAATTTTCTCGCCTCGGCCTAGCCTTGAACCGCTGACCACCAGATCGCTGGGCGAACGTCTTAACCATTACGCTAAACAAACGAATTTAATTTGTTGGTCAAAACGCTCACTTGAGCCATTGAGTAATAATATAATAGAGTAGCAATCACGAACAAAATTATTTTTCTATGGGACACCCAATGACGGGTGTCAAACCACTCAAATAATGAGTAGTTTGCGGCTTTTGCTTGTTACTGCTTCCACTTTGATTCTCTCGAGAATGAATACAAAAGCATGTATGTATATATGCATATATGTGTACAAATTTTATTTCTATTAATATGTACATACGTACAAAAAACGAAGAAAAAGAATTTCGCGTGCATGAATACAGTACAGTAAGAAGAGCTCTAAATAATAATGGTTTTCATAGCCGAACTCCACGCAAAAAACCACTTATAAGCGAAAAAAACCGAGAACTTCGTTTGGCTTTTGCAAAAAAATATATAGGAAAAGGAATCGATTTCTGGAAACAAGTTTTGTTTACGGATGAATCTAATAGCGCGTTTCTATATGGTGTTTAACTCTGAGATGTTTAGCTAAACACTTCGAGCGGTTCCACGTATGCGAGGTGTTTAAGTTTGACAGCTGTTTGTTTATTTACAATTGCAAGCAGTGTTGCCATTTGTAAGAAAATCACTTGACGGGAAAGAGGAACAGAATTATTAAATTCGGCAAAATGTAGGGAATTCGTGGTATATTCTTAAATATTAAGAGATATTTTGAATATAGTTTCTTGTCGATCAATAAAAACGACAAAATAAACGTCTCGTCTCGTGGAGTTGGAAGTGGAAAACCCAGAAAAAACTATATCTGAAAGAATTTAGGAGGATTATAATTTTTACACGGTTTTCAAATCGATTTCTGTGACATGGCCCATAACCTTAATTTTATTATTTTTGGTAAAAACTATCGTTCAGCATCGATACTCTACCAAGAATCATACAATACAAGATTATGCTTGGCGCATATTATACTTTTTTTCGAATTTTTCCGTGTGTAAAAAAATTTTGGGAATTTTTTGTAGTTTGTAGGGAATTTTTAGTTTTGCTTTTGGCAACATTTTTTTGCTTTTTGTTTTGATTTTCTTATGACAGTTAGATATGCATGAAATTCCGATACGATAAATCGATTTTTTTCCTATCGATGAAAGTGTTTATGAGATATTAAAGAGATAAACACTTCGTTATCGCGTTTAACTTTCGTATGGCAAAACACGAGTTTAACACCTCGTTTAGGGCCCTAAACGCTTAAACGCGAGTTAAACACCATATGGAAATGCACTATAAATATAATATATTTGGAAGTGACGGGAAAGCCAAAGTTTGGAGAAAACCCAATACAGCAATGGACCCGAAACATTTGATTCCTACTGTTAAGCATGGCGGTGGCAATGTTATGGTTTGGGGTGGTGTCGCTGCGTCTGGAGTCGGAAACTTAGTGTTTGTCGAGGGCAATATGGATCGTTTTCAGTACAAAAAGATTTTGGAAGAAAATTTGATGCCGTCAGTCCACAAATTAAACCTGGGAAAGAGCTGGATCTTCCAACAGGACAACGATCCGAAACACACCGCCCACATTGTTAAGGATTGGCTACTGTACTATGCCCCACGTCAGCTGAACACACCACCTCAAAGCCCAGATTTGAACGTTATTGAGCACGTTTGGGAGCTTCTGGAGCGTAAGATACGGGAACATGTAATTTCTAGTGCTCCAAAGCTAAAAGAGAAACTGCAGGAGGAATGGCAAAAAATAACGCCCATCGAGATTGAAAATTTGGTTCAATCAATGCCCAGACGTCTTCAGGCAGTCATAGATGCTTCTGGTGGGCCAACAAAGTATTAAAATAAAATCACAAATAACGTTAAGTGCCTTACTGAAGTCTTTTCTGTTAATTTTGATAGCGTATGCAGACTTTTGTCAATGTATTTTTTTTAGTTTTTTCTGAAAAATTGTTTAAGTTTACAGTGGAAAAGTTTTTTTGTTGGTTATATATGATTAAAAATTCATTTGAAACAAAACTGCATCATTATTTTTTCTCAAAATGCTTTTGGACACGTCAGGTAGCAAAATTAGGGCTCGTATGTAGACTTTTGTCCGCCACTGTACGTACAAAAAACGAAGAAAAAGAATTTCGCGTGCATGAATAGATATGCATACAGGAAAGTGTATATAGACAAAGCCGTTGTTCAGTATAGAGGATGAAAAAATTTCATATTTGAAAAATTTATGGAATTGTAAGTACTTTTTTTTTTGTTCCTTTCGTAAAGGAGGAAGAAGACTTTTGAATTATTTTGTCCACCGTTTTTATACCCGACACACTCTGTGTCGAGGGTATATTGCGTTTGTTGGGTTGTGTGTAACACCCAGAACCAGTCGAGATAGACCATACAAAATGTATATGGAAATGATCAGCGTCACCAGGAGATTCGATTTAGACATGTCCGTCTGTCCGTCTGTCTGTCTGTCCGTCTGTCCGTCTGTCTGTATACAGTTATCTTATCGAAGGAGTTGAGCTATCTTGACAAAATTTGGTATGCGTGCTCACGGGGACATGAGTAAGAACAAGTTCGAGAATGGACCCGATCGGACCATTTTTAAGGGTACCCCCAGTACTAGGGTCTGTTATGAAAATCACAAAAACTGCTCTAAAACCTGAGTTTTTCAAGATATTTTGATGACACTTGGTATTTGAACATGTTTAAAAGCAAGTAATATGATTTCATAAAATTTGAAAAGTGGGCGTGGCAGAAGGGCGTTTTTCGAAAATTGTCTCCTACACCCGAAATACAAATGGGACTTGAACGAAAGTTGGCACGTATGCTTCCGTGATAGCCAGTAACGTCCTCCCCAAAAATTTTTTCGATAGAACCATTATTAAGGGTACCTCTAGTACTAGGGTCTGTCACAAAAAATCCCAAAAATGCCAAAAATGCTATTTATATTTACATAGCAGTTCCGCATATTTCAAGTAAGTATTGTAAAAGTCGATCATGCCGACAATTTTCATGTTACTCCTTCATAGAAAATCACCCTACATTAACAACCAGCATCGTATGCTCATCAATGAGGATAAAACGCTTCGGCTACATAAGCAATCGAAGCAAAAAACGAAATTTCAATTTTCTGGTCACCAAAAACTTGGAAGCACACATCAAAAACACAAAAAACTGGTTTGGCCTTTCAAATCAATAAGTGTGAAGAAACCGAATTAAATGGAATGAATAAAAACGAGAGGTCCGATTTTGTTGTTCTTCACTTTCGCTTTTTTGATTTTTTGCGGAAATCCAAAAACTCACGTTCTTCACGCAATTTTTCAAATCAATGCGTGCGAACAGTTAGGCATTAGCAACTCTATTTGCGGGAAAGAGAGGTTCGATCTTTGTTGACATTTTTTTCAAAAATCTCGTTTGTGTTCCTTCCTTTCGCTGACTATTCCCCTAATTACTCTGCCCGCCCGCATCAACAAGCAGGCACACAAGTTTTCGAGTGATTCCGTCTCTTATTATTCTTTACTCAATGCTTGAGCTTATGGTTGCTCAAGTTTTGGGGAACGTGCTTAAGGAATTGTTTCACTCCCAAAATTTTTTGCTTGAAAATGAACCATTAAAAAAAATTTAATAAATTAAAATCTTAAAAATTTAGGAGAAAATTTTTGCCTTAAAAAACAACTACACTCTGAACAAAAAAAAAAACTATAATTAAAAAAAAAAATCCAGAAAAATTCCCGCCGCCAGCATGGATAGAAACCCGAATCTCACGACGGTCAACTCACAGCTTAAACAACTGAGCTATTGAAAACTCCGGAGACGGTTGATCAGAATGCGAACTTATACGTCTAAGTGAACGAAAGCGAATTTGAACATAAAAAGTGACTATTTTTCAACTGTTGATTTGACTGCCTTTTTCAGTGCATTTAACGGGGAATACAGTTAATTTGACCACTCTTACTTTAACTGTTCTAAGTGGTTGATTTAACAGTTCTTATTTCTCTCGGTGTAACGATAGTAAAAGAAATTATTGCTTTTTATTTGTTTACCACATGAGGTGTGGGTTTTACTCACGTGCAGTTCAGAATTCTGTTGCATTGCATTATTTACAGCACGGACGTCATCTTCACTTCTAAGGGGAAATATCTTTGTAGCGCTCGCTATGTTCTTCTTAACTGTTTGTTGCAGCATGCTTGAAACTTCGCACTGCTTTTTCATTAGAGCATCGATTTTTGCATCCACGTGTACTAGAGAGAATAAATTTACTGTAGCATGGAAATGAAGTGTGGAAAAATGAGTCGTTCATTGGATAAAGGGAATAAGTCCATTTTTGGCTTTTTTGAGATTTAGCGTGGATACACTTCCTCTTATGACTAACAATGTATGGTAAAATTTTTGTTTTCAAATTTCAACGGAAACCCCCTTTTAAAAACAAAACATTTTTTTGTACGAAACGCAACATTTTTATTTTCAGTGGAAAAAGGGAATAAGTCCACGCTTGCATTTATATTGCATTAACGACTTGTTAACTTTGCTTTTAATTACTCTTATTTGTTTCTGTTTCTTGCCTCTCTTCGAGATTTCGCTACCTGCCAATTTTTTGTGTTCTTTAAATTGTTGTTGTACTTAGTTCATTGCTGCATGAGAGCAGCAATCGGAATCGTAACTGTAATCCAACTTTATGCTTTATTACATTTGAATTCGACCTTTGATCGCTGTTATGATATCGATGTGGTTAGAAGATTTTCTAATTTAGTAAGTGCAGTGAGTGCAGTGAGTGCAGATCGTGCGACTGTGCGAATGCACTGAACTAAAAAACAAATTATCTGCAGCCTTTTTTTTTGCAAATTCATAAAAAATTTACTCTTTCCAAAATATACTAATTCAATTAAAACATTACGGGAGGTAAGCCAATATTTACATGGATATTTTTTCTTTTTATTTCCGAACGAATGCTCAAAGTCAAAACATAATTAATTTACATTTTTACGCTATCGATTTTAACAAAAAAAATTTTTGTGGACTTATTCCCTTTTTCCACTGAAACTCTTATCAATAAAAACGTATTTGTATCATATTAACAGGTTTTGTGAACACATACACTTACATACTAATATTATATATTTACAAATTGTAAAAGAAGCCCTTATAATCAATTTTGCAATTTTGGCTTTGAGTTTTGTTGTAGCAATTAGTTTTAAAGTCAACGTCTACTGTTCTGTCGTTTTTCTCCGTTTCAAATTTTTGGACTTATTCCCTTTATCCACTGAGCGACTCAAATGTAAGTTCTCCTTGATATGCTGCAAATCTCTCGTCGATTGAATCTGAACAAAAAGATACCTATATATTAATAACGGTTATTGGAAAATATATTCCTACCCTTAGGCTAGACGATATGGTTAGTATCCAAATTTTGGCTATTTTTGAGTAATTTTTTGTCCTAATCCAGTCCAAATCGTGTAACCACCAACCATACGTATGGTCAAATGTCATTTGGTTACGTTTGTTCACGCTGCAGCCAAACGTTTGGATGCCAAACTAGCCATATCGTGTAACACCCCTTTGGGACAACACGGACAAATTTGTTTAACAAATGGGACGAATTTGCGCTGATTTGTCATTTGGTCAAGCTCAAAAATAGACATATGACCAAATGGCAAACGTTGATGTCGAAACTTAAGATAAATTCAAGCGGTTTTTAAAACAAAGTGGTTTTATATATTTATTTCAACAGAAATCTAAAATTTTTTGAAAGAAATCGATATTCAACGTATCGATGTTTTCATAATGAGCCTTTCACAAGCCGAAATGATTTTTCGCATAATTGTATCCTTTTTGGGTGAAACCAACGAAAGCAGATTTTCGAAAGAAAATTGTTGTACAAATCGGCCTTTTCTTCTTCCAGCTCGTTGTACAACTTTGCGCAAAACCCTTCTTGGTCCCGACGAGTAACCCAATTTCTTAACCAAGCTCGGGGACGTTTACGAGGCTTTTCAAACACAGTTCGGTCCGAATCGTCGTCAAAAATATAGCCGGCCAATACGACGGCAAGAATTCTTTTATTTTTTGCATTTAGCGAAATTTTTTTAAATTTTTATGAAAACAATCTCTGGCTGATGTGTTCACTCTATGCACAACAATATTATTTAGCGTCAATTGACAGTTGGCCATAATTTCATTTGGTCACTATCGTGTATATAGTGTAACCCCCAAGCAAACCAAAAAAGCAATTTGGGACCGAACAATATTTGGACACTATCTAGAATTGGTGGTGCGCAAACGTTTTGGGACAAAATGCGCATATCGTGTAACCGCTAAACAAATGTCTTGCTGAAAAATGAGCATACAAACCAAAATTTAACCATAAGATTTCAACCAAACGTTTGGTCATTCACCATATCGTCTAACCGTCACTTTATGCTTACTTTTAACGATGGTTTCTACCCATGTCATGCCCTTGCATGTGAGGTTTTGAATGCTGCTGCTACATTGAATATTTGTTATATTTATGTTTTCATTCTGCATTATATCCTCTAATTCGTCTGTCTCAATATGTTTAGTTGTAGTGGAACATTTACGACGGAAATTTCTTGCAGCCATTTTCTCTGTAAATCGATTTAGTTTAAATTATGAGCGATTGGAATCAATACGAAAGAGTTTTCAAAGGGTAAACAAACGAGTTTATAATAAATAGCATCTAAAGGAAAAAATTCTTCTTGTTCTGACATTTCACGAGAAGCAACAACTATTCCGAGTTCTGACATGGAATGCATTGGCTCGACGAAAAAATTTTGTATTTCTAAAAATCGTTTCCCTATAACAAATTTTTTTCCATTACATTCTTTGAATCCTGTTATTTTGATGTGAACTGATTCACGTATACGGCAGTAATTGTTGGGTTGACGCAAAGTCAGTTTGAAAGCTTCGTTCTCAAATGCAATATTTTCTCTATATCTGTCAATCTTAAAACCATATTGTTTCTTAATCGGGGAAAAAAGTTTGCTGAGCAGAATGCTTCATAAGTTGTTCAAGGATGTAAGTGGGCTTTCTTGCTTTTCTTTTAATTTCTTGAAGATAACTTTCGAATTTGCAATGAAATCATGAATAAACCCAATTTCTTTAACAGTTTTAGCTATGTGAAGAATGTTGTGAACATTGTATGTAACAGTTTTTGGGAAGTAAATGGTAGGAAAAAACTCGACAAAATCTTGTAATAACTTTTCGGCCACTTCTAAATTAACTCGAAAATTTTTTTTCGACGAAAGCAATCTGTACGCACAATGCAATAATAGGAAATGGTAATACATGTCGTCATGCACAATGTTTTTAAGAACTAAGTACTACACCCGTATAGAGGATGAACTGCCTAAGCTCAGTAGCCTTCCATAAATGTACCTCTTCTAAGCTTCTTGGCTTGCGAGCGAATTCGCCTGGCATAAATTGCGATAAAGAAATAAGCCGTGTTGATATTTCACTTTTGCTTTTTAGAGATAAAGGGAAATTAGTTTGGTTTTTCAATATGCTACGCAACATTTTTCTTGTTACTCCTAAATCAAGAAGATGCATGGGGTCCAAGGGAAACTGGCTAACCATTTTTACTCCCAACTCTTCTAATAAGGTTTTTCTCGACCTAAAAAATTCTAAGTGGTGCAATATATCCCTGCGCTCAGAAAAATCTTCATCAGTCCTTTCAATAGAAGTCCCAACTAACAAAATAGGTCGAAAATAAGTAGATTCGACTGCGTTTAAGGGCACACTATTTGTTTGACCTGACCTAAATAAAGCAAAATTACGTCCATTCGACGTTGATTCGTCGAAAGTGGGGAATAGAATGGAAGTCGATTGGCAGTAATAATAGGGCATAATAAGGCATTTAGTTGTTAAAGTTAGGGAGTTAAGAATGCAGTTCGACCAAAAATAAGTATAAAAGAAGTCAAGAGGACGTCGAAATTACGAAATTTTAACCTAAATTGGGCTTATGAATTAAATGAATTCAAGTAGAGAAAAAGAGAAAGATATAGGTATAATAATTTCTTACTTATTAATATGTATTTACACATAGTGCAATGAATGAAAGAATGAAAATTCTAGCAACTACTTATGTTATTTGAAAAAAAGAATAAATAAAATATGGGTTTTATGGAAAAATATTTTCGATTCATAAAACCAAATTATATATGCCAGCTTAGATTTATGGTGAAAGTATTTCTTGCAATTCTGAATTTTTCACGGGCCATTTCAATTATCAAAAATAAAAGAAAATTTTATTTAAAAAAATTTTTTTTCATACTGAAACAGATTGAGAAGAAGAATTTGCAAACTGAAATACGAAACAAGATGGCAGAACGTAAACATGGACCACAAAGTCGAATATCCTTGTTTTCTTAACCAAATAGGTCAAATTCACTTTGAAATTTCGACCTATAATTTGGAATGCCCTATTTAAGTAATTTAAACTTACAAGTTAAGTTTTTTTATAATAATTTTTGACTTATTAAGGCATTTTTCGTTCAAGTAGCCTTATCAGGTCCTTTATTATTTATTTTAGTACCAATAAGGTATTCCAACTTATTGAGGCATTCTAGAGACATTTCGACCTAATTCGGCGTTTTGCCTTTAAATCGCCTTGAAAGTAAATATTCCGCCAAAATACTCGACATTTCACAAACACGTGCGTGCAATGTACATTTAGCGCAAATAGAAAGAGATATGGCGTGACGTCATGAAGGAGTTTTTCATGACGTGGTTGTTGTCTTGCATGTGAATCAAGGGAACTTTTGTGTTTTATTTTTATATTTGAAGAGCTTAGGAACAAAAGGTGACATTTACACTTTTTATTTTTTTGAGTAAATTGAGAAAATAAATATTAAAAAGTAACTTTTTGCCCCAGAAGCAGCTTTTCAAGCTCATTTTTCTACGAAGCAAGTAACTTTTTAAACTAATCTTAGCGGATAATGATAAAAGTCAACCTTTTGAGTCGTATAAAAATGAAAAACCCAAAAATTCCAAACACGTAAATGTCACCTTTTGTTCCTAAATGTATTCTCTTACAGACAGACAGACAGACAGACAGACGGACAAATGAACAGACGGACAAATGAACAGACGGAGGGGCATACTTAAATATAAGCTTAATATAAAAAGGGCGTAACATGCATTTTCAGTATTTTACAGGAAAAAAAATAACTGAATAAAAGAGGAAGATTTGTAGTTTTGACTTTTTTAATGTAGTTTTTATAAGAAAGTCTAAGTAATTGAATACTGTAAAAGTGTTTAACCATTTTATATTTCCCATAAAACTGTTTTCGGTTTAAAATGTAATCCTTCAAAATATTTGTGCATTTAAAATTGAATTTTTAGTCGAAATGAATTCAGATTCTAGAGCATGCCTGTATATGATATGACCATCTACGAAATTCATCTATATTAACCTAACGATATGTCTTTTTTACTCTATAGAAAAATATTGAAAACATTACCTACTATTTTCAAAAAAGAAAAACATTAAGGGGTCTCATGCAAAACATTTACACCGTGTAAACTGAGTTAAGTAAGTAAAAAAGTCAAAATTTCATACAAAATTTGACAGTTTTATTAACTTTTCTCAGTTTACACGGTGTAGCTGCGTTCCATGAGGAACCTTATTGTAATTTTAAATATTTGAAATAAAACACAAATTTACTGCATTTGTACATAAAAATAAACATAAATAAAACACAAAAATTGGCTTGAGTTACACTCAAAACAACATCAGCGTCATATGAGAAGTTCTGACGTGACGTCATTTGCGCAGTGAGAGCTGAGAGCATCATGCTCTTTGGCGCTACGTTAGATCGAAAACATTCACGCTCTTATGAATTGGGCAAATATAGGGCAGAACAGGGCATATGATTTTTATACCCAGCGTAAGCGGGGTATATTAGTTTTGTGCAAATCTTGTAACAGGGAGAATTAAGCTCCGGAGATATAGAAAAATATATATAGAAATGATCAGGATCAAAAACTGAATCGATTTAGACATGTCCGTCTGTCCGTCTGTCCGTCTGTCCGTCTGTCCGTCTGACCGTCTGTCCGTCTGTCCGTCCGTCCGTGGTCGGATCTCCTCCGAAACGGCTGAACCAATGAAGTCGAAATTTGGCACACATGTATATCGGGGTCCGAGTATGATCCTAAGTAAAAATGGGAGACATCCGCCCACTGCCACGCCCACAAATGAATTTATTGTGTTTTCAATAAAATGCTTGTAACTTGCGAACCACTCAACACATTCCATTGATATTTGGTGTGCTGGTAAACTACAAAAAGGGACATATCCTGGCAAAAAATGGACGCCGCCCTTCTCGAGCCACGCCCACAAATAAGCCCAAAAATAAGGGCTTATCGTAACTTGTGAAGTAAAAGGCGTAGAAGCTTCAAATTCGCAGCATAGGTTGACCAAGGCAAATGAAAGGCCTAGGAACAAAAATTTATGTAGCCCGCCCACTGCCACGCCCACAAATAGAGAATTTTCATAACTTCCGAAGTAAAAGGCGTAGAAGCTTCAAATTCGCAACATAGGTTCACCAAGGCCAATGAAAAGTGTAGGAAAAAAATTTTTGTGGCCCGCCCACTGCCACGCCCACAAATAAAGATTTTTCGTAACTTCCGAAGTAAAAGGCGTAGAAGCTTCAAATTCGCAACATAGGTTCACCAAGGCGAATGAAAGGTGTAGGAAAAAATTTTATGTGGCCCGCCCACTGCCACGCCCACAAATGAAGATTTTTTGTAACTTCCGAAGTAAAAGGCGTAGAAGCTTCGAATTCGCAACATAGGTTCACCAAGGCGAATGAAAGGTATAGGAAAAAATTTTTTGTGGCCCGCCCACTGCCACGCCCACAAATAAAGATTTTTCGTAACTTCCGAAGTAAAAGGCGTAGAAGCTTCAAATTCGCAACATAGGTTCACCAAGGCGAATGAAAGGTGTAGGAAAAAATTTTATGTGGCCCGCCCACTGCCACGCCCACAAATGAAGATTTTTTGTAACTTCCGAAGTAAAAGGCGTAGAAGCTTCGAATTCGCAACATAGGTTCACCAAGGCGAATGAAAGGTATAGGAAAAAATTTTTTGTGGCCCGCCCACTGCCACGCCCACAAATAAAGATTTTTCGTAACTTCCGAAGTAAAAGGCGTAGAAGCCTCAAATTCGCAACATAGGTTCACCAAGGCGAATGAAAGGTGTAGGAAAAAAATTTATGTGGCCCGCCCACTGCCACGCCCACAAACGAAGATTTTTCGTAACTTCCGAAGTAAAAGGCGTAGAAGCTTCGAATTCGCAACATAAGTTCACCAAGGCGAATGAAAGGTGTAGGAAAAAATTATTTTTGGCCCGCCCACTGCCACGCCCACAAATAAAGATTTTTCGTAACTTCCGAAGTAAAAGGCGTAGAAGCTTAAAATTCGCAACATAGGTTCACCAAGGCGAATGAAAGGTGTAGGGAAATAATTTATGTTGCCCTCCCACTGCCACGCCCACAAATAGAGAAGCAAAGCATAGTGCGCTCATAATGTCGGGACGCTGGGTATTTCAAAGTCGGGCTTGACCGACTTTAGCTTTCTTACTTGTTTTAGTTTGACTTATTTCGTCCTAATCGACAATTTGACTTTAAGGTCGAAAAATCAAGACTACTCGACTTATACGTTGAAGTATCCAATAAAATAAGTCAATTTTTGCCTTAATATAGCCTTTAAAGTAAAACGGACTTGATACTTGAATTTAAGGTAAAAATTTGGTTTATATGCCTTAAAAACTTCAGATAATTTCGAAATCAAAGTCAAGTCACTTCTAAGGCATTAAGGAGGGCATTTTTAACATTTTTTCAACCAAAAATTTTATTAAAAGTTGAAATGACTTTGAAGGCATTGCAAAGGTAGAATTTAAGTAATTTCTACCTTGAAAAAAGACTTTAAAGACAGGTAATTTATAAGGCAAAAAAACGGTCGAAAATAGGGAAAATTCAACCAAACTAGGTCGAATGGACTTAATGCTGGTCAGATTTCCCTATCTTGCTTGTTGGGGTAATTGTGTGCAAAAGTAACTACATTTTCAAATTTCTTTCCAACCTGTTTACACTTGCTGCATCCATTTAAATAATTGAGTCCCTTTATTCCGCATAAGAATGCTCGTGCAGGATTATCGCAAATGAATGAACGGATACTGAGTTTCAAAACTTTTTCTTCAAAATTTAAACCAGACACAAGTAATGTGCGAAGCTCCTCTACAAGATCATGAAGAAAGTCGCCTGCGCTACTGGGTTTACAGTTTCCTAAATAGAATCCAACTGGAAAAACTAATGAATTTTGTAAGTTGATTGCATGAGCAAGTATTGGCCATAAGGTTGTACATGAACTTTTAAAAAGGGTAAGTCCATCAATATCAAAATCAATTTCTATACATTCTTGCAAAAGGGGTTTCTCGCACTGACTGATTACTTTTATCAATTATTTTTCAAGACCTAAGTGCATATATTTGCACAGAAATTTTTTGTTTTTCAATATAACCCAAAACAGTGCTCATAGAAAGAGTTACATCTATAGATTCTTCTTTTAAAATTTTCAATAAAGCTTCAAACGACTCCTTGGTCGGGTTGTATTTGAAATACCACCGCTTCAACTTTTCACAAATCGTTTTGGGCGCTTTTTTGGAAATTTTTGGATTATTATCATTCACTGAGGTTGACAAGGAATTATCCAAATTCGGTGGGCTTGAATTCGAAATATTTACTTCATTGGATTCAGTTTCAATTAAACTATGCCCCTCGACTTCCAAAAGAGCGCCCTCACGTTTCATTAGTTTATATTCATTTTCTGCTAATCTTTTTAAATGTCTCTTATTAAATCCACGTTTCATTTTCACTGTTTTGTCTTAAATGTTATTTTTAAATGTTTATTTACCCTTTTTTTAAAACAGAAACAATTTATTTACTTATATTTTTTGCTTTAAATCACTCGATTTCGCACGTTCTGAAACAGACTGAGTATAAGGCTGCCACTCCGGATTGTTTTTATTGAAAACTGCATAAATTGCAGGTACAAATCTACCACGTTCACGTTCATGCTTTTTTAAGAAAGGGGGTGAACTCCTTTCTCATTCTTCAAGAGCATAAGACATGTTTTAAAATAACAGGTGGGCCAAAATTATTTTTAATGCCTAAATTTCTGTCGCTGTCAACGAAAATCAGTGTTCATAAAAGAGCAAATCAAATTAATAACAAATAAATTTTACCAAAAAATTTATTAATAACGAAATAAAATACTCTAATTCAATTGGAAAAAATCGAATGTTACCAAACTTCCATCTTGTTTACTCGCAAATTAAAGTAACATTGTTGTCTTGTTTGGCAAGAAGATAAGACAACAATGTTACCGTAATTTGCGAAGGAAAAAAATTGAGTTTTGGTAATAATTGATTTTTTTCAATTTGACTAGAGTATTTTATTTCTTTATTCATAAATTTTTTGTAAAAACTAATTTTTTATTAATTTGGTTTGCTCCTTTTAAAAAACTGAATTTCGTTGACAGGGACAGAAGTTAAGGCATTAAAAAGAATTTTGGCCCAGGTATCAAAATGATGTAGTTTGCAAGGGAGTTGTACTCCAGAGCTAAAAATTGAACTGAATTTTTCCGTTCTTTAAAAATTCTTTGCGTTCGGCAGCCAGCGATTTTAAAATTTTCAGTTCACAGGTAAAAACTGCGCTCGGGAGCTAAAAAATTATTGCCAGCCATAAAACGAAGCATAGCGCAATTTTTCAGTTCGCTAACGCAATTTTTATTGAGGTACCCTGCGCTAAATGCGAAATTTTTTTGCTGGTCTGAAATTCTTTTTTCCTGCTATTACCTAGAAATTTATCGCCGTTGCTGGGTTTTTTAGAACGTATTTTCCAAATTCTATTTCACAGCTACACAGCTACTGTATATACCGTGAAAATATCAAGAATATTTATTAATTAATAGATATTTCAAGCTTATCGGCCTATACGCCAACTGTTAGTATGTTTAAAACATTAAATTTGATGTGTGGCAGCTATAGACAAATCAGCCGTAGCCATATTCAAACTGGAAAGAACATTTCGAAAAAATCGAAACGAAGCTGCGGTTGATCATTTCGCTCCGTCTCGAGCATGTAGGAGTGTAGGTCTAACTCTTCTTCTTCCTAATCCCTGAAATGTGTTAGAGCTACGCTGCTTCAACATAGGCACATAGCATGAGGAAAAGAGAAGCATGCTATGGCAGCGAAATATTTAGTTCTGCTGTGGTGAAATGCATTGCCACTTTTATTTTTAATTTTGGAAGATTTTCGAGTATATTACATATAAAATATCTACCAAACTCATAAAATTATATGAAAAGATTGAAAAACATAAAACTAATCAAGGAATCGCAATATCAAGGAGAAACAGAAATTGTTTTTTTAGTCCTACCCTGTCCAGATAACTTTTTGATTACACTGTTTCAGCAAAAATACTAAATTCTATGTACAATGAAATTCGTAGCCGTAGTCAAAAATGTATGTAAATTTATTACAAAATGAAAACATTCGCGCACATTAACCCATTTAGGCCGGCACCTAAACCACTGGGCCGATGTGGGTTAAACTTCACCTAGATGTTTAAATCGAAAAATAAAAAAACGGTTTTATTTTTTTTTTTTTTATCTGGTCAGGTTTGGCCAGGAGACTCTGGTCGGTTAACCGACCACCAGGAAGAAGCGATATAAGAAAACTCAACAATAGGATACATTAATCTGTATTGAAAAATCGGTTTATTTTGGAAAAAAAAAAATAAAATAAATAGTGAATCTAATGAGACACTATACCATGTTGTGAAAGGCATTGAAGCATTTTGGATGTACTGCTACTTTGCATTTGGTACACTGAAATGGTGTGTGTTTGTGGCAATGACGGCAACGAGTAGGCTTTTCAACTTTTGTGATTCCATGACCGTTTTTATCAATGTGAATTTCATTCAAGGCAGTTGTGCCCCTCATATTAGGGGCGTTGGCTGGCCCCACTGTCCTATTTATTTTTACGCGCAGAAGACATTCAGCCACGTAAACACGGAAATCAAGTTGTGCCAACGCAGTTTTCTTTTTATTAGTATGCCGATTCTTCAATTGATCAATTCCTGGTGACTGAATTGCAACGACAGGATCCTCGTATTTGCGGAGAACACAGTGCAATTTCCATGCGTTGACCATGGCGGCGTCGAAAGCATTTGTTATCAGCGGCCAGTACCACTTCTTACCGCGGACGCGAATTCGATAATTGTTCATGGCATTGTCGAATAGGTCAACGCCACCCATGCGATTGTTGTATGCGTAAATTATTTGCGGCATTTCGACACTTGTCATTTTTTTTTGATTTTCGATCCCATCGCTTCACGCGATGCTTTGGTTCGATCGGTTCGTGGTTTGATGCGATTGTGACGACGGAATTGTCGTTCCAGCGAGCCATCAAGATTTCGTTTCTTTTGTCGAATACGTAATCCAGCGAAACATCGATCCTTTTTTTTCATTGTTCGGACCTCCATAAGTGGCGCATTGTTAGTTCGGTTGTCTCGAATGGTTCCAGTGCAAAAGTAATTGAGTTGAGACAATCGAGAAAACAATCGATGTGAAGAAAAAAAATTATCAAATGCAACACAATGTTGCAATGGATTCTCCAATTTACTCAAAAGCTTCAGCACAACAGTTTCCCCTAGTCCGTATTCGGAATATTCTGGTTCCTTAACTGCCTGAGCTCCACCATACGGAATGAATGAGTACAAATAGCCTTCGGCCGAACACAATGCCCAATACTTAAAACCGAAACGGATAGGTTTTCCTTTTATGAACATCTTACAAGAGTGGCGGCCGTAGTACGCGATCATTTGCTCATCAATCGATAGATTGTGCGAAAACAAACCAAATTGCATAAATTTTTTGTTCATCAGATCATGTAATGGGGTCACCTTGGCGAATTTGTCATTTTTGTCAAGCTGCCGATTGTTGCATCCGTGGAGATACCGTTTGAGCCGCATAAAGCGATCGCGTGGCATAGCTTCGCGAATTATTGGGCATTCCAATGTTGGATTTGATGACCAGTAATTTCGAATATTTGGCCGTGTATTGTATCCGGTAATATAAAGGATACCAATGAATTGTCGTATTTCTGCGGCGGTGGTTTTAAACAATAGGTCGTTTTTGTCGATGGTGGCATACTCGTTAGTGCATGCCACTAGCCAGTTAACTACTAAGTCGTCGATGAACAGATCAAATAATTGAATCGGTGAATAGTTACCTAGAAATAAATGCAAACTTTGTGAAAATTATGCTAAAGGTACAATCCAAACGAAAACAAACAACCACAAACCATATTTCTCAAACAGCTCCGCTATTTTACAATTCTCAACATCGACTGGCTCTCGCGTGAATGAGACTTTCTTAGATTTTGACCACTTTGCAGGAAAATCAACTGTCTTCTTCTTTTTCTGTGCTTTGATTTTTTTTGTGCACGCTTTAGATTTTCGCAACCAGCTGGATCATTGTCATCATCACTATCGTCATTTTCATCAGCAACATAATCGACGCATTCGGGTTTGTTGCTATTGCATTCGTTGAATTCGCAAACAACTTCGATCGCTCCTACGACATCTGGTGGTACAAAAGCACTGGGGTCATTTAAAATCTGGACGTGGTCGTCGATACCTTCAACATCGCTCAGTTCGTCGATTGAATCTGGCGGTAATAAGACTAAATCGACATTATCGGCATTACGAATCAGTGTGGCGATGTCATCCTCGTCACTACTTTCGTCCATTAAACGTTCGATATCCGTCCGTGACATATATTTTTTACTTATCATTTTGACAAACACGCTTTCTTAATCTGATACCAAGTTATTCGAAGTGCAGAAACTGAAACTTTAACAATGTACGGAGCGTTTCCATAAAAGCCAAGCACATAAATGTAAGCAAACAACAAGGTGTATGATAGCGATGAGAGAATCGAAACAGAACTAGATATCGATATTTTTCAGTGTAAAAAAATATCGAAGTTTCTTTAGACGGCCACTACACACACCGATAATCGGTGAACTTTTTCTCACAGGTTTTTGGTTTGTTGGTAAGGTAGGGAAGATAAATGACACAAACAAATTTAATATTTTCATTTTGTTACATCGGTTTGACCTGGTGGTCGGTATACCGACTATCTACTTATCTCTTCGCCTAAGCCACAGTCAAAAAGCACTGTGCGCGTTCAAACAGTTTTTAACGTAAAATATGCGATGAGTAGTACCAGAAATTCGAAATAATTATAATGTATACAAATTTCAGGAATTTTGGCGATTTAAAAAAAAAACACATGCAAAAACAAAAAAAAATGCCTTCTGATAATGCCATAAAAACACGGAGACAGGCCTTCTTCATTCAAACCAAAAATAATTTGTTTTGAAGAACGTTCAAACTAACATATTTGCTTGGCTGCTAGGTGATATCAGTCCTGGGCTCTCGTAAAAAAATTCGAGAAAGTGTTGGTCGGCATACCGACCACTAGGTCGAAATGGGTTAAGCAAAAACATATCTTAATATATTTATTAAAGTTTCAATTATGAACTTTTCAAGCAATATAAAAAACCGAGCTGACGCCGTGTTTCTTTGATAATTTTCTTGCAAGTGGCATCATAGTGCCACTTTATGTCTACCCGTATTGTTGTTGGTAGCTTTCTGGTGAATTTCTCGAAAGAGTTGAATTTCCTATTCCTGCCTAATGGTCAATTTCTTATTAGCGGCAGAGCCTTTTCGATGTCGAGAGTTAGACCTGCAGTTCTACATGGTCTCGAGGACACTGTCCTGCTGAGCATTTCACTTGGATGTCCGCTATGAAAGACGCGAGGACTTGTTCCAGTCCGACACAATTTTCTGCTGGGTATGCAAACGTCCAAATACAAATTTACGTATGGCTATAGGCGCACACACAAATTCACACATGTCACGCAATAGACATACAAGCGCATATAGACAAGTTGGGACTGCCGAAAAACAATCAAAATGAAAAACACTTCTCAAAGGGCTGAGGGGAGATGTCCGATTGTTTTGTTCTTTCTGTGATCGTTTCTACGTATTCCTAGCGTGTGCGTTGTCTTCATATAGAACGTTGTCTTTCTTTCCTCGATTTTATGCTTTCAGTGTTTGATATTTAAAAGTGACGGAAGAGTATGTACATTATATCCTGTTTTAGCATTACATACTCTTTGGATATGTGAACAAACCAATTTGAAAAACAAACACAAATTCCTGAATCCTGTATATTTAAAGAAAATCCGTAAAAATTGCTCTAATGAGACGGCAGGTCGAAACGTACGTCAGCAAATAGTCGCTTATGGATGATTTTCTCAAGCATCGCTTGAAAATATATTTGCACATTAATAAATTGATTAATGTTATTCTAGAATAAAAACTTTCGTTGCAGAAATGTGTCACCGAAAAATGGACCAAAAATGCAACAAAAAATAGGAGTCCGTTGATTCGCTATCAAAGAAAGAGAAGTTTAGCTCATATACTTTCATAGAACAACAAAATATTTTCGCTCCCCCTGCATACTCTATAAAAATTTATAAAATTTGCGTGTCGCTGTTCGTTTGTATGAGCGTTAGGCTGCAATAAGTGTGAGGATTTCATGTGTTTGTTGTATTTCCGCAACAACAAATTACAACAAACACATGACAGCCTACGCTTCAGCATTAGCTTCATCATAATTGCAGCCTTGGACATCTTAGATGTTATACATTCTTTGGTTGCATTACTTCAACCTACAATTCTCATAAGCATTATGCGGATTAACTTATAAGACGTAACAAAAATATTTCACTTTGCACGATAAATATGTACCATACAATACTACAAGCGACACCCTCTAAATTTTTTGAATTTGCTTGTAGATATGATAAGAATATGCGGGTGCGATAGAGACAGAGAACAGTTTACATGAGTGCGACTGAAAAAAATAGAGTTTTGTCAACGACTGCTGTGGTGAACAGTTCAACAGCCCTGCAGGAAGTATGATTTAGTTAAGCTCTAGCGTTTTACTAGTTCTAATTCCACCAGCACTGGTTATTCTTTATACCACTGGTTATGTATTACTCTGTACAAAATTAACATTGCGTGTGGGCTAAAAATCACTAATTGTACACTTAAACTAACGCTTTTTTAGTGATTTGTGAACCAATTGCGTAAATTGGATATAGTAAAACACTAGTTCCTTTGAAAGATTATTGACCATAATATGTGGTTTTTTGGTTATTTTTGTTCTAAAATTTTTTGAGCCTCCAATACGCAATATTTAAAAGACACCGAATTATTTTTCGTGTTTGTTTTATTTACAAAAATATTTGTAATATAAAAAAATAGATTTTATTTTTGATTTCGGAGCACCAACGCTTTTTGCAACAACAATATAATGGCAAATCTTATTACTGACACGAAAAACCATTTTCCCATGCAATACTAGTCGGAGCTTTATACGAAGCTCTACCCTCTTTGCACTAGTTCTTTAGTTTTGGTGAAAGTACTAGTTGCATCCGGGCAATATACCTCACGCTTCCTAGAGGGTAAAAAGCTTTGAGCTCTGCTGTGTTGAAAGTCAGATTGTAATGTCGATGTGTAAGGCCGCAATCATAGTGGAAGCAAAGCTGAAGCTGAACCGTAAGCTGTCATGTGTTTGTTGTTTTTTCGCAACAACAAATACATGACAGCTTACGCTTCAGCTTCAGCTTTGCTTCCACTATAATTGCGGCCTAAGTTCATCTGTACACAAATCGTGGTGAAAGTCCCCTGCAGAAATGAAGCTATTTTCCTAAAAAGGACTGACCTTTAACCAGTCCCACATCGACCGGTCAAAATAGGACTCTTTCTTATAGCGAAATCGGTTAGCCGGCGGTCAGTCCCCCAAACGACACTCATATTAACTTAGAAAATTTTTGTGTATTTCATACAAAAATAATAGCAACTTATTCGAAGCATGCGAGAGAGGATTCTGTTTCATTTCTTTATATTCTTTATTTTCGTTTCTTCTATGGACTTAAATAGAATATTGTCTTAAAGTGAGTCACAGCCAGTGCTAGCTCAAAGGATAGCGTGCAAGCTTACTAATCAAAATTCCGCAGGTTCGCTTGTTCAAATCCTGCGCCCATCAAACAATTATTCGAAAAAAGATGTTCAAATAGAATTCTATAAATATACGCGCAAAGGGAGAGAGAGGCACATTGCCTACGCAAGGCTCTCGAATTTTTTTGACTCCATAAATAGAAACTTTCAAAAGAGACAGAGAGAAAAAGAGAGAAAGATTGGGCGCACCGCTTTATAAACTTTTGTTGCTATCATGAATATGTCTATAAATAGAAACATTCAAAAGAGAAACAGAGAAAAAGAGAGAGAGAGAGAGATTGACGCGACGCTCTCAACAAAAAATCAAATTTTCGAATATTCTTTCGAATGACCCTTATGGGACACACCTACGGTCAGTCCCTCAGCGGACCGGTCCCTCTCCAATGACAGTCCCATGTTAAAAAGGTCAGTTGAATACATTGCAAGTGGAATTAAGAGGGGACTAGTAGTGGTAACATGAGGAACTGACCGAAGGCTACACTTGGGTCAGTCCATTTTTTTGCAGGGTCAGTTTATTTTATGTGAATGTGTTAACTGGGGGAAAAGTCAGATTGTGAATGGGCAAAGTCGGTTTATACAAGCTCTCCTCACTCGTCTTAGTGATTTTGGGAAGTGTCGCTTGTAGTATTGTATGATATGTACATATGTATGTTCGAATTTGATTTAGAAAACTTTAATATGCAATTTTAATTTAAAAAGTGAAGTATAATTACACAGGCCGACAACCTCCATAGTCATATAGATCACTTTCAACATAACCTAGGAGATCTCAGCGAAGAACAAGGAGAACGCTTCCACCAGGATATTAAAACAATGGAGAAAAGATATCAAGGGAGATGGGACATTCGTATGATGGCAGACTATTGCTGGGGAATTATGCGCGATTTCCCAAAAAACGTACACTCAAGAAAATCACTTAAAAGGCAATTTCTTCATGTACAATACTAAATACTATATAACTAAATACGTTGCAAAGCAAACTTGTGTTTTTCTTATAAATTTTACATCGAATCTTTTCTTTTTTTTTGAAAACCTTAAATAGCTTCAGCAATTTTCAAGAACTTATCAATATTTATACACCATTTTATTGTCAATTAAATGTGTTTTTCAAAAATATGCCAATTTGGAGGCGTTGCACCGAAGAAAATTGGGTAAAAAAGGGGCTCGAAGTTGAAAAATTTGGGGGGAAAACTAACATTTTCAGTTTCGAATTGGAAAATTTCCAATAAACTCTTACAAACCAAGAAAACAATTTACATTTGTTATAAGACCTGTCTTTTCGCTTCTCACTCCTGTAAAAAAATTTGAAGTATAAAAATAAGCAACCGAGTTGATGGCAGTTAAGTATATCAAAGTCGAAAAAAACATATTTTGCCTATATCTCTTT
Source organism: Chlorops oryzae (assembly GCA_020466095.1). Taxonomy (NCBI): domain Eukaryota; kingdom Metazoa; phylum Arthropoda; class Insecta; order Diptera; family Chloropidae; genus Chlorops; species Chlorops oryzae. The sequence goes on from CM035806.1 coordinate 81,147,964, forward strand.
AACTAGAGCTGATAGAGAAAAACCGACCACATTTTTGAAATCACCTGAGTCCAAATATTCTAAATCAGTTTCAAAACCGTCGGCACCAAAATCTGTGTCGGCCTGTGTTATTATTTTCTATTTTATACTTATATTAAAAATCGCCAAAAAAAAATATAAAACAAGTAAGAAAGCTAAAGTCCCGACATTATGAGCGCACTATGTTTTGCTTCTCTATTTGTGGGCGTGGCAGTGGGAGGGCAACATAAATTATTTCCCTACAACTTTCATTCGCCTTGGTGAACCTATGTTGCGAATTTGAAGCCTCTACGCCTTTTACTTCGGAAGTTACGAAAAATCTTCATTTGTGGGCGTGGCAGTGAGCGGGCCACAAAAAATTTTTTCCTACACCTTTCATTCGCCTTGGTGAACCTATGTTGCGAATTTGAAGCTTCTACGCCTTTTACTTCACAAGTAACGATAAGCCCTTATTTTTGGGCTTATTTATGGGCGGGGCTCGAGGAGGGTGGCGTCAGGAAATGTCCCTTTTCGTAGTTTACCAGCGCACCAAATATCAATGGAATGTGTTGAGTGGTTCGCAAGTTACAAGCATTTTACTGAAAACACAATAAATTCATTTGTGGGCGTGGCAGTGGGCGGATGTCTCCCATACATATTCTGAAAGATAATAAAATATTCTTTAATATTTTATAAAAAAATAGGTGGAACCTGGTGGAACTCAAAAGATATCGGCTACAGAATATATGTAATTTATGGGCCTTTCCCCATATTTTAACCAAGTTGTCGTGCAAAAAAAAAAAATTTGTTTATTGTAAAGTTGGGAATTTTGTTTTTTTTGCCAATATCTAAAAAATAAAATAAAACAAAATTTGCTTCGATACGTAAAAAAATGAATTTATGGCATTTTTTTCCTGAAGTTCTCAAAACATAATTTGATTACAAAAAAAATCAAAAAAACCATTGCACTCAAAAAACAGAACTACTACTTGCTTGCTATAAACTATAGCTACGGCGTTATTACTGCATTTGCTATATTTTATATGAATTTCAGCTAGCGAAATGTCTTGATTTCAAACAAACATAGTCAACATAGCCTAATTTTGTTAGTAAATGAATATAGCTGTAGGAGAATGATTTTAAAGCATCTGCGGCTATTTGCATAGCATATGCAGCTATAATGAGTAAATTATATTCATTTCAATCTCTCTCTATTCGAATTCGCTCTCGTTTACTCTCTCTCGCTCTCTACTATGCCTTGAAATGTGCTCTCATTTTCGCAATTCTCCCTTTTATCTGCTCCTCCCTGTTGACTGCCTTAACCCATTATCTGCCTGGCGGTCGAGATCTCGACCAACAACTTTAAAAAAATCCTAAAAATCAAAGGATACGAATAAAGTCTTAATTTTTTTTGTAAATGATAGGTTGGTCTATGGAAAACAGACGGATAGTCAAACCTCCAAAAATTTTCCAATTGGATTTTGGTATGGGCTTTCCAATTGGATAAGCCATTTTAAAGATTTTTTTCCGCACCCATTTTCCAAAAGAAAAATTACACTGCACAACAAAGTCGAACTTTTTGCGTGCCTTTGACTTGAAACCAATTATTTTTTGTAGTATTTGTTTCGCTGAATCTCAATATATGCGTAAAATTTGAAAGTTAGCTCGCGTTTTTTAAATATCCGCTAAGAAAGGTTTTGCGAATTTTTGTCAATATTTTTTAGTCGTAGCCCCATTATCGTTCGACCGTTTCAAAAAAACTTTAATTTATATGAAAGAAGAGTAAAAATACAACATATTCTTCATACATATGGATGAAATCGGTTCAACAGTTTAGGCGCTATAGGTCGATAAAGGCGAGAATTTTATGAAATTTTTAACAATTTTGTACAAAAACTTGATTTCAAACCCATATAATTTCCGAAAAAGGTCCGGTATTTAAGTTCAGGCTATCTTACGTAAAAGAGTGGATTTCTAAGAGCATTTCAAGACCAAGAAAAAAAAAATCCGATGAATGGTTCATATTTTAATTGGGTTTTTAGAAAAAATGAGACGACTTTTTTTACGCCGGAAAATATGCCACATATTTTTTTTATATATTAATATAACTTAAAGACAGAAATAAAAAAATTGTGGCATATTTTCCGGCGTAAAAAAAGTCGTCTCATTTTTTCTAAAAACCCAATTAAAATATGAACCATTCATCGGATTTTTTTTGTCTTGGTCTTGAAATGCTCTTAGAAATCCACTCTTTTACGTAAGATAGCCTGAACTTAAATACCGGACCTTTTTCGGAAATTATATGGGTTTGAAATCAAGTTTTTGTACAAAATTGTTAAAAATTTCATAAAATTCTCGCCTTTATCGACCTATAGCGCCTAAACTGTTGAACCGATTTCATCCATATGTATGAAGAATATGTTGTATTTTTACTCTTCTTTCATATAAATTAAAGTTTTTTTGAAACGGTCGAACGATAATGGGGCTACGACTAAAAAATATTGACAAAAATTCGCAAAACCTTTCTTAGCGGATATTTAAAAAACGCGAGCTAACTTTCAAATTTTACGCATATATTGAGATTCAGCGAACCAAATACTACAAAAAAAAATTGGTTTCAAGTCAAAGGCATTTTTATTGTTGAGCAGTGTTATTAACTTCAATGTAATTTTTTTCTAAGATATCAGAACAAATTTCAAATATCATTTTTAAAAGATTCTGAAAACAAAAAAAAATTATTTTGATGAGTTTTATAAGGAGTTAAAAAAGCTGGTCGATATGTCGACCAAAGGCAGAATCCCTATACACTCCGCGCCACTTGAATAGCACACCAGTCCATTTCCCAATATAACTGCTTCAAACAAAGAAATTGCTGGGCGGATTGCGGTTCAATCTTCATAAATCTTTTTATTAGCACTTTTTCGTTTTCTATCACAAAATTCAAGCTTGGGAAGTGAAACATTGTAATATTTTTAGCTTTTTTGTTTTCGTGTTGACGAAAAGCATCCAAAAATTTTTCACCACTTGAATAGAACAGTTAATCAAATCGAGTAGTTTTTTACGTCGCTTTCGACGTAAACTGCTTGTTTTTATATAATTTAATGAGATAGCGTATTTTGAGGCTAAATAAAGTTGAAATGGGTTGTGGAAAAGCCTTAAATGAGACCAAAAAGGCGAAATCAAAGCGTACAAGGATATGGGGCTATCTGTTTCCCAAATATAAAAAAAAATCGAAAAAAGCCGAAAAGTTATATCTTCCTTTTGTTTAAATGAAGCCAAACATAGGAAAAACATGTAAGGCCGAACGCACCGTGTCCTTCCTGAGGCGCACAAGCGACTTATTTTAAGAATCTCATCAAACTCGCACGACTCCATAGGAAAGATAAGACAAAAATCAGGTGTTAATGGGAGTTAAACTACAATAAGGCGTTTTATATCGAGGGCTGGCCATGTTCAAAGACTAAATACTAAGAAGAAAGCCCCACTCAACCTCGCCGGTAAGGAGCATTACCTCAAATTCTGCCCCGCCAACCTGTCGTGGACTACCGAATCGCATCGTGTTGTGTTCTCAGGTGAGAAAAAATGTCATTTGGAAAGATCCGATGGCTATTGTTCTTATTTTCATGTATTAATGCAAGAAAGACACTATTTGGACCGTAATCACAGTCGAGCAGGCGGTGTGAAGCTGTGGGGAGCGATCTCATCTTTCGGCACTTTTGAACTGCAATTTTTGACTACGGCTATGAATGCAACGGTTTACTGTGGTGTGCTGTAAAGTCCAACATACTAAAGCAAAATGTAGCGCTTTTAAGCTGGCATCCATATATTCACCAGACTTAAACACCATAGAAAACGTTTGGGGTTGGGTTACTCGAAAGGTCTATGAACCTGGAAAACAATTTTCAACTGTTTGCGAACTAATTGACGCCATAAAACACGCTTGGAACACCATTCCACTTTCTTATATTCCTTCAATGTAGGAGTCCATCCCAAACAGGGTGCTTGAAGTTATAACCAACAAAGCGGGTTCCACCCATTATTAAAAGATGTTCTTTTTTATGGAAAATGTTCTAACTACGTTTTATTTACATATGTATAAATAAAGGTCAGACAAGAAAATGTTGAAAACTCGCTTTTTTTAAAGGTGTTCTATTCAAGTGGTGCAAATTTAATGATCCTTTTTTGGAGTTGATTCATTCAAAAATTAATAAAAAATTCACCGCTCCACATATTTCAGCCATTTAAGCGGGATTAAATAAGGGATTGATGTGCCGCCTTCAATACAAAAAAAATTTTAATGCTCTCACTTATATGGATTGAGAGATATATATAAACAAAAATGTGTTATATGCGCTTTTCAAAGGGCGCGCAGTGTATAGTGATTCTGCCTTTGGTCGATATATCGACCACCCCATATCTCCCAATAAAAAATTTGTATTTTTTCAAAAACGCTAAATTCTCTTAATTACGCCACTAGAAGCTTGCAAAACCAAACTCAAGCCTAAATTCATCGTATTTTTGGTACCGGCAGATAATGGGTTAAGTTCGCATTCTGATCAACTCCCCGAAAAGTGTTTGATAGCTTGGTGGTCCAAACTACAGTCGTGTTCGAAATAATAAGAACAACCAAAACTAAAATGCAAATAGTCACATAAGGCCCCATCTACACGATGCAAGTTTTCACTTGGCAAGTCACTTCTGCAAGTACTTGGCAAGCAGATTGCATCGTGTAGAATGCTTGCAAGGACTTGTGGCAGGTTTTTCAAGACTTCCATGCAAGAACTTGCCTAAAGAAAATTCGGATCGTGTAGAAATACAATCTTCCAATTTGCTAGAAGCTTTTTTTTACTTGCATGCTTACAAACTGTCAGGTTCAAGATACTCAAAAAAGTAGCGAGTGCAATTTTTAAATATTTATTATTTTCTTCATTGCTTGCTATTTATTGAATTAAATTCTTCGCATTTTTTTTTTATCAACATGGCTGTGTCAGAGGAGCAAATTGAAATAATTACTGAAGAATACCAGCAAAATGAGTGCTTGTGGCAAAAGTCACACATGGACTACAAAAACAAGCATAAACAAGTAAAGAAGTTTACATCGGCTAAGCCGACTGCTCACATACCTTTCCCTCAGCCTAAAATATGTTAAAACATTACCTTAACAAAAATTCCTGCCGTTTTCGTTGTTCTAGCTTGGATATCTGTTTTTATCTTATCTGTACTTCGATTTAGCTTCTCAAACTCGAGATTATTATTAAGCACAAAATTTTCGCGGATGGTGGGCATGGTCAAATTTTAACCGTTAGAGGACATTTTGTCTAGTTGCGAAATACTCAATTCAAAAAAGTGAAAATAAAATTTTTGCGAATTTCGCGAATGGTGGTCATGGTCATATTTTAACCGTTAGAGGGTATGTTACATACTCCGTGCCAAACTTAATATACCCTTTCCTTCGGAAAAGGTATAAAAAGAGGCAGCTTACGAAGCCATTGCCGAAAAAACAAATTTGGAAAAGCTGGTTATAAAGGACAAATTGCATTCATTGCTCTGGAAGCTCTGGGGGTAAACCAGTGAAATGGAAGCACTTTGAATTGTTCACCTTCATTTGATAGGTCCTTCATTGAATTCTCATAAAAGGGATTTCTGTCTCCTCTAAAAAAGAAATTTACGTGCCCAAATTGTTCGTTTTGGTTTTTTTCTATAATTTTCTATTTCTTCCAAAATGAGCGCCGCTGCTAGAACTTTCTTTATTTATTTATTCATTTTTGCTATTTCAGGTTAAAATATGATTTTTTATACCAACTGGCAAACTTTCGGCAAGAACTTCTACTTGAATGTAAAAACCTTCAAGCTGGCAAGCTACATGTTCTAAAAAAAATTGCTTCTGAAAAGCAACTTTTAGTAACGCCGTGTGGCTATGTGCCCAAGCACTTGCGTGCAAGTCATCTTTAGATTACTTTCAGGCAAGCTGCAAGCTCAAATTTACTAGCATCGTGTGGATTGGTCACGCAAGTTCTTGCACACAAGTACTAAAACTTGCCAAGCGAAAACTTGCATCGTGTAGATGGGGCCTAAACCTCATAAAATTACTTTTGAAAAAGTTTTTTTTTATTGTTCCAATAGCCGAAATATTGGGCTTTTGAAAAATAAGAGTCTTAACAGTCTGGCAGCTTTAGATTATTTTAAGCTGGTAACTTTTTTTCCCGCAGTCAAAAAATAGCTGTTCGAAAAAATAAGAACAAAGGCAATAAATAATTTTTTTTTCAAATTCTATTATTTAATGATCTTCAAATGTGAGTTTACGTTCAATATGAAGTTGCTCCCCCTCCATTTTCAATGACTTCGGCGCATCTGGAACTCATTGAGGCTATGAGTGTGCGGCATCTCAAGACTGAGATATTTTTCCAAGTTTTTATGGCTGCTTGCCATAATTCTTCGGAGTTTTTGGGCTTAGCATCTCTGACTCCCTTCTTAACATCCATCCAAAGATGTTCTATTGGATTAAGATCCGGAGATTGTGCTGGCCATTCCAAAACATTAATTTTATGTGACCGAAACCACTCCTTTGCTTTCTTTGAAGTGTGTTTCGGGTCATTGTCCTGTTGGAAAACCCACCGTAAAGGCATTTCTTCTTCAGCGTAGGGCAGCATTACAGTTTGGAGGATATTTTCCACATAATATTTGGCATCCATATTGCCCATAATCTTCACAAGCGGTCCAACGCCATTCCATGAAAAACATCTCCAAAGCATCAACTTCAAGCCACCATGCTTAATTGTCTTTGCAGTGAACTTTGCATTGAATTGTTGCTTGGGAGGACGTCTAACATATTGTTTTTCTTTATCGTGACCAAACTGTACAACCTTGGTCTCATCAGTCCACAAAATATTACGCCAAACTGTGTCAGGTTTCTTTAAGAAAGTGTTAGCAAATTTCAGTCGGCGTTTCAGATGTCCAGTATTCATCAAAGGTACCTTCCTTGGGGTTCGCGCTTTTAGGTTAGCTGCTATCAAACGCTTCCTAATGGTGGATGTGGCAATTGGAAGGTCTAGCTCATTTTTGATCTGCGTGGAAGTAATAAATGGCTGTTTATTAACAGTTCTTGTGATCAATTTGTCCATTCTTTCAGTCGTTTTCTTCCTTCTACCCCGATTTTCCGGACGTTTCGTAAAGTTTTTTGCATTGGTTATCAATCCGTTAGAAACACCGAGAATTTCTTTAATAAAAGCAAACGTTTTACCTTCATTTAGCAGCTTTTTGATCGTTGTTCTCATCTCAGGGCTACAATGTTGGCTTCTTCCCATTATTTTCAATTACGTCGCAACGATGGCAACTGTTTACTGTGCGAAATACAATTGTAACGAGGCAAGACTGTAAGCTGGTTGAGTTGGAAAACGAATTTCAAAAATTGAGGACTTTGCAGTCAGAAGAAATGGGTCAATGTGCTTTTGTTCTTATTTTTTCGAACAGCTGTGTTTTGACTGCGGGAAAGAAAGTTACCACCTTAAAATAATCTAAAGCTGCCAGACTGTTAAAACTCTTATGTTTCAAAAGCCCAATATTTCGGCTATTGGAACAATAAAAAAAAACTTTTTCAAAAGTAATTTTATGAGGTTTATGTGACTATTTGCATTTTAGTTGTGGTTGTTCTTATTATTTCGAACACGACTGTATATATTATTATTTTTTTTTTTGTAATGGGTTTATTTTCAAGTAATTAATTTTTGGAGTGTAAACAATTTTTAAGCACGTTTCTCAAGACCTGAGCAACCATAAACTCAAGTGAGCATTTTGACCAAGACATTAAATTCGTTCGTTTAGCGTAATGGTTAAGACGTTCGCCCAGCGAACTGGAGGTCAGCGGTTCAAGGCTCGGCCGAGGCGAGCAAATTTAAAGAGATGAATGAGAAAAAGATTTAAATAGAAACAAATAAATAAATAAAAAATATATAATAAAGTAATTAAAATAAATAAATAAAAAAGTCAAAACACAAAATAAAATGTTTCTTTTTTCTCAGTCGCTTGTGCTAGGCCAGTTACCAAATGCTATAGCACGGAGTAGCTATATTTTATATCTGTAGATATTATGTTCATATAGCAAAAACTATGACCAATAATAGCATAAACGGCTATTGGTGTAGCACGGGTTATATTAAATTATAGAAATAGCAGCTATTAAAGTTTCGTATAAAATATAGCAGACGCAGTAACAAAGATCTACTATCCCATTTTCTACTTAAGTTATAGCAATTAGCGCTCACAAAATATAGCACATGGTGCTATAATTTTTTTCAGTGTGACTTTGAAGCAGCGTAGAATCAATACTAATTATTCGTTTTAATTTATATTTTGGATGTATATTAGTTAAAGTTTTTTCTTTAAAATGATACCAAATTTGATAGGTTTTGTCACCATACAAATTTTGATTTTTGTCCACTAGACGCCCCACTGTGCGACCGCTTGAAAAGCCGACCGCGCAGAGATATTACGCTCGCTTCTTATAAATGAATGCATTCGCATTCGACTGGAACTGTAACCATGTTGAATGCTACTGGAGCCGGTGCAATGGACGGTGAAACAATAGAGCGTAAGAACACATGCATATGTAATATGGCGAACATAAAAGTAGTTAAAACAAGTAAGGGTGTTATAGTCAGGCGAGTCTGACAATAGAATACCCGACACAGACACTTATGTTCGAATAATTTTTAATATCAAGAGGTGTTTAAGGACATATTGGGCCCATATACCGACTTTTGTTAAATTTCTTTATAAAAACCGCCCATTTGCCACGCCCAATTTTTCAATTTTTTTGGGATTCTAATCGGACCCTTATATATACGCTTGAATTCTAAGTTTCATTGAAATATTTCAATAAAGTCCGCTTTTGAGGCATTTTTGGGATTTTTGTGACAGACCCTAGTACTAGAGGTACCCTTAATAATGGTTCTATCGAAAAAAATTTTGGGGAGGACGTTACTGGCTATCAAGGAAGCATACGTGCCAACTTTCGTTCAAGTCCCATTTGTATTTCGGGTTTAGGAGACAATTTTCGAAAAACGCCCTTATGCCACGCCCACTTTTCTAATTTTTTGAAATCATATTACCTGCCTTTAAACATGTTCAAATACCAAGTTTCATCAAAATATCTTGAAAAACTCAGGTTTTAGAGCAGTTTTTGTGATTTTCATAACAGACCCTAGTACTGGAGGTACCCCTAAAAATTGTCCGATCGGGTCCATTCTCGAACTTGTTCTTACTCATGTCCCCGTGAGCACGCATACCAAATTTTGTCAAGATAGCTCAACTCCTTCGATAAGATAACTGTATACAGACAGACGGACAGACGGACATGTCTAAATCGAATCTCCTGGTGACGCTGATAATTTCTATATACATTTTGTATGGTCTATCTCGACTGGTTCTGGGTGTTACACACAACCCAACAAACGCAATATACCCTCGACACAGAGTGTGTATAAAAACATATGCTTTTTTTATTTTAGACGTCATTTTGGCTAAGTGTCGACAATTCCACCACTATGAGAAAATTTTCGGCTACCGTGAGGACACATTTATTGCTTCCATATTACACACTGCGAATGAAAATATTGAAATCTTTAACTTTGTAAACGAGCAAATTTGCGGTTTCCAGTTGAAATGGAAGTGCGCTCTAATAACGTCGAAGAGGAAACCTTGCCGTCGTCGAGCAGCTCCAAAGAAACTACAAAAGGCAAAGGATCTCAGAAAGGAATAAATTCGCGCACTGGGCTTGCCGACGTATTGAAAGTGCAAGCAGATATATTGGAAATAAGGAAAGCATCAAAAGAAGTCGAATTAAAACTAAGGGAGGAGGAAATTGAACTACAGAGAGGGAAATTAATACTACAAAAAGAAAAACAAAAAAGAGAGCTAAGCGTAGAACAAGAAAAAATTTCTTTAGAAAAAGAGAAACTTAAAATTTATAAGAAAATACGATTAATGGAAATTTTTTTTGAATAAGTATTTTGACGACCAATATAATTGTATATAAGATCTGTTTGACAGGCTTTTTGGTCCGGATGTACTGTATGCGAAAGGTTTATAAAACACAATCCATAATTTTCTCCCAACGTTTCGATGGTTAACTTTCCATCATCTTCAGGGGATCTGTTTTATTCCAACAATTAACAAAAATTAACAAAATACACAATTAGATCAAATAATTTTTTGCAACACTGTAACATTTTACACTTACAAATAGAGTTAAGTTTCCTTAAACGATTTTTTTAAACGATTTTTTAAACATTAAAACACAAAATTTACTCTACACATTTTTATCAATTTACAAAAAACAAAAAAGTATTAAACAGACATTTAAAAATAATTTCAAAATGTATTGATTTTATTGTCAAGTGAGAATTTTTAAATTTTTAAATTTCGCGCGTCATTCTTCTTTATGTTTTATTCGTCGACTGAATTGCTAAAGCATAAACTGTGTTTGTTTTGTCTTTGTCCTCTTTGTAGTTCATTGTTTTTGTAATTCTTTCTTGTATTCTCAGTGTTTCAAGTGTATATCTTTTGTTGTTGTTTTTTTCAGTGTCTAAAATAAGTGCGTTATCAAAATCCGGTGTGTGTTTGTTGTTGATCATGTGTTGAGAGAGGGCAGTTGTTTGTTTGAGTTTTGCTATGTCATTTTTATGTTCCCCTATTCTTACATCTAGTTGGCGTTTTGTGCAGCCTATGTACACTAGACCGTCCCACTTTTTTTACTTTTTACATGAACATTGATTTTCTGAATCTGCTAAGAAAACCATAAATCTTGGTGTATTAAAAATGAAAATTGACAAAGGTTTAGGGGTCCATCAAGGTGATTTTATTTTAAAGCTAAAATTAGCTTTTAAAAAAAGAACTAAATATTTTCTGTTTCACTATTTTAGTTGTAATTCAAAATCTTCTTTCTTGATTAGAATCTTTTTACATCCATTGGAAAGCTAATAAAAATTTTTAGGTTTCGTGTAAAGTATTGTTGACGTCTTATTTACTAATTTTAACTTACAGCTTCATAAAGTAAAATTTTTGAACGAAATGTTGTTATATTTTTTCCCACCATGCCTATATTTTTCTATGTAGAAGAAAATTGACGCCATACTTTTCAAATCCTTGAATGCAGAATCGTAGAACATTTTAATACGAAGAGTTTGCTATACTGAATTGTTAATTAAAATTAGTAAAACACAGAAAAAAACCCTAAAAAATGCATGTACCTAGGCTTATGTTTTTGCTTTTAACTATTTTTTGGATTTTTTTTTATATAAAAAAAACTGAGCAATCGCGGTGAAATTTACTGCCCACAAAACAATTTAGACGTTTTTAGGATTATTCTCAACAAGCAAGTCAATTTTGTAGCTTACTCCCAATGAATGCGCTTGAAGAGAAAGCACATAAAGCATGGATGATAGGTGGGTTCTTATAAGTCAGATTTTTAAATAAATTGTAAAAGTTTGATTTTAGTACCAAACAGCTATTTAAGCAAAAGAAAAATCCCAACGGAAAGAGACGTTATTGGCAGACTTCTTGGTTTGACACTCAAGAACAAAATGTCGATAAGCGGCGCAGCTCTAACTGTTGCGGATGAGTTAATTTCAATATGGCGATGTAACCGGAACGATCATTTACATGGAAAAAGCTATATAGCAAGAAAAATTAAAACATTGCATGCAGCTTATTGCAAATTGAAATGCAACATAAACCGCAACAGCGATGCGAATTTATTGGTAATGGTGCCTGCAGACGACTTTTTGCTCAATATAGCTCCGACATAACACACATAATTTAATATTTATAAGTTTTCTGAACTGTCTCCAGCGATATTAATAAATTAATACAAGTACACTGTTGGATTTATGAATGGACAATATCTTTGGCTTCTTTAGAATAGAACCAATCCAAATTAAGGTTTTGGGAATTTCCAACTGTAGTCGAGACCTTCCTCCCATAGAACCATTAACTAACAATATTTTATTTACTAGAAATAATAATAATAATTTTTTCAGGTACAAAATGTGCTTTATTTGAAAAGGTTGCATACAATTGTTTCCTTGTTTGTGTTTGGATGTTTCTTATTATAGTCTTCAATGACTTGAATTAGGTCGTTCTGCTCGTTTGTATCCATTGTTAGAGTATTGTTTACTGTTTTGATTAGTCCGATGGCACGTTCTGCTGGATCATTAACAACAATCAAATTGCTTGCAATATTTTTAAGTTGCATGAAATTTTCATTTTCATGCCAACTAGAGGGGTGGTTTTTTAAGAAATCGTGGTTAATTCCAGCAATGTCAAAAAATTTAAGTGAGGTTTCTGATACCATGTTCGTTATGTCAAGGTCGGTTTCAATATCAATTACTACATTGCGGTGAGAATTTCTCAGATCTCCGGGTCTGCATAAAAGGGACGCCATTTTGACCAAACTATTTTCGGAGTGTCTCGGATCGAAAAAAGAAAGTCCAATTGCTATTTCGCTTAAGTACCAAAGGTGTCGGGACATAATCTTAAGAGCAGTATTTGCCACTAATTGATTCGTTTCGCGATACAGTTTAAGTTGGTGGATCAAGGCAATATCGTTCAACGCAGCATGAGTTGCTAATGTGCAAGTGAACCAATGTTCAAGATAAATTTTAATCAAAAATATATTAAATTCGGACAGCGCCTTAAGTTCATCACCTTAAATCAAGAAAAAATTTCAGATTGTAAAATTTCATTATTCAATATTCAATATTTTAACATACCAGCTAGTTTAAATTGGCCTCGAAACGCAAATATTTTTAAGCAATAAATTGCCCGGGCCATGAATCGAGCACGGTGTAGGGCTCCAGGACGTCGAATTTTGATAGGTCTACCGTTGTAAGATGTTTCGTTTAAAAAAATCAGGCCAAGTTCCAAGAATTCGATGTAGTCTTTCCTTGTATTTTTTTGAATCGAAAGTTGATCTTTAATCATATTTTTGAGCTGTACTTGATTTGTTTCATCAAAACATAATTTAATTCTTGAATCAGTGATACCAGACTCAATTTTCGACACATCTATGTTATTATATTGTGATTTGAACCTAACAAACAAACTTATATCAGGTGACTGGCTTTTATCCTTCATCACGGTGCAATATACTCCAGACAATATAATTTCTAGCACATGGTGCCTGCATGGAAGTGTCAATAACTTTCCTTCAAACATATCTCGCAATTTTTTGCACGTTCCCGACTTTTCCCCAGTATTGACACTCGTTGTGTCAAAGCATATACCTTTAATAAAATTTCCAATTTTCCATTCCTGCATAATTTTTTTAATGGCTAAGAACTGTTCTTCTGCTGTCCCTCGTTTAAGATCAGCAACGCCTAATATTTTTGTTTTAGCTCCATTTGATATCACCATTGCAAGTTTGTCATTTTTTCCATCAACCTTATGCCATTTTGTAAATATTTTTCCATCCCAGTGTAAGACGAAGAATGCATCGGAGAGGTTCTTACAAAATGCGTCTTGAATTTCGTCCTTAATTTCACGTCGAACTAATCTGCGACGGCGATGAATAGTCGATCGTGAAACAGAAACATTATTTGGATCAATGTTGAGATTATGCGCTGTTGTTAATACAACACTTGCTGCTTTTGCGTTGCTTAAACCGGCATGATCTAAACTACCAACGAGCTGTGATGTTATTTTACAAGGTATCCTCTGTGGCTGGAATTGCGGTTCATAATCGCTATCTTCTGAAGAAGAAGATGCTGTTGTAGTGTCTGCCTGAAGAACGGGTCCCGATGCCGATTTTTTAGTACTTGGACCAGACAAACGCTGTCTATTGTTGCTAATAACTAACTCGCCTTCTATTTTTTTTGTAAACTCGAGCCTTTTGCGCGATTCAGTATCACTGTTGCGGTTTATGTTGCATTTCAATTTGCAATAAGCTGCATGCAATGTTTTAATTTTTCTTGCTATATAGCTTTTTCCATGTAAATGATCGTTCCGGTTACATCGCCATATTGAAATTAACTCATCCGCAACAGTTAGAGCTGCGCCGCTTATCGACATTTTGTTCTTGAGTGTCAAACCAAGAAGTCTGCCAATAACGTCTCTTTCCGTTGGGATTTTTCTTTTGCTTAAATAGCTGTTTGGTACTAAAATCAAACTTTTACAATTTATTTAAAAATCTGACTTATAAGAACCCACCTATCATCCATGCTTTATGTGCTTTCTCTTCAAGCGCATTCATTGGGAGTAAGCTACAAAATTGACTTGCTTGTTGAGAATAATCCTAAAAACGTCTAAATTGTTTTGTGGGCAGTAAATTTCACCGCGATTGCTCAGTTTTTTTTATATAAAAAAAAATCCAAAAAATAGTTAAAAGCAAAAACATAAGCCTAGGTACATGCATTTTTTAGGGTTTTTTTCTGTGTTTTACTAATTTTAATTAACAATTCAGTATAGCAAACTCTTCGTATTAAAATGTTCTACGATTCTGCATTCAAGGATTTGCAAAGTATGGCGTCAATTTTCTTCTACATAGAAAAATATAGGCATGGTGGGAAAAAATATAACAACATTTCGTTCAAAAATTTTACTTTATGAAGCTGTAAGTTAAAATTAGTAAATAAGACGTCAACAATACTTTACACGAAACCTAAAAATTTTTATTAGCTTTCCAATGGATGTAAAAAGATTCTAATCAAGAAAGAAGATTTTGAATTACAACTAAAATAGTGAAACAGAAAATATTTAGTTCTTTTTTTAAAAGCTAATTTTAGCTTTAAAATAAAATCACCTTGATGGACCCCTAAACCTTTGTCAATTTTCATTTTTAATACACCAAGGTTTATGGTTTTCTTAGCAGATTCAGAAAATCAATGTTCATGTGGAAATTTCGAACAAAGCAAAAAAAGTGGGACGGTCTAATGTACACTTGCTCGCAGGGATTGTCTATAGCTCCGTTGCATTTTATAAGGTAGACAACCTTGTGTCTCTCGTTTTTTTCTATTTTCGTTTTTGTGTTTGTGAAAATTCTGTTTAAGTACTCCTGTGTGCTGTGCGCGAAAGCTATGTTTGTGTTTTCAAACAAAGGTTTAAGATTTGCATTGTCAGTGAGTTTTGGAATGTATGGTATTTTGAAGAAAGTGTTTGTTTGATTATTGGAGCGCGGTTCATTGTTGTTTGAATGGCTTGACTTCATTTTTCGCTCTCTTATTAGTTCGTGTATGAGACGATGTGGGTAATTGTTGTTACGAAGTATACTGAATATTTTTGTTTCGTTTTGATTTGTGAATACAGGGTCACTTGTCATGTTGATTTTGTCTATTAAGTTTTTCGCTGTGTTTATTTTTTGTGAAGTTTTGTGATTGGAATAGAAGTTTATGATTCTTCCTGAGGCAATCGGCTTACAGAACCAGTTAAACATAAATTTTTTGTTTTTTCGGTGGATCTCCATGTCTAGGAAAGCTAATTTGCTGTTCTTCTCTTGTTCTACAGTAAACTGTAGTTTGGGATGAAAATTGTTAAGTGTTTGAAGTATTTCAACCTTGTCTTTTTTATCTATAATTGCGAATATGTCGTCAACATATTTTGTTATGAACTTAATATTGATGTTTTTATTTTTTAATGTGGCTATTGTTTCGTTTAAAAGTTTGTCCAATACTATGTCTGCCAATGTTGGGGAAAGTGGATTTCCCATCGGCATGCCAAAAATTTGTTTGTATATATTGTTGTCGAAAATAAAATAGTTATTGTCCTTAAGGCAAAATTCCAGTATCTCCAAAAAATTTTTTCGTTTTATGTTTGTGTAATTTTTTATTTCATCCCATTGTTCCATAATTGTCCTGATAGCTAAATAAGTTGGGATGTTGGTAAATAGAGAAATGACGTCAAAGGATACCAGGATATGTTCATCGTCTAATGTTATATTTTTGATTTCCTCTTTAAGCTCAGTTGAATTCTTCGTGTTTAATGTTTTTGATATTATGTTGTTTAGAATTGTTCCTATATGTTTTGACAAAGTGTAGCAAGGTTCATCCACCGCCGATGAAATGGGTCTTAAAGGTATATCTTCTTTGTGAACTTTTGGTAGTCCATACAGTCTCGGTGCGTTGGCAGCTGCGCAGTGGAGAGAAAATTTCAATTTTGTGTCTATTTGTTGTGTTTTGTATAAATCAGTGACGATTTTGTTATTTGTTTTTATTAATTTCTTTGTGGGGTCCGTTCGCATACTTCTGTACGTTGAGTGGTTTTTTTTTTTTAACTTTTAATTTATTTATTGTATCACTCATTTTACATGAGTCCATCAATAAGAAGGAAAATCTTAAGTCTAGTTTGGAATTAATTACATGATATGTAGCATTATTATAATTAATATGCTTATAAATGTAAATAATATTTGCATGAGAGCCTCAGATAAGGAAACCTGGGCGTAAAACGGCCAATTCACTGTCAGATCCCTGAACGAACCCTTCAACTGTGCTAGTGAAAACTAAAGTCTATGTGCACACGGACTCTACCTTTCACCGACACATGTGACTAATTCGATCAAAGATCCGACCGTGAAATGGCCTGTTGAGTCTGAATAGACTTGGAGATTTTGCATATTATTTTACCGGAAGAGTGCAAAGAAGCACAAACGTAGTTAGGAATCGCGTTTGTGCAATGGAATGCTTGAGTATTATTTTACCGAGGTGCAAGGAAGCACAAGCGCAATCAGGAATCGCGGTCGTGCAGTGGAATGCAATATGTTTAAGTAAGTGGAATTCTAAGGATCGAATTGGATAGTCGGTCGGTCCTTTCTTTTTAATCGCGAAAGAGAGGACGTAGTTGCGAGTTCTCTGGCGAGGAGATTTACATGAGATTGCAATTTTTGGCGATATTTTTGCTTGATCTTCATAAATTCTGATTTAACCGTCTCTACCTTTAGATCTCTATGGATGTGTTCATTTTTAATGAACCATGGAGCTCCTGTAATTGATCTCAGGATTTTGGACTGAGCTCTTTGCAGAGTATCTATATTTGAAGCACTTGCGTTTCCGTTGAGTTGTAAACCGTACGTCTATATCGGTTTTATAACTTGATTATATAACACGGTAATTTTACGATGCAATAAGTACATCAAGTTATAAATGGGATGGCTTTCATTTTTTTTAAGCTTTAAGTTGTCTGGAAGAAGGTCAACTCTAAACATTGACTGTGGTATTTTTTCTTTGTTTATTATATTTATTACTGCTCAAGCATGATAGCCCTGTTCGCCGAGAGCATTTTTTATGTCGTTTGGCTCAACGTCTCCTTCAATACCTTTAATCACGACTGAAATACCTTTGCTACTTTTAAGCTGGTATGTATAGAAATTCTTTTTTCCCTTCTCAAATTGATTAACAACTTGGCGATAGCTAGCCTCGGAATCAGTTTGGATTTTAGTTTCGTGAATGTTTCCTCTAGTTAAGGGAACAACATGGAAGTTGCTATTGTTTAGGAGGCTTGCTAAGCTGGCAACTAGTGCATTGGAGCTACGCTCCCGCAAATAAATTGGAGGCGGTTTTAATTCTTTACTTGGCTCATTTTTAGATGATTTATCATTTAGATTTTCTGATAAAAGAGCAAAGCGGTTACCCGATAGCGTACTAGGCGGAGTGGATACGGTTTCCGTTTTATTAAGTTTAGCCCTGTTGGCATTGTTTGCAGTTGAGCTTCTTTTTCTTTTAATTATATTGACGTAGCGATGCATGCCAATAAGAACCGCTTGCTGTTCGCTTTGTTTTTTTTACAATATTGTTCGACTTAATAACCGCATCAACAGCTACATTACCTGAGTTCATTGCGTTTTTTGTTATTGTAGCGGTTGAAATAGGAGATGCTGTGGCCTTAGCTTGATATAATTTACTTGAGATGTTTTTCTCTGTTGAATTCGGATTTATTGCACTGGTGGAGTTGGAGCGTTGCCTTTGGAACTGGCTTCTCAGCATTGAAAACTGGCTGATCGATTCGGACTGGACGGAAGTTTCGTTTTCGTGAAGAAACTGCTTGCTGGGTAGTTGCACAACTTTTGGAACTTGATCTTCATCATCTTCGACAACTACCATACCATGGTTTGTGTCGACGCTACTAGAGCATTAAGCAGAGCTTTTCGAAGAGCTTTTTGGTGAATGGCCAATTGGCATCAGCTGACAGCTGAGTCAGCTGCGGCAAGCAGCTTTCTTTCTATAAAAGTGTTTTTGTATCAAATAGGAATGACTTGGAATATGAAATACTTATCTTAGAGGAAATTTCTTATTGGAACTCTTCAGATCACTGCCCACAAGTAGGTAACTGGCTGGATAACACCACTCAGCCACTCGCGAGGAAAATGGAAAAGGAAAAGGATTAATGGAAATGAAAGTGAAAAATGAAATAGCAATGAAAGAAATAGAAATGAAGGAAAGAGTTGAAATGGAAAAACTTAAGAAAATTGCAAATTTGAAAGAATAAAACTAAGATATATTTTCAAATATTTTCAAAGACAAGGTCAGAGTAAACGGTTTCTTCCTATTTCAGGCGCGAGGAATTGAACTGAATGACGAGGGGAAATTCCACGTTTTCGGGTGCGTCTGGAGTATTAATGTCAATCAAAATATTATGCAAAATGCAGCAGCAAGAATCCAATTACAGCAATGATCATGGTTAGATTTGTTAGGAAGCCGAAACCGAAGTTCTTTTAAACTGCCAAATACTTCTTTTAGCTTACTGAAACAATTTTCAATTCTCACTTTGCATTTTGAGAAATGAAAATTATATTTATTTCTGAGATCTTCAGTGAAATCAGTGCTGTTTTGGCGAAAAGGTGAAATCATATATTGCGACAGCAGGTATGCTGAATCACCTGCAATATATTCTTTTTCGCTGAGAAATCTTTCGGGAGCTCGACCTTATGATGATTCCGAATAAATTCTGGCATCATGCATGCTTCCATGGTGGCTTATCACTGCGTGGCGTATGCATAAGCGATGATCACACACTATTTGCATTTTTATTGCATACTGTTTTTTTCTGGAAAAATAGTGTTCATTATTTGCAATCGGAGCTTCTGCCAGTCGTATTTCTGAGCCATCGATATAACCTATACATCCAGGTAGTTCTTTGATGGTTTCTCTAATCAGTGTTTTGTGTTCCTCTGGTTTTGGCCAGAACAAATATTTTTCTTTTAAATTCAGCAATGCCTGAATAACACGGTCTGTGACAATACGCACTGTTCCACCATCTCCAACGCCAAAGAGAGTTGCTACTTTTCGTATAGAAGCGCTATCTCCATTTGATCAAAATCGGAAAAGCGCAATTCGAAGCTGCAAATGAACAGGCATTTGCGGAATGACACTCTGGGTATGAAAAACTGGGTCTCCTTCTATCAAGGACATTATTTCAGAGAATTCGTGACTGTTCATATGCAGCATTTGACGCAATCGAGACTCATCGAAATTCGGGAGCACTTCATCGACCCAACTAATTGATTTTGGTATATTCAAATGAGTGCACCGTCGATTACTTAAAATAAAAGCAGCATTTACCGTAAATTCAAGATCAATGTCGTCTTCTTCGCCATCGTCTGAAAAATTTTTATTTCAGTTAACAACATATCTTCATTGCTTCCACTTACCTGAATCGCAATCATTCATAGCAAATATGTGTTGGACGCATAAAGCGTTCAATAATTTGTTTTTCTCGCTTTATTAAGACATTATTAACTTCTCTCGATTTAAATAAACGAAATGATATTTCATCAAGTTTAAAAATATCGTTTAAAAACAGCTGTCAACTTTACGCCTAAAGTTAACATATTCGATAAAAGGTTTGTTCACATAGCAAAACTAACGAAGTTGTAATTTTCCGATTTTAACATACATTTAACACAACCTTGTGAATATCCTTAATGTAAACATTGTGGAAACAGACTGACGGCTATTTTTAGCGCTGCCAGTCTTAATTTTTTTAAAAATCCACCAATTGGAAGATTTAAATTCTAAATGTTCGAGATGTGAACCGATATGAAGTTTAGTAAGAATTCTGCTAAAAAAAAAAAAACTTTTGCATGAAATATTTTAAATTTTCAGTTTCTTACTACCTTCTATAAAATTATGCTAATATATACGAAATTTGAGAAGAATAAAGTTATTTCGAAATGAAATTAATAAGAAACAAGTAAGGGTGTTATAGTCAGTTATAGTCAATAACCAATTAATTTTACCAAAAAATTTATTCATAACAAAGTAAAATACTCTAGTCGAATTGAAAACAAGTAAGGGTGTTATAGTCAGGCGAGCCTGACAAAAGAATACCCGACACACACACATGTTCAAATAATTTTTAATGTCAAGAGGTGTTTAAAACCATAAGGGGCCCCATATACCGACTTTTGATAGATATCTTTATGAAAACTGCCCCTTTTCCACGCCCACTTTTCCAATTTTTGTTGAACTATAACCGGAGGCTTAAATATGCGCTCAAATTTTAAGTTTCAATAAAATATTTCGAGATATTTGGCCATCCTTGTCGAAGACTGACGTAAAAAGTTTCGCGCTCCGTAAATAATAATAAATAATAACAAAAAGTATATATTGAGCAACCTGCATTAATTTGAGCAAAGCTCAAAAGCATTCTCCAAGAATGACTGCAGTGTTTTTGTGCCGCTCCACCAGTAAATTGTGTGTTTGAAACACTAAATAAAGATAAGTATAGTGAATATACATACGGACATTCGTATATTATTTGTTGTCGTCCAACTTCTAGGAACGATAGAAAGAGACACTTGGTCTCTGCAGCTGCTGCAGCAGGTAGCTGCTCTGCCCGAAAGTGATGCCAATCGGACGCAGTCCACAATCCAATAGCTGTGACACGAACCAGTTAAAAGCTGGGCTTAATCAACATCCCGGTAGGGAAAGTTTACTAATTCCCAGTAGGGAAATTACACAATATGGTGACAATCTGGACCAGTCTGCAAGTGAACAGCCAGGTATAAGCCAATTCAAAAATATAAAAATCCAGCTCGAAAGAAAGAGATCGAACTCTACCAGTGGAATAATTTCTCTTAGCGTTAAGAAAAATAGCCCTAACAATACTCCTAAGAGTATTTTACCTTTGGACGCTCTTCATAAAGATGTAATTGAACTTAATTCGTCCAAACAAAGTCCAATAGTTGCTGAAATGAATAAAGAGCAAAACAAGCAGCAGGCGGTGCTAATCGGTATGCACCGTTATACAGGAGATTTCCGATTTAATTTTGGGCACTCGGTTTAGCGAGCAACATAAGAAATCAGTGAAAAAGCATAAAGAGAAACAAAGAGGAATCCAAGAAATAGTTAAGCGAGGAGTCTAAAAGCGCGTGTGCTGCGCTAACTGCCGCAAGCAGTCAATGTATGAAAAGTAATGTTCAATTTTGCGTGACCTGCGTGAAATCGAAAAAGCGCAGGCGCTGTTGGACTTACCGCTTTTATTGTGCACAGTTGTTCAGTGATGTCAATTCTTAATCCCCCACGTAAGCATACGTTAGTAGAAATCAGTCGCGTACCAACCTAGGGGCTAGGAGGGGCTTTGCCCCACCACGATTCTTGGTCTTAGGTGGAAGGAACTACGAAAATTAAAAGAAAAAAATTGTGGATAATTCTTTGCCCCACCCGGGGGAAGTTGGATTGCTAAGGGTCTGGTATAAATCAGACTCGCCATGTTATCAAGCAAAAGATTTCTCAAACCCCTCCCCCTTTTTTAACGCAAAAATACATTTTTCTACTGGCAACACTGCAGTTGTTTACTTATCATCATTACTCTTTGACAGTAAACTCTCAATTCAATTCATCAAATTTTCTTTGAATTTTTGTTAAAAAACGGGTTTTCAGCAAACTTTAAACTAACGGTCTTCCGTAAATAAAGCATTCTGAGAAATATTTTGGACTACATGTTGAATAATTTCATATCTAGAAGCTGTAAAAAATATCGCGCAATTGAAAAGACCTAGGTTAATTTTCCCCCTTTTTTTGTTCGGTTTATAAAAGAATGCCCCATATTACCTATGTATTTTATAATTTAAACAAAACGTGATCTCATAAGTTTTTACTCTGTTTACATAGACGTTATGTATATGTTTAATATGAACCAAAATGAAGAGTTGTTATGTTTTTTTTTTTCTATGTTATAATAATTCTTTTGAAATAAAAAATTGTTTATAAGCCCAATTAATAATTTTAATCTCTTACAATAAGAAAAAAATGATTTTATGATGGTACTCAATTTAACGAGAAATTCGATTTAACGAGAAGTGCTGGCAACATTGAGCTCGTTAAATCGGAAATCTCCTGTATTAATATTACGAAGAGGAAAAGAAACCCTTCCGGGAAAAATGACAACAGGGCCAAACTTAATAAATTGGAAGCTACTGCTTCTCAAGAAACAGTAATTGGTAATCGGTTCGCTCCACTTGCTGTAAATTCTGATGAAAATTCAGCAGAAAATCAACCAAAAAAAGTATTTAAACCGCCCCCAATCTATTTGCGCGAGCGGAGCTCGAATGCACTTGTTGCCAAATTAGCTATTTTATTAGGCATTAGCAACTTTTACGTAGTTCCCTTAACTAGGGGTAATATCCATGAAACTAAAATTCAAACAAACACGGAAGATAGTTACCGAAACGTTGTAAAAGAGTTTGAAGGAGCGAATAAAAATTTTTACACATACGAGCTGAAGAGCAGCAAAGGTATTACAGTGATGATCAAAGGTATTGAAGCAGATGTTGACTCAAACGAAATAAAGAGTGCGCTACAAGAGAATGGTTTTCACGCAAGATCGGTTACAAATATATTTAACAAAGCTAAAATTCCTCAGCCTATGTTAAAAGTTGATCTGTTGCCGGACAACTTAAAGCAAAAAAAAAACGAAACCCATCCGATATACATTTTTCAATTCCTGTTACATCGTTAAATAACCGTAAAAAAAGCCACATAAAAGAAATGGTCCCATACAATGTGTCAACTGCCAAGAATTTGGACACATAAAATCGTAATGTACATTGCGCACCGTGTGTGTAATATGTGGCGAGCTTCATCACAGCTCAGTCTGTGATAAAAAATCAAAAAATGATCGCATTTTACTTTAATGTAGTAACTGCGAAGGAAATCATTCTGCAAATTTCAGAGGTTGTCTAGTTTATCAAGATCTGAAAAAACGAGTCAATATTAAAAAATAATCAGCTCGTAATCCTACAAAAAATATTACTGTTTCGGTACCATTATCCTCTAACAACCTTATTTTGAACCCTGTAACTCCAGGAGTTTCTTATGCAAATGCACTAAAACCCGCGACCCCTGTTAGTGTTCCTACTAACAATAACAGTAGTCTTGAGATAATGATATCTACTCTAACTCAAAGTTTGTCTCAATTTATGCAAACAATGCAATGCTCACTCGACAGAATTGTGCAAATGCAAACACAATTAATGACAGCACTTTTGGCTAAAATATGAATTTCCTAAAAATTTGTGCCTGGAATTCGAACGGGTTACCCAAGCATAAGCTAGAAATTCAGAATTTCTTAAATCAGGAAGAATTTGACGTTATGCTTCTCTCTGAAACACATTTAAGAAACAACAATTTCTTCTCAATCCCCAGGTATATATTTTATCAAACCAACCACCCAGATGGCAAGGCGAATGGACGCACGGGTATACTTATTCGTAGAAGAATACAACATTTTATTCTAGATTCGTACAGTTATGATTAACTTCAGGCAACAACGCTTTTCGTAATAGTGAGAGGTAAAAATCTGGTTTTATTGGCGATTTATTGCCCACCTCGATTTAGCATAACCGAAAAAATGTTCCTAGACTTCTTTAAGACATAAGGTGATAAGTTCGTAGCAGCAGGAGACTATAATGCAAAGCATATTTTCTGGGGTTCCAGAACGTGCAATCCTAAGGGTCAGCAATTATACAAGGCAATTTTCAATAAAAACAATTCTCTAGACTTTGTATCTCCCAAACAACCAACTTATTGGCCAATAGATCTCCAAAAAATTCCAGACCTCTTAGATTTCGGAATAACTAAAGGTATTGCAAGAGAGCTTATTTCTGCAAAAGCAACATCCGACCTCTCCTCAGATCATTCCCCAGTTGTATTCGATTTGAACAAATATCCGGAAACAGTAGAACGCCCATCCAGCTTAACAGATGCAGGCACAAATAGGTTAAAATACAACAAGTAAGAAAGCTAAAGTCGGTCAAGCCCGACTTTGAAATACCCAGCGTCCCGACATTATGAGCGCACTATGTTTTGCTTCTCTATTTATGGGCGTGGCAGTGGGAGGGCAACATAAATTATTTCCCTACACCTTTCATTCGCCTTGGTGAACCTATGTTGCGAATTTGAAGCTTCTACGCCTTTTACTTCGGAAGTTACGAAAAATCTTTATTTGTGGGCGTGGCAGTGGGCGGGCCAAAAAAAAATTTTTCCTACACCTTTCATTCGCCTTGGTGAACCTATGTTGCGAATTTGAAGCTCTACGCCTTTTACTTCGGAAGTTACGAAAAATCTTTATTTGTGGGAGTGGCAGTGGGCGGGCCACAAAAAATTTTTTTCTACACCTTTCATTCGCCTCGGTGAACCTATGTTGCGAATTCGAAGCTTCTACGCCTTTTACTTCGGAAGTTACGAAAAATCTTTATTTGTGGGCGTGGCAGTGGGCGGGCCACAAAAAAATTTTTTCTACACCTTTAATTTGCCTTGGTCAACCTATGCTGCGAATTTGAAGCTTCTACGCCTTTTACTTCACAAGTTACGATAAGCCCTTATTTTTGGGCTTATTTGTGGGCGTAGCTCGAGGAGGGCGACGTCCATTTTTTTGCCAAAAAATGTCCCTTTTTGTAGTTTACCAGCACACCAAATATCAATGGAATGTGTTGAGTGGTTCGCAAGTTACAAGCATTTTATTGAAAACACAATAAATTCATTTGTGGGCGTGGAAGTGGGCGGATGTCTCCCATTTTTACTTGGGATCATAGTCGGACCCCGATATACATGTGTGCCAAATTTCGACTTCATTGGTTTAGCCGTTTCGGAGGAGATCCGACCACGGACGGACGGACGGGCGGACGGACGGACAGACAGACGGACGGACGGACAGACGGACATGTCTAAGTCGATTCAGTTTTTGAGCCTGATCATTTCTATATATATTTTTCTATATCTCCGGAGCTTAATTCTCCCTGTTACAAGATTTGCACAAAACTAATATACCCCGCTTACGCTGGGTATAAAAAGCCTTATCTAATAGGAAAATTGAAAATCTCGTCGCAGAAAAACGAAAATTCAGGCGCGAATGGCAGCGGGTCCGTTCTCTGTTGGCCAAAAACAAGCTAAAAGAAGTAGAAAAAAAGCTAAGAGCAAGTTTAAATAGGGAGAAAGAATTTAAATGTACAGAGTGAAACACCCGTTCGGTGTCTCAACAGTTGATGGGCGCGCTGAGATGAATAGAAAGCTATGGTTTTTGCTTTACACCTCAATAAAGTATTCTAACCGAATCCGAACTGAGCATATTCTCCCAACTTTGTCCGAAAACACTCGTAGAATTTCCATACAAATCAGTTCAAGAGAAATAGCCAGTATCATAAAAAATGAACTTGTCTGCAAAAAAGCCCCGGGACATAATCTTGTCACTCCAAAAATGTTAAAAATATAGCATCCGTAGCAGTACAGTTTTTAACAGTCTTATTTAATGCAATTATTGAATTCAGGTACTTCCCGTAAGATTGGAAACGGTCGGTTATTAAAATGGTGCCTAAGCCAGGAAAATATCCTACCCAAACATCCTCTTATAGACCAATTAGCCTCCTGCCTTGTCTCTCAAAATTATTCGAAAAGTTACTCATATCTAAATTAACACTTTATCTGCAAGAGCAGAACATTATCCCTCCACATCAATTCGGGTTTAGAAAACAACACGGTACTATTGAACTGGTAAATCCGATTACAAATGAAATAAGACTTGCCTATGAAAATCGGGAGTACTGCTCTGCAGTATTCCTTGATGTGCACCAAGCGTTCGATAAAGTTTGGCATGACGGACTATTATACAAAATCAGAAGATTACTTCCCTTTAATTTTCACGCGATCTTTGAGTCATACTTAAAACATAGAACGTTTCAAGTAAGACATAACTCATTTAGTACAAAAACCTTTCAAATAAACGCGGGAGTCTGCCATGGGAGTGTTGTTGGGCCTTTTCTTTACCTTGTATACACAGCAGATATTCCAAATAACGATAGAATATTGATTTCAACATTTGCTGATGACACAGCGGTACTTAGTCGGCACAAGGACATAAGTATCGCAACTTCTCAGCTCCAAGATCACATGACCGAAATCCAAAGCTGGTTATCTAAATTGCGAATCAAAATTAATGAGCCTAAATGTCAACACATTAATTTCACGCTCAATAGAAAAGCTTATCCAGACATTTTCCTTAATAATGTACGCATCCCACAATGTGAGGAAGTCACATATCTCGGCATTCATTTGGACAAAAGACTGACATGGCGTAAGCATATTGAAGCCAAGAGAACCCAAATGAAGCTTAAAGCCAACAGCCTGCAGTGGTTAATAAATAGCCGCTCTCCTCTAAAGCTTGAATATAAAATCCTTCTATACAACCAAGTTATAAAACCAATATGGACGTATGGTTTACAATTGTATGGAAATGCCAGCTCTTCGAATATAGAAGTCCTGCAAAGAGCACAGTCCAAGATCCTAAGGACTATAACAGGAGCTCCTTGGTTTGTTTCGAATGAAAAGATCCATAAAGAGCTCAACGTAGAACTGGTTAAAACAGAGTTAACCAATATCAAAGAGAAATACTTCAATAAATTGCGCAGACATGTAAATCCACTTGCCCGTTCGAGATTGAAAAGAAATGACCGGCCAGCAATTACAAATCGTTCTACAACAGCAGGTGCAATCCATGCACATCCATCAACTCAGCTTTCCTAGCTGATCGTCAACTCGGTGGGTGCACTCCATGCACCCATGCAATCCACGCACATTCATAAACTCAGCTTTCCTAGCTGATCGTTATCTCGGTGGGTGCACTCCATGCTCCCTTGCAATCCACGCACAGCCTAGCTGCTTTCAATCTTCGGTTCCGCACCGTCAATATTACACATATTTCTTCACACATCAGCAAAGCCTAGTTTTCGGTATCCGAGGCCCGCAATAAACTAATGACTAAGTCATAAGCTTTCCAATTAAGAATATGCTTTGTGATTCGTAATATTGTCAAATTAGGTGTAAGATTTAAAAACTTATTGCTAGACTCCTATCTTAGAGGAGTGATCCAATTAATAATAAAACATTTAAAAAAAATAAAATATTTAAATATTTCAAAAAATTCCGATTTTAAGGCAGTTTTGGGAGTTTTGTGACAGACCCTAGTACTGGAGGTACCCTTAAAAATAAACCAATCAAGGAAATTTTTTGGAATGATGTTTAAAGCTACAAAGGAAGCATAAGTGCAAAATTTCGTTCAAGTCCCATTTGAATTTCGGGTATAGGAGACAATTTTCGAAAGACGCCCTTCTGCAACGCCCACTTTTTAAATTTTTAGAAATAATATTACTGGCCTTTAAATATGTTTAAATATCAACTTTCATCAAAATATCTTGAAAAACTTCGATTTTAGAGCAGCTTTTTTGAGATTTTCGTAACAGACCCTAGTACTGGAGGTAACCCTAAAAATGGTCCGATCTTGTCCATTCTCGAACTTAGTCTTACTCATGTCCCCGTGAGCACGCATACCAAATTTTGTCGAGATAGCTCAACTCCTTCGATAAGATAACTGTATACAGACAGACGGACAGACGGACAGACGGCCAGACGGCCAGACGGCCAGACAGACAGACGGTTATGCCTAAATCGAATCTCCTGGTGACGCTGATCATTTCTTTATATATTTTGTATGGTCTATCTCGACTGGTTCTGGGTGTTACACACAACCACACAAACGCAATATACCCTCGACACAGAGTGTGTCGGGTATAAAAATCTGCAGAAGGCGGGGGTGCGAAGCGATGCGAGCAAGGGGCGCAGCCCCCTGGTCATAGCAGCGTAAACTATTATTGTGATATCCCATTTTAACAGATTCAATTGAAAAGCACTGCGTTATGCGCAGTGGTTTATGTCGCAACTACGTTAGCCTCAACGTGTTGTATCAACAGCAAGCAACAGTACAGTTAGCGCCAACGAAATTATCCGCTCTTGCGGATTAGATGTATCCCGTCAAACTATTTATCGAACACTCTCTCAGTCAGGAGTGATCGAAAGGCAATGCATGAAGACAGCGCCTAAGCTTCTTGAGCGCCATATGGTTGCACGACCAGAATTTGCCAAAAAAAAACACATGGATACGTATTGGAAAAGCGTACGCAAAATCAGAACATGCGAATGTTTAATTGTAATGTATCACAATTTTTAAAATAACTATTCCAGATTATTTTTTCTGATGAAAAAAATTTTAATTTGGACGGCCCTGATGGTTTCACCCACTACTGGAGAGATTTACGCAAAGATCCACGATATTTTTCCAAAAGAAACTTTGGTGGTGGAAGTTTGATGGTTTGAGGCGGATTTTGTTCCGAGGGAGTGTTAGAGTTGGCCTTCACAAGTTGCCGTATGAACTCAACCGAGTACATTGGAGTTCTTCAAAAGAATTTGTTGCCATTCCTCGAGAGAAACGCTGTAAAAAATTACATTTTTCAGCAAGATACTGCCTCAATTCACTCAAGTAAGGAGACTCGGAACTGGTTACGCACGGTAAATGTTGAAACTCTTTACTGGCCAGCTTGTTCCCCAGACATAAATCCCATTGAAAATATATGGGCAATACATGTTCAACGTATTTATGCCAATTATAAACAATATTTAAACGTTTTGGAGCTTAAAACTGCTGTAAAAAAGCATGGGACTCTCTTGAGAAACCTTTATTGAAATCGCTGACTGACAGCATGCCAAGTCGTATTTACGAGCTAATTGAAAACAAAGGAGGACCCACTCATTATTAAGATTCATTTAATATTTCTATAATTTTTTTCTGTTGACAGAAATAGGTTTTTCTTTAATTTTATTGTGAGTCGGCCAATTCTATGGACACCCAAAAAAGCAAAAAACACGCGTGCAACGGAATCTGTGAATAAAAAAGTATATGTTGTTGTTGTTTTCCTAAAATTCGATGTTTTTTTTGTTGTTTCTTTCCTCATTTTTAGTTTCCTTCATTTCGCCTTCTACGAAATGCTACACTTAAAAAACTAAGCTCGGCCAATTCTTTGGACACCAGTGTATACTCCCTCTGGACACGCCACTGAGTACAGTGCTCGATTTTGCTTTCCTAGCGTCATTTCCATATATAGCGGATATTTGCATATAAAGCATATTTACATATGCATTTGCATATTTGACCGTTTGGAGCATATTTTTATTTTTCTTGCATGTTCGTGCACATATCGCACCCTTGCTACTAAATCGGCACAATTCAAAATTTCGCATTTCTCGAAAATCATTCAATCTCTCTTAAAACTGAGGAGAAATAATATTTTTTCTAAACTAATATTACTCTCAATCGAATGCTGCATCTGTCAATATAAGCGTTAATTTTCTGGGTGTTGGGTTTCCTACAGAAAAATGCAATCGAACATAAAAAAATGTATTAAAAAAATTTTGAATTGTGCCGATTTATTAGCAAGGGTGCGATATGTATGTATACGTATCTTTGAAATTAACCGAGCAGCCGCATATAATGTTGCGTTGGGTGTACGGCGCCTCAATGCAGTACGACGATGTCCGCGGGGCATTTTTACCACAAACAATTTAAATGAATATTCCCGAGGAATTTTTTCTCGAGAAAATTTTCTCCGCGGAAAATGGAAGTCTTCTAAGCCACCAACTAAGAAAAGAAAGCGATGGCCTTTACTTAAAAATATTTGAAGTTCTTACTTCATTCATATTACCTTACCAGTGTTCTTTGAATGGGAGAATTTTTTCCAAATCCGCACGAAAAAATTTCTCAAGAGTATGTAGACTCAGGCTGAATGGTTCACAGACTCTTGATGGAATATATTGAATACAAATAAAATGTTCATAAAACAAAATAACAATTAAAATTATGAAAATCGATTTCCAAACATTAAAACGAACACTTTCTTTAAATTTTCTCCACGAAAAATGGAAGTCTACTAAGCCAATAACTAAGAAAAGAAACGATGACCTTTGCTTCGTATTACCTTCCCAGTGTTCTTCGAATGGGAGAATTTTTTCCAAATCCGTAGGAGTATTTAAAATCAGGCTGAATGGCTCACAAATTCTTGCTGAAATATATTTTGGAATATATATACAAATAATAAAACGAAAACTTTCTTTTAAACTAAAAGTTTAAACTAAGGGTGGTAGTTACCAGAGCAGTTTAAGGGAGTTCTTAGCTTTCGCTTAAGTTTTCGTAGTTACCAAATCGTTTAAACCTTGTTTAATACCACGTCGTAGTAGTCTTAAATTTAAACGTGAAAATTTCGAAAATTCGAACAGAGCATAGAAATAAAAAAATAAACACGAATCTGACATTGCAATACCCGACACATTATTTATACATACCTTTACATATATATAGCAACAGATTTTTTGCAAAAGTGGCCTTTAGACCACGTCCACAAAAATGTTTGTACAGTGTATGGTTATGGGCATAATAGAAGTTGACATAATGATTTTCGTCCCATTCTCTTAAGAACTGTGGGTGTAAGACATTTTTGCAAAGCCGCTCTTTGGTCACGCCCTCTTTCCCAAATTTATAAAAGAGCATTGGGAGTCTTAAAAAACTTACACTTCCAATTTCATCAAAAGATTTTAAAAATATAGGTTTAATAGCAGTTTTTACTATTTTTAAAACAGACCTTTGCACTAGAGGAACCCGAAAAAATAGCCCCATCTAGCCCATTCTCGAACTTGTTTTACGCATACTTCCCTGCATATTCAAACCTCATTTCGTCGAGATATATCAAATCCTTCGACGAGAAAAATGTATACATAAGGATAGAAAGACAGACAGACGATATGGCTAAACGAAATCTCCTGGTAACGCTGATAATTTCTTTACATTTTCGCATGATTTGGCTCTATTAGGGGTGGATGTTACACTCGGATGAACAAACGCAATATTTTCTCTGATAAAAAGTTTTCGAAATCAGCTTAAAATAGCTGTTTTTGAAAAAAAAATCTTTAATGTGGCAGCCCCTATTCGAATATCGAATCTTTTAAGAACAGTTTAAGTTGACCCGGTAACTACCACTTTTACTTCGAAGGATTAAGATTAAACCTCGGTTAAACTTTTTCGGTAACTACCACCCTAAAAGCCTGCTTTTCTAATTTCGACAAATGTAGTGAATAACGAAATCAATATCGAGCCGATATTATCGACAGTTTTCTTACAACTCACAAAAATGCTGATATCTCACGACACACGCACCAATGTCGCACACGCACCAATGTCGCACACGCACCAATGTCGCATATAGCTTAAAACATTCAGGCAGACTTCCCCTTTCAAACAAAAAAAACTGCATGCAAATCGGTTCAGTCAGTGTCGAGAAAGTTCAACACAAATACATTTCGCAACATTATTTTATATATATAGATTATGAAGTTGACAATACAAGGCCGTCGGTAGTTTAGGGGGTGGTGTGCTTGATTTGTAATCATACGGATGAGGGTTCGATTCCCCACAAAGTAAGAGTTTTTTTTACTATCGAAGGCAAAAGGAGCTATTTGTCTCAAAGCAGAGCCGTGCGAGACAGATTTCCGCCTGGTCAACAATCAATTAATTATACAGTTAGATGCATATTTTTGTTCAACTTGGAGTCCCCTCCATACGGATGGAGCCTTTCTTTCCTTTTTAGCTTCAGCGGTGCCTCAATGATCAGTCGTAGGGTGACGGATCTTAGGTTTCCCCATAGAGTTACTGACTCAATGTCATATACACAGTTATTATAATTATTAATTATTTAATACATGTATGTGTATATATCTAAGTAATTATTTTATAATTACAATTATAAATTTTAATTGAAGTTTTTTGAAATTTTTTCAATTACAATTACATGTAATTTTCAAGGATATCTCAAGGACACTTCGTAACAGGCACCTTAAAAATGCTTTCTACAGCGATTTTAGCCGATATCTATCGAAAGTAAACAAAGCTTTAAAATCGCTTTCTGGGGCCGCAGTTGAAAATATCATTATACCCAGCGTAAGCGGGGTATATTAGTTTTGTGCGAATCTTGTAACAGGGAGAACTAGGCTCCGGAGATATAGACATATATATATATAAATGATCAGGATCAAAAGCTGAATCGATTTAGACATGTCCGTCTGTCCGTCCGTCCGTCTGTCCGTCTGTCCGTCCGTCCGTGGTCGGATCTCCTCCGAAACGGCTGGACCAATCAAGTCGAAATATGGCACACAGGTATATCGGGATCCGAGTATGATCCTAAGTAAAAATGGGAGACATCCGCCCACTGCCACGCCCACAAATGAATATGTGTTTTCAGTAAAATGCTTGTAACTTGCGAACCACTCAACACATTCCATTGATATTTGGTGTACTCGTAAATTACGAAAAGGGACATATCCTGAAAAAAATGGACGCCGCCCTCCGTGAGCCACGCCCACAAATAAGCCCACAAATAAGGGCTTATCGTAACTTGTGAAGTAAAAGGCGTAGAAGCTTCAAATTCGCAACACAGGTTGACCAAGGCGAATGAAAGGTGTAGGAAAAAAATTTATATGGCCCGCCCACTGCCACGCCCACAAATGGAGATTTTTCGTACCTTCCGAATTAATTGGCGTAGACGCTTCAAATTCGCAACATAGGTTGACCAAGGCAAATGAAAGGTGTGGGGAAAAAATTTAACTGGCCCGCCCCCTGCCACGCCCACAAATGAAGATTTTTCGTAACTTGCGAAGTAAAAGGCGTAGAAGCTTCGAATTCGCAACATAGGTTCACCAAGGCAAATGAAATTTGTAAGAAAAATTTTTTGTGGCCCGCCCACTGCCACGCCCACAAATAAAGATTTTTCGTAACTTCCGCAGTAAATGGCGTAGAAGCTTCAAATTCGCAACATAGGTTCACCAAGGCGAATGAAAGGTGTAGGGAAATAATTTATTTTTCCCTCCCACTGCCACGCCCACAAATGGAGAAGCAAAACATAGTGCGCTCAAAATGTCGGGACGCTGGGTATTTCAAAGTCGGGCTTGACCGACTTTAGCTTTTTTACTTGTTTTTATTTGGAATAGATTTTTGAGTGGAATTAGGGAAAATTTGGACTGCGGTTAGATTTTTCTGATGGATTAAACAATTTTTTATTCTTTTTTGTTGTTTGTTACACAAATTCATATCATATGACTATACGGAAAAATCATATTGATGCATATCAATCACAGGTATGCCCGAGAAGTATGCAACAATTTTTTAACTTTCCATTTTGAAGGATGTTGCACCCGCCTGAGCGTATTGAAACCTAGCATACTTAATCTTGGTATAAAAGTCTATTTTCGTGAATTTTAATTAAGCTAGTAGCATACCTCGCACAAGAAAAAAATAGTCATGAAAACATTTTAGTATTATTTTCTGAGTAATTTTCTATATATGGGCTTTTGAATGAACATTCTATCTTTATAATTGCCGTAGATATGATTTTCAAGGACTATAAGAGATAGAGAGCCAAAATTCAGCGCAAATTCAATGTTTTTCATTGAGCTCAACAGTAAAATAGCTAAAGTTGAAATCGGCTTCTGGGGCGGAATCATTATGATTGTAGTGCTATACCCTTTAAAGCATACTTTATGGAGTAAAAATTTTGTGTAACTCACATAAAGTTAAAATTCAAATCGATTTTTAACTTCAACATGAATTTTTTGAAGTAAGAAAAGCGGTTTGAAGTTCAACTTCGCTAAAAATATTCGCAAAATGTTGGTAAGAAAAATTTTTGCCCCAAAAAGTATACTTTAAATATATAAAACCAACAAAGTCCGAGCCCCGATGATCACTTATATTTTGATTCTTTCGATACACTCTTTCCTGTCCGCCCGCCCACGAAAAATTAAAAAACGAATTACATTTATTTTAATTTGGACATTTAAAATTTCGTTTAAATTTATTTTACTAATTTACATAATTCATTTTAAAGAAGTATTACAATAAGTAATTTGACATACGAATAAGTTTTTATTTTAAAATAACTAATATTTCTAGCATAAATCTAGAAACATGTATAATTGAATGGCTGACAATTTTTTGACAAGCTTTATAACATAACCTTTCTTTGAATTTTCTCTTTCACTAAGGCTTAATTAAGATGGTCACTAGCTCGACCCTGTGTCAATAAAACTCAAACTTTCATTTATATGTTTAGAATTCATTTAGCTCTCTTTAGTGCTCCATAAGAGAAAACAAACTCGATTGTGTGTGTGTGTTCTATGAGGTTTGATATTCTTAGAGCCAATTTCACCAAAGGCATTTAATTTTAATCACCCATTGGCATTTAACTACGCATTTAATTTTCATCCCATTTCACCAAATCCAAAATTCAATAACGCGGAAGTACGGCAGCACTATTTATTTTTAGTGCAAAACCTTTATCAGCTGGTTACAACCAAAATAAATAAATGAAAAATTCCAATAAGAATACCCAGCAAGAATTTGTATAAAATTTTAACACAGGTGCTAACCTTTTATCATTTGTTTTAAAATCGCTTTCCAAATTCTTTTCAAGCATACGGGTAAATGTATGTGTTATATAAAATTTTCAAACATTTTCTCAACTAATTTGCAAGAAGTTGGCAAATTCAACCAAAATAATCGGCCGCATTTAATGTTTCTTGTTTGTGTAGGCTTGAAAAATGTTTATTTTGAATGCTTGATAATATAAATGTTATTGATTCTTCGATCAAATGTTTGTCTTATTTAGTGACGGTAAATGTTTGCTGGGCAACTCATCAAAAATCTTTCTTCTTGAATCAGCTATTTTCATTAGGAATACACAAAGTTGCATATACTCTATTGAAGTGCCCGATATGGGACATTTAAGTATGAGCTGCCATTAAGGATGGTGAAAATGAAAATCTGTGATTAAACGACGATTCCTATTTTAATAAGCTTGGCGAAATTGGCTCTTAATTAGTTCTATTAATAAGCTTAAAATCGTTCAAAATAATGATACGTTGCAGTGGCGTAGATTTTTTTAAATTTGTTTTTCTTCTTTTTAAATATCGACTTATTTTAATTTTTTTGCTTAGTAATTATTTCATGAGAGCACACAAGGTGGTATTATATACCGAATGGAATCAGAAAATTTGAAATTAAATTAACTAAAAACAGAAACAAAACAAAATCCAGCTTTTTGCTCTTACATTGCTGGGATATGTTTGAATTTTTTTTTTACATTTTTATTTGAATAAATAAGGCAAAATGACTTAAAGATTAAATAAAGCGTATTAACGCGATTCTTCGCATCGCGTATTTACATTTATGAAATGTTTTTCTTATACTTTTTGCTGTATACTGTTTTGCTTCTTATACTTTTTGCGAAGACATCGCTCGCTTCATAAATGAGTAAGAATCGACTCCTCCTCCAGCTGAATTATGTTGGGGAGTTCGTCCCCTGCCATCTTCTATTCCTACTTCAGCACTTCTCAATGTGCTTCCGTGCATACTTGCTTACAAAGTGCTTCCTTACTTGCTTTGGCCTACGAATGGCAACTGTGCTCTAGTTCCTTAAGAAGATGGGCCGATTGTCGAACCTAACTTAAGCGATATTTTATGCTGAAAACTTACTATAGATATGATTTAAAAACAATTTACGCTTCAAACATACACAATATTAAATTTTTCGCACTTCAATAGGAAAATTACTATCTTTGGTTTTTGTTTAGTTTTAAAAGAAAATGCTAGAAGAAAGTGCATTCGAATTAAGAATTCGGAAGTTTTTAACCTACATCTACATACATATGTATACGAGAAACTCGACTACTTACCAAATAGTTATGACTTTGGAGAAGGATCAATTCGTTTATTTATCAATGTTATAAATTGTTATTTTTTTGTTTTTCCTTTCGTTTTCTTTTTGATTTTCTTTTTGTTTTTTTTTTTTCTTTTTGCTTTTATGTAAGTTTTTATTTGATATGATATTAGAGAGTTTTAACTGGTTGGATTAACTGGTTAGCGTGTGTTTCAGGGTGTTCGAGGGTGTCGTATAGAACTGGGACAATTTAAACTATCTCTACTTATTTTACATATTTTGAATTGCTCTCGCTGTCACGCCTCCTCGGGCTGTTTTCTTTTCTGTGTCTATTCACGTTCCTCGTATTTGTGGACGAACGAGTTCAAGCCGGCAAGCTGGGAGCACTGCGAGTTGTCGTACAGCGACATTTTGAGGCGCTTACATTTGGCGCGACGATTTTTGAACCAGAATTGGACGTTCTTACTTTCCAAACGTGGAAACTTTTGACTGTAACGAAAGAGCACAAGAGAAAACAAAACACAAGAAAGTTAAGAAAAAATCGACTTCAAATGGTCCAGTAAAATTTCTCTGCCATAGTAAATAACCAGAAAAATATAATAAATAAATAAATAAATAAAAAACGAACTTACCGATATGGCATTTGGTTCAGATCCTCGGTGTACTTGAGAATTAGATTGTGCGACGGGTGCGTGTTCATGGCGAACCATTGTTCCAGTTTAGGGACCTCGGTGACAGGGTCGATGAACGTACGATTCCGCTTGCGACGCTCCTCGCTCGACAAGCTCGATAGACTTCCCAGACTTGAGGCGCTCATCAGGGCATTTTGCTGCATGCCAGCAGCAGCGGCTGCCGCAGCAGCATGGTGTGCATGAGGATGGCCAGCAGCGGCGGCGGCCGCCTGTCCAAATCCTGGCATGTAATGACTCATGTACATGAACGATTGCGAGAACATCGAATTGGGGACCATCGGGAACGGTAGGTCCTTGCGTTGTGCCGCCGCAACTGCACTCGTTATGTCCGTTGGTGACGGCGAGTGGAAATCCTCCAAATTGCTCGTATCGTTCTCATTGTCATCGTCATCCTCGTCCATATCGAGATCATCGTCTTCGTCCTTCGGCGAGACGTTTTGTAATTTTGCTGGCAACACTGAGCTCTGGAGTATTGGCATTTGATGATGCTCATGCGATTGGTTGCTATTGTTGTTGTTGTTGCTGTTGTTATTATTGTTGCAAATATTGCTATGGGAATTCGGTGAGCAGCGGTTCGATGAGCTTTCAACTTGATTGGGTGTTGTTCGGGTGACGTTGATATGCTCACTATGATGTTGGTGTTCGACTTTTAGGTGAGCGGAGCTTTCTCTTTCGGTCTCATCATTGCCCTCGTGATTTCTTGAGAGTAAACGTTCGCCATTGGGATTGTTGCTATTGTTGTTATTGCTATTATTGTTATTGTTGTTGTTGGCACCATTGATCATATCGGAAGCATGATCAGCACCTTCGTTTTTCACTGTCGCGGTACAATGCTGTTGCTGGTTGAGGTCGACGGCGGTGCGAACTTCTGGTACGTCATCATCATCGTCGGGTGTATTCCGATTGCGTTCATGCGTCGTCAAAGAGAGCGGTAATTGCGGTGAAGCAGCACGACTCGCATCCTCTTCCATGTCATCCGAATGCTGTGATATTGTATCAATATCCTCGGACTTCAAGCTTAACGGACTCTTGAGAAAATCATGCGACAACGAAAGATTACTTATATTGCCGCCGATTTGTTGTGCGGAATTGATGCTTCCGGCACTGCTGCTCGAGTTCTGTCCAAGCTGGGCATGTTGCCCCAAATAGCCATTCATGGCGACATGACTGAGCGCGCTCATCGGACCCACTCCCCCGCGCATTTCGGCCCGCTTCTGGGCCGCACGTGCATTCTTGAACCAATAGACAACATTATTCACATCCAATGGCTTGCGTCCGCGACGCGAGTCCAGCGCATTCAACTGAACAACGTAGGTCTGGATCTGTTGTCGCGAAGGATGGGGATTCTCTTGGAACCATTTCTGCAATTTCGGTAGCTCCATTTCCGGATCGAAACTTGTGCGCATGCGTGTCTTCTGATTCGGATACTGCGAATGCGGATGATGATGGTGATGATGATGCATCGAAGCATGCATTGCCGGATGAACTAGCATATTTGCGGCATGATGATGCGGTGTGCTGCTCGCACCTGGCACTCCACCAGCAGCGCCGGCACCATGATGTCCAGCGGACTCATTCAGCAAAAGCGATTCACGACTTGCATTTATGCCGGACGGTACACCCATGCTGCTTGAAACTGCAGAGCTACCAGCGGCCACATGCAGTCCAGCCTGAGCGGCAGCGGCCGCTGCAGCCGCGGCAGCCACTACCGGAAAGTCCATTTCGTTCGGCACCGTCGGAGGGCCAGACATAAAGGGAAGCATTTTTGGTGCGATACTCGCTTGCGGCGATAGCTGATTCGACCACCATTGGTCGAATTTGCGACGTAATTCATCGGAAATTTCACCGCCGGGAAAGACGAACGAATTTTGATACGAGCTGCGACATATTTGCGAGAGGGTCACCTACAAGAACAAAATATTATAGTTCCAAAGAAATAACATGAAATAAATGATAATACAATATTGAAAGAAAAAAAATATTATAATAATACAGTACACTCGGGATAACGTCAACTAATGAAAACCGCGAGTGTTGACGATTATGATTGTCTTCATTTTAGACAAAAATATAGTCGAAACTATAGTTTTCAACGTGTTTTTAGTATTCAAACTAAAACCAACCAATTATCTGCTTAAAAAAAATGTTTATGTATTTGGAAACATTGGAAAAATATTTTATATGAGATAGGTTTTTAATATAATTTTTTTTTCCGAGTCTGTTGCGTTTAAAACTTTTAAGTAATAAAATGATTCGGAATTTTAACTTTTATTTCAATCGCTTTATTTTGTATATATCAATACGTATTTCGGCGAAATCGCTTCCGCCTTCATCAGGATGATTCCTAATTTTTTTTTAGGTTTTTATACCCAGCGTAAGCAGGGTATACTAGTTTAATGCAAATCTTGTAACAGCCAGCACTAAGCTCTGTAGATATAGACAAATGTAGATAGACAAATAGAAATGATCAGGATCAAAAACTGAATCGATTTAGACATGTCCGTCTGTCCGTCCGTCCGTGGCCAGATCTCCTCCGAAATGGCTGGACCAATCAAGTCGAAATTTGGCACACAGGTATGTCGGGATCCAAATATGACCCTAAGCAAAAACGGGATACATCCGCCCACTGCCACGCCCACAAATGAATTTAATGTGTTTTCAGTTATATGTTTGTAACTTTCGAACCAGCTCCAAATTCGCAACATAGGTTGACCAAGGCAAATGAAAGGTGTAGGAAAAAAAGGTATGTGGCCCGCCCACTGCCACGCCCACAAATGGAGAGTTAAAACAGAGTGCGCCAATAATGTCGGGACGCTGGGTATATCAAAATCGGGCTTGACCGACTTTAGCTTTCTTACTTGTTTAGAGCTCATTTTATACGCGCAGCATCAACAAGTTGGAAAACACAAATGAACAAAGACAGCCAAAACTACATTGTACGCACAAAAGGAGATTCCCGGAATTCGTATTCTGTTCTTAATTCCAGATTTTCTATAACGCAGAGTTTACCTTGTAGAGCTTTTAGGTTTTGTTGACGTCAAATTAGGGATCAACCTCGGAATGAATGATAATAAGTTGTAAATTGGTATAAACCTTTGTTTTTTCGTTCTTAATGTTGTCTCAAAAGTCACAAGTGATATCGTGTCCGCGTCGTAAGATATTGAAGGTCAAAAGTCATAAAAATCGGTTTTTCGCGAATATCTCGCTTATTATTGCTTAAATGAGATTTGCACCCATTAT
Source organism: Chlorops oryzae (assembly GCA_020466095.1). Lineage (NCBI taxonomy): Eukaryota > Metazoa > Arthropoda > Insecta > Diptera > Chloropidae > Chlorops > Chlorops oryzae. The sequence goes on from CM035806.1 coordinate 81,187,957, forward strand.
GAAAGTTGTAGAGCATAAAATTTTCGACAACTTTTATCCGAATTTTTTTTTTATACGATCAACGGTTTTTGAGGTAGAGCACGAAGAGTGCGCAGCGTACAGTCATATATGGCCTAAAGCAAGGTCATGCGTGAGTTACGGTTATCAGTAAGCTGTATGAAGTTAATTATTTACTAAAAAATTATAAGTATTAAACAATGCCCAATATTTATGCGCTAATTATGACTGGGCTAAATAGTCAAGGTAAATAAAAGAGTATTGAAGTTTTGGGGTGTTGACGGAATAACGGGTTGACGTTATCCCGAGTGTACTGTAATAATAGCAAGTAAGGGTGTTATAGTCAGGCGAGCCTGACAATAAAATACCCGACGCAGACAACGCCCAAAAAACAGGACCTCTAAGTAAGATTATTCAAGAGGTTTTATAGGCCATTGGGGGCCCCATATACCGACTTTTGTTAAATTTCTTTATGAAATCCGCCCTTTGCCACGCCCACTTTTCCATTTTTTTTGCAATTCTAATCGGAGGCTTAAATATACACTCAAATTCTAAGTTTTATTTAAATATTTTGAAAAAGTCCGATTTTGAGGCAGTTTTGGGATTTTGCTGACAGACCCTAGTACTGGAGCTACCCTTAATAATGGACCGATCAAGGAAATTTTTTGGGAGGATGTTTATGGCTACAAAGGAATCATAAGTGCCAAATTTCGAGCAAGTACCATTTGAATTTCGGGTGTAGGGGACAAATTTCGAAAAACGCCCTTCTGCCACGCCCAATGTTAAAATTTTTGAAAATCGTATTACTTGCCTTGAAACATGTTCAAATATCAAATTTAATCAAAATATCTTGAAAACCTTCGATTTTAGAGCAGTTTTTGTGATTTTCGTAACAGACCCTAGTGCTGGAGGTCCCCCAAAAATGGGTCCGATCGGGTCCATTCTAGAACTTGTTCTTATTCATGTCGCCGTGAGCAAGCGTACCAAAATTTTGTTAAGATAGCTCAACTCCTTCGATAAGATAACTGTATACAGACAGACAGACGGACATGTCTCAATTGAATCTACTGGTGACGCAGATCATTTCTATATATATTTTGTATGGTCTATCTCGACTGGTTCTTGGTGTTACACACAACCATGCAAACGCAATACACCCTCGACACAGAGTGTGTCATAAATCCCAACAACTAAGTAATTCCCTAACACATTCTAATAAATTTTTTAAGCCATCAACTCGAAAAATTTACTGAACAATCAGACCGCCTTTTCTTAGGACTAAATATAAGCGCCATAAAAAAATCTTGACGTAAGCACATAAAACGCTCAAGTGCGATATCCCCACAAACAATACACCACACTTAGGCTAATAAAAACATCCGAAAAAAAAAGAAAACGAATAACTTACTAAAAAAGGGCTAAGTCGAACCCAACCGCACTGAACGTAACAGAACAGATATCAGCTACGAAGATAGCAACTACTATCTATGTGTATCTATCGATGATATATCCGCGTGGACATTACAGCTTAAAATGCGAAAAGAAAAACTAACAAAATCCCATCGCTAGAAGACCGACTACTTGCGACGAGGACAAGTTTATCAAAGCACTTGCAAGCGAGAACGAAAGACAAGTGGACTTAGTTGCTAGATTGTGGCATTAGTAAATCAAAGCTGGCCGTTTAAAAGTCATTTACTGTAAGCAAATAAAACGCTGACTAAGCTGAAGGCTATACTTATCAATTCTTATCATTTCCAGGTGCCTCGGGAATAACAAATCACTTAAAGCCGAGTTCTAATTTTGTTTTATCGGTGCTTTGTAAATTGATTCTTTTATTATATTATATTTTAATAAAAAAATTTTTTTTAATAGAAGTCATATATCTTCGCTTAGCTATCAAAACACGGGTCTCTTGCGTATAAGAAATCTACTCCATTTAATGAAATCTACTCGGATGCTCATTGCTTTATAATTGAATTTTCAAAGAAATTTTCGATAAGAAACCCCAATCCAAACCAACATAAACGCCTTGATGCCAATACTTTTAAAAGCCCAAGGGGCTGTTTACACTACAACTGCAATTAGCATTTTCGATGCTTAAAAATGCGGAATGAATTTGCATGTAATTGTTGTTGTATTGTGAACAGCATTTTTCAGCAAATGCAGAAAATGCGAAAAAAATGCGATTATTTTCTCCAAATACTATCGATTTTTTAAATCAACTGTCTAAAAGAATATACATGACATTCAGAAACAACTGCTTCATGGAGTCATGGCGGAGGAAATAAAAAAGAAATTTAAGCAACTCATTTGAATTTGTATTGTTTTTAATAAAAAAATATTTTCATGTCCATGTGGCATAAGCATTCCACGTACGGGACAAATAATATTCATGATATTTTTAATGTTTAAATGTTTAATTTTATGAAAAGATTATGTTAATGTACTCATATTATATTAAGATTCTTAACAGGATACACATAAGTTGCCCTTTCCAAAAATTTTGAGTGATTTTAATAGTTTTTGCCTGTTTGTACGGGACAAAAGTATCATTTTCTATGGAATGCTCCATGAGCATTAATTTAAATTATTTTATATTAAAAACTGCTGCTGTGCACTTTTGCTATTCGGTTTTTTTTTTTTTGCGAGATCAGCTGATTTTAAAAATGCTAAATGCGAAATGCTGCAGAAACCATGTGTAGACAGCAATTTCAAAAAATCGCATTTTAGGGATGCCAATGCTGAATGTGGTTATATTGTAAATTGGCCCTTACACAACTTCCTTTCAGTTCTATATACAGTTATCTTCGAATAATTCTCCTCGGAGCTTACAACATTTTTTCTAAGATCTCAATACACTTTTTTATGGAGCTTTGAAGTATGCAAGGTTTTTTTTATACCCGACACACTCTGTGTCGAGCGTATTTTGCGCTGGGATGCCTGATCTCCTGAATGACAAAGTCACCAGTGATATTATCGATGACATATAGGTGACATTGTCATGCATGACATCTTGGAGGACATGTCCTCGTGGAGGGATGCTGTTCATGGGATTGAGTCCCATTGGCTACTGAAATTTAAATAAGGTTTTCAGTTCAGCGTTAGCATGAAGTGGCGTAGATGATGAGTGCTCGACTCCGAATCCGAAAATCGTGGGTTCGATCCCTGGCTGAGGCGCACAAAAATTGTTAAAAATAGATTTTTTAAAATTATCGAAACATTCAAAGAGAGGGCAAAGAAGAGAAGTTATCAAACTAGTTTCTATAAATTGACATTAAGAGAGAAAAGAGCAATGTGCTGCTCTCAAATGCTTTTTTCGCCATCGCACCCCCTAGCATGACAATGTCACCGATGAATTCACTGTTCAACTCCTGTACAATTGTCATACAAAGTGTCATATGAATTGTCATGCATACCGGATCCAAAGTCACCGTGACTTCATCGATGATGTCAGCGGGACATGTGCCGCTGGGATATTGCGTTTGTGTGTAAGATCTAGAAACAGTCGAGATGGATTATACAAAAAAAAAATAGATATATATATATATAAAATATATATAGAAAATATAGCAGCGAGAGCGAATACTTCAAGAGTAATCGTTGAGTACTCCTTAACCCTCTCAGCGCCGAATTTTAACCTGCTGTCTAATACTATTATTTTCGACTCAAAACGAAAGGTGATGGTGAGTTGTTGAACCAGGCGAAGCTTTGAGTTGTTTTGATCCATCATATTGGTGCTGAAATAAATTATCTCCAAACAGAAAAAGGGCTATAACTTTTTGAACAACCAACAAAATTACAAAAATTTTATTTTTCCTCATTTTTTGTTATATTATATTTGCGCTTCAAGTCTGCAAAAATGAATAGTAATCAAAATTATTGTTAATCAAAATAACCAATTACTATAAAGTCATTACCTTTGAAAATATTCAAAATTTTAACTATTTTCTACATGTCCACACTCTACGGCAAACAAATTTGAAATAAAAGGATTCTCTTTGAAAAATTGTAACGTATTCTTTTCTTAGACAATTAATCGACGGCACTTTATTAAAATCAAAAAATTTTTCTGCATCACATAGGCGTAGCTGCAAAAAGAATGAGGACGTTCGAATGTTGCTTATATGCAACATTGGGCACGAAAGGGTTAAAGAAGTACAAGTACTCCGTTCTAATTTTGCTTTTTTTAACATTATGCTGTCATTGCAAAACTACTAGTCGCTATTTAGGTACAAAATGGAGTACTTCAAGAGTACTCCCAAAAGGAGTATATTTGCTTTTTATGAAAAAAAAAAATCTTTTTTCAAATTGTTTAAATGGTTGTTGTTCATTTTTTTTTGCTTTTTTCTTAAGTTTAAAACTTTTGTTTTTGTTACTTCCTTTTTTGTATTTTCTCGCTTTGGCCGAGCCTCGAACCGCTGACCTCTACGTTGGTAGGACAACGTATTAACCATCACGCTTAACATGCAAAAATGTGTTCGTCAAAACGCTGAGTTCAGTTTTTGGTTGCTCAAGTTTTTGTGAAACGCGCGTATAAAATTTATCACAAAAAAAATTTTTCAATTGAAAAATAGAAACAGTAGAATCTCAAAAATTAGCAGTCTCACAAATTCTAATGGTCCAGATATTATAACTTGTGAATTCAAAGCATTGAACGTCCAGAAATTAGAACCCGAGGTACTAATTTGTGGACTTTTTCTATATGTTTAATTTTTCTCGTTCATTTCTGTCGCACTAGAGCGCAAGCAATTTTTCTGTAAAAAAAAGAAACGTCCAGATATTAGAACATTTCAGCAATTAGAATCACCCAAGGAACAAAGTGGTTCTAATCTGTGAGATTCTACTGTATTTAAAAAAACTTAAAATAAAACAAGTAAGGGTGTTATAGTCAGGCAAGTCTGACAATAGAATACCCGACACAGACACACATGTTCAAATAATTTTTAATATCGAGAGGTGTTTAAGGCCATTAGGGGCCCCATATACTGACTTTTGTTAAATTTCATTATGAAAACTGCCCGTTTGCCACGCCCACTTTTCCAAGTTTTAATTAATTATAATGTGAGGTTTAAATATACGCTCAAATTCGAAGTCTCATTAAAATATTTCGAAAAAGTCGGATTTTGAGGCAGTTTTGGGATTTTTGTGGCACACCCTAGTACTGGAGGTACCCTTAATAATGGACCGATCAAGGAAATTTTTTGGAAGGATGTTATTGACTACAAAGGAAGCATACGTGTAATCTTTTTTTCAAGTCCCATTTGAATTTCGGGTGTAGGAGACAATTTTCGAAAACCGCCCTTCTGCCACGTCCACTTTTCCAATTTTTGAAAATCATATTACTGGCCTTTAAATACGATCAAATATCAAATTTCATCAAAATATCTTGAAAATCTTCGATTTTAGAGCAGTTTTTGTGATTTTCGTAACAGACGCTCCCAAGCAGCAAAATAGAGCGATTCGACCAGCAGCAAGTCGAATCGACCTATTTTGGTTGAAAATGCCCTATTTCTGACCTATTTTCCGGCCTTAAATATGACCTAACTTAAAAGTCCGTTTCGAAGGTCCAAATTACCTCTATTCTACCTATTTCATGACTTCAAAGTCGCTTCGACTTCCAAGTCGATTTTTGGTCGAAAATAGGTAAAAAATTCCCTATTGAGTGACTTAAAATTGACTTAACTTTGAATTCCAAATTAGGTAATTTTTCAAGGCAAACAGACCAATTTTTTGGTTAAAATTCGACTTTAAAGTCCGTTTGACTTATAGGGCGAAATAGGGTCAAAAGTTGACTTATTTTGTTGCATGCTTCGACTTCAAAGTCGAGCGGACTTGATTTTTGGACTTCATAGTCGGTTTGACTTTAAAGTCGAAATAGGTCAAAATAGGTCAAAATAGGTCGAGCTCCGCCATGTTTTTCGAATGGCAAATTGAGAATTATTCTTCTGCATATGTTTTTTCTTTAAGAAAAACAATTTTTTTCAAGCAATATTTATTTAATTTCCATCAATGAGAAAGCCCCTTAAAAATGAAGAAGTAGAAGGAACACTTTCACGAAAAATCTCAGCGGGCATATGTTTTTGGGACTTATTAAGCGCAAAATAAATTTTAATGAAGTCCATATTTTATTTATTATTTATTTCTTAACACACGAAGAAGAAAATCTCTCGTTCATTTCTGCTTTCGAGTAATACGAATGACTGAGTAAGATATTATGTATTTATATCTTTCTCTGTTACTCTCTCTCTCACTTTTTTCGTTTCCTTTTACGTTCTCTTTCGTTTTACTCATAAGTCCAATTAGGTCGAAAATTGGTCATTGCGACTTCTTTTCGACTAATATTAGGTAAACGGACTTCTTTTCGCCCTGACTTTGAAGTCGAAATGCCCTATTATGACCTATTATTACCGCCAATCGACTTCCAATCTATTCCCCACTTACGTCGACTCGACGTCGAATCGACGTAATTTCGACCTATTTAGGTTAGGTCAAGTAAATATTCTGACCTAATATAGGTAAGAATTTACCAATTTTCGACCTATTTTGCTACTTGGGCTAGTACAGGGGGTACCCCTAAAAATGGTCCGATGGGGTCTATTCTTGAACTTGTTCTCACTCATGTCCCCGTAAGCACGCATACAAAAATTGGTCAAGATAGACGCTGATCATATCTATATATATTTTGTATGGTCTATCTCGACTGGCTCTGGGTGTTGCACACAACCACACAAACGCAATATACCCTCGATACAGAGTGTGTCGGGAATACAAACAATACAATTACAAATTTAGGAACAACTTTTTTTTGTTTCAAAATTAACTATTAAAAAAATAAATGAAAATATGAACATAAAAAAACTTTAGGTAATTGAAAAAAACAAAATTCTTCTCACCCGAGCCAGGGATCGTACCCCGACCCATACGGTTGCTGAGCGAGATTCTTATGTCGCTTTCAGGCTATTAGATTTAACTGAATTTAGCTGTTGTGATTATAGCATTTAAAATAAAATCTGAATTTAGCATCAAAAAGGAAAGTGTTGCAATATGAAACAGCTTAACTTATGATTTTATTTCTGCATTTAAAGAAGATAAATTCAGGTTAAATGCAGCGATAAATGCTTAAATCACTTCAGCTAAAATCAGTTAAATTCAATAGTTTGTAAACAGCATTAAGCAGCAAGCGTATACTCGCTTTTCATATGCGAATTGGTTTTATTGTGAGTACTACGGTACGGGGTGTTCCAAGAGTATTCGCTTTTGGGTTAATTATTCGCATTTACGCTGCTGGGTATCTTGACCGAATTTGGTATGCGTGTTTGCGGGGACATGAGTAAGATCAAGTTTGATAATGGACTGGATCAGCCCATTTTGAAGGGTACCTTCAGTACTAGGGTCTGCAACAAAAATCCCAAAACTGCCCAAGAATGTGAGTTCTTTCCGATATGTCAATGAAATTTAGAATTTGTGCTTATATAATATTTAAGCCTTCCATTAAAATAAATGTAGCTTACTGTTAGTATGTGTCGGGTATCGTATTGTCAGGTGTGCCTGACTATAAAACCCTTACCGGTTGTGATATGGCTTTGTAATTTTCATTGCTTATCTTGGTTATTTTGCTTTCAACATATGTAAAACAACAAACTGTTTGGAAGGATATCCGACAACAGACGGACGGGCATATGAACATGTCTAAATCGGCTCTGTTTTCGAACCTGATCAACAATGTGTATATTTGTCTATATCTAAGAAGTTTTATTCTATCTGTTACAAGATCCACTAAAATTTAATATACACTGCCTAATCTTGGTATAAAAAACTTTTCCATAAAGGCCTGCGACTGCCTTCACCTCTGAACCATAATTTTATTTATTCCACATTTTGTTATTTCATATAAAAAAGAAATGTATTTATGTCCTTAAGGCAGTTTGAAGTGGAATTTTTTTTGGGTAAAAAGAAAGTAAATAAATAAAACACAAATATATAAGCATGCATTTTCCTACATTGATAAAACTGCGAAAAAAGAGCCAAATAAGCCAGAGGAAAATTCTCTTTCAAATAGAATTTTCTCTATAAGACACACAAAACATAGATAAGATCCCATAAAAGAAAAGGATTAATTAAGTGAACCGAAAAACTAAGTCGTTTTCTATTCATTATGGAATAAGCTTAAAAGTTCATACACTCCCATAACACACACACACACACTCATATATGCATCGACACGTATACTTGTGTTAAACGAACGTAAGTACAAGTGTCCTCGTTTGTAGTACGTATTTATGCGAAACTTATTCGCATAGAGCACTTGTCACCAAAGAAAATTTATTCACAAATTTTGATAAAGATTTTTTGTATCCAAGACTTCATACAATCTACAAGGATTCAACATTTTTGACAATCCACTATAAAATCTCGTCATGTAATGAGCAATGTTTGCCATCATTCCTTCTATCGTTGAGACTATTTGGTAACGATATATGTGTGCGTTTGTGTTTGTGTATGGGTGAGGGTGTGGGTGTGTTCTAATCGTCACTATGCGGGAAATCGGGGATCGTAATATGTCGTCGCCTTGATATTGCGCATCGAAAGCTACTTAGAAATACATACGGCAAAAATTTTCTAAATGATAAAGCGATTAAATTTGCGGTTTGAGGCCTAAAGTAGTTTCCAGCGAAGAAGATTAGAAATTTTCGTTTGATAGCGTAAAATGGAAATCTAACGTAGATTGCGGTGCAAAAATACAAAAACAAAAGAACAAGAAACAAAAACTAAGAACCGTGAATATCTAGTCATCAGGGATGTTTCTTGCTCTTCCTATAGCTTGCTCCTCAAAATTCCCTTTTGGGGCTTTGCTTTTGGAGACGTTTTATGCAATTTTCGTTAATTTTTTGGCATACTTAGCTACAATAATCCGATTATAGCTTGAACAAAGTATTTGAGACTTTAATTTTTATCCGAAACTGCTTTCTCTCTCTCTCTCTCTCTCTCTCTCTCCCCTCCCTCTCTCTCCATATCTCTCTCTCTCTCTCTCTCTCTCTCTCGTTAACATTAATTATTAATTAGCGTGCTTTTAGCATTTTTTATGAACATATCAAACGAACATATTATAACCAATATATTTAAAAAAAAAACCCAAAAATGAATATACGAAAGGAAGAAAGTTTGGCCTCAGAGCACTTGCACTTACCTCATCCAAAGGGCAACCGGTTGAACGTAATACTGCATGCGATTGAAGGACAAGCAACTTTAGAAGCTTATCCTTGATTTCACCGAACGGTGATGGCTTAGTGCGTAAAATAACAATACGAAGCGTAACAACGGATGTCAATTCGCCAATAATATCACAAACTGGTACAACCGGATTATCGGAGATCTGCTCGAGTGGTATGGGCTTCCAATTCTTTATGATCAGGGATCCTGAAAGAACAAAAAATTAAAGTGGTTTTATTTTTATTTTTATTTTCATGCAAATTATCAGGTGCCATCTTCAACGAATTTTTTCAGATAAGAATTAAAAGTTTAAGAATTCTGAAAGTCCAGTTGAAATTATTATTTCATAATGTATTTAGAAGCGGTGCTGAATTTTCAATATTAGAAAATATACGAGCTTTAACAGCAGGAGGCATGGCATCCACGACTGATGAATAAATTCATTGGTTATTTATATATCACTTGACCATGTATAAGATTTATCCAATAAATGACTTCGTCGAAATTGGGGAAATATGATAACCGAAGGTTGGCGCCCCCAAATCAAGCCATCAGCTTTCAAGCTGTGTGCTATAATTCTCAGAAGCTTTAAAATTTGGTTGAAATTAAGAGTGTTTCAAATTTGAAACTCTTCAGGCACCCCAAAGGCGCTGGCCGTATCCTCCAGTCGTGAATGCCTCCGGCTCGTATATTTTCTATTATTTTTTAAACAATTTGTTTCATTCATTCTGGAGTTGTTCTTTTCGAATTCGAAATGGACGTGTGAGGGATTTAATAAAGCTTCTTTTAAACTTACCGCGTGCTGTGCTCGCTGTCTCCTGTGTGTAACCTAATCGCTGTAATGCTGTCTGTACAATCTCCGAAAATGGAGTGGATGCGGCTATAATCACATAACTATCCGTTTCGATATTCGGACGCCGTTTCCATGGATTACGCATGTCTATTGTTAAGGATGCCTGCAGTGAATGCACAGATTCCACCACGCAATGGAGTGGAAGTGATTTGGCTGAAAGTAGATGATAGAACAGAAAATAGGAACATAAATTATCCGAAGTTAATGGGAATTTTTTTTTCAATATTATTAAAATATTTTCTTTAAGCCATATAAAAGTGTATAGAAAGTATGGTAATGAGGAAAAGAAAGGAAATCTCTTGAGCCGATAATCTTGAAATTTCAACGCAAAATATATTTTTTCATGCTTAATAAATTGCATATCATTATTTTTTTATCATAACAGTCTTCAGGGTTTCGAAGAGCTTTCTCAAGTGTTTTTAATTAATTTTCTTGGAATATTACTGTGATGTTTCAATTGATTCCGTTACTGCGAAACTAATTCGGCTAATGATGATATGATCATCAAACAGAAATTATTTTCATTCTCGGCAATCATTAAGCATAGTGTAAGGGTGGAAAAATTAAAAATTTTAATCTACTGAGTCACTATCATGTGTGATCGTCATCTGTAAGTACTTTCGCTGGTCGAATATTTTAAGAGTAAAATCGCATTCACCGCAAAGTCACACCGCATATCAAACAGACGGTAGACAAAAGCACTTAACCGATTATAAATTGCTATGAAATCCGCTTTTGTTTTGACCTCAAATTATGGTCGCAGGATAATGGATTTAATGAGTTTATTATAAATATTAGTAGTGCACGCGCATTCAAAGCAGTACATTCAAACTGAAATTCACATTCACACATTCATCCGTATTCCATTCCTGGCGATTCACTGCTGTTGCTCTTGCTGTTGCTGCCAGGCTCCCTTTGTCCCGCTGCTGCGTCTTCTTTTATAATTTGTAATAGCCAAAAACTAAACAGTATAAATAGCAAACGATTCACCGCCGAGTACAAAAATAATTGCAACGCCATTGATTTTTATTAGGAATATTAGGAGGCGGAAACGGTTGTGGATGTGGAGAAGCGGCCAATCCGTCCGTCCGTTCTTACATGCACGTTGTCCTGAAAACCCATTACTAAATCCTTATTGTTTTCCAGAGATCATTTAGTGCTGCAACGGCTGAAATATGTTGAGTTAATAGCAGCAGCGGTTAGTATTGTTGTGTTAGTGTCCGTCCGGCAAACCCTCCGCTCCATGTACTTTGCAAGCGCCATCAAAAAGAACTCACTTAAGCCAAAATGCGGTGGCCGAAATGCTTTGCGGAAAAAGAATTTCACACGAAAATACGTTTTTCAAATGGTCCTCTCTTCTCCATGCACCCACACACACACACACACACACACACACACACACTTGCATGTGACCATTCCCAGTTGACCTCAGATTCGCGTGCGAGCGAACGCTCGCTTAGGCGAATAAAAAGCGAACGTCAATTTTACATAAAGTCGTCATATCGCACACCCGCTTTTAAAGTGACACAATTCAAAAATCGTCAATTTTGAGTTAACATATGTAACTTGATCATAGCTCACCTCTCTACATGCACAAAAAATTATATTCCGTATTCCGTTTTTGTTATTATAAAAAGCCGAAAAACCCCGTCAATGCCTTTCTTCATGCTTTGATTGACACTGCGAGGCATTTTTTTTTGCGTTTCCTGAAAAATTAAAAAATTTTGAGTTGTTTCTCCTTAGAAGAGGGTGTGCGATATGTTCGCTAATGCGAAGAAACAGCGAGCTTCGAACTCTCCCTATTTTATTGTGCCATTTTTCTGTACGAGTATACATGACCTTTTTTAATTATCTCTCACTCGCTCTCATGTTTATGCGGCTACTGGACTGGAAGGATTTAGAAAAAAACCGATGCATAGAAACTTTCAGAATTTGCGCGTCAGTAAGGAAAGAAGTCTAAGGAAATGCAAACTTATTTTGTTATTTTACAGTGATATGTACATAGAATAGGATTTATGATTTATGTATAAGCTTTTTACAAATATAAAACTGAATTTCTGTATATAATATAGCACTTGTAGGTACCTTCAGAAATTTACTATAAAATATATAAAACCAAAAAAAAAAATTTATTTTTATTTTTATTTACCTTCTATATAAAAATAATTAACAGTAGGGGGCATATTAATGTGACTAGTAACTAATTATACATACTAACAAACAATTTTATTTTATATTTTAAAATAATATCATTACTAATGTAAGATATTCCAGCTTGCATTTCTCTTCTTTGATGCCCCGCTAGGTCCCAGGGTTTTTTGCGTTGCAATCGCCGAACTAAGCCAGATGTGTTGAGAAGTTCTAAGGCTTTCTCATTTACGTGCGCTCTGAGTCTCTTTTCCAGAGAACTTGCCAATTTTTGAATTTGGCTGGAAACCATATTTACGACTGGATCTCCGTGTAGATCTGTTGTTCGCACATACCATGGGGCATTAACAATAACTTATTTTGCAACCAAAACAAAAATGTAGTAAACTTAGTTTGCCTATAAGAAATGAAACACGCCCAACCTTCGCAAAATCATTCTAAAGCGAAGGTCAGCACGAATTCGTAAAGGAATAATTTGCAGCCAAAAAATGAGCGACAAATTGTGTGCCAGACAACTATATTCCAATTCGAGAGCGAACGCTTTATCTGCTTAAAGTTCGCGTTAACGTTTGCTTTCAAATCGCAAGCGAATGTTTTGGTCAACTGGGTTCGGTTGCTGTATTGTTGTCTTTTGTTGTTGCTATTGTTGGAGTCAAAATAATTTAATTTCTGCTTCGGGGTATTAAAATTTTGAACAAGACTTTTCGTTGATTATATTGATTTCTCTTAATTTCGGTTTCGACATATGAGCGAGGTTTTTTTTATCATCATCATCAACATCATAGTCACCATCACATTGCCATCATCATCGTCGTAATTATTACAATAATCATATACATATATAGGCTCGACAAAATAAAAACCAACCAGCGAACCATGCATTTTGGGACGCTTGCTCTCTTCATAATAGAATTGTTTTTGCTCCTTTTTTAAATACGTTCCTAAGCCGATTTGCATTTCAGACACACCTAATAAGCGGTACTTTTGTGAAAATTTGAAAATACATACTGCGAATTGTATAAACAAAATGCCAATATTTTCAAAATACTCCATACAAACATACATACTTATGTTACGTGGAACTGCATGAGTACATTTGAATATGCGCTTAAAGATAAGAAAAAAAAAGAGTTTTCAAATGGTTGTTTTTTATATTTCAAAAACAATAGAATAATTGTTTCAATTTGAAGCATTTTGAATTTATGTAATAGTTAAAGATTTTTGAACCGTCAAAATCGCATCGTAAAATTATGTAAAATAGGAAATGTATGGAAAAAAATTAGGTTTGTCCAATTCTGTCTCCCAGGGGCTCAAAAGTTTGGTATTTATCAAAAACCTGCGTATGTAAAATTTGATGAAGATTAAGCAATGTTTAGAGGTGGCACAATAGCCTCACAGGTAGAAAACTAGTATTTTTCAATTTTCAAATAGCCATAACTTAAGAACAGCTATTCTTAGCTACATGCAATGTTCTAAGAGCCTTATTAATTTTCAAAGCTGCATCTTTCTTTCTGAGGTAACAAAACCCTATCGCTAAACATAGAAAAATTTCTCTAACAATAACTGTTTTTTGAAAGAAAAAAGTTTTCTGCATTTTAGGGGGTAATCTTACCTCTGACCGAAGAAACATCTATCATCATTCCCACTTTATTTCAGAAGAGGAAACTTTTTCACCTTAGCCGTGAAACTCTATTTCAACCAGGGATCGGCAGTAATAATATTTTCAGCAATATTATCGGTACTAATTGCGGATTGACCAAAAATTTTTATTCTTTTATTCTTGATTATTGAATAAAAAGAAATCACAAATTGCAAAAATAAAATTTCTGAATAATGAAAAATTGATATTTCAAAGTGAAAAAATTCGGATTGAAAATATGAAAATACTTATAAAAAGAAAAATTGCGATTGCTTGAAAAATCGAAATTTTAGATAAAGGGATTATGAATTGATTGAGTAATGAATAATCAGTCTTTTTGTATTACGGATTATTCAGGAAATCAATATTCATACTCTAAAGATTATGGATTATTTGAATAATCAATATTCATATTCCCAAGATTATGGATTATTTGAATAAAAGTCGAGATATCCCATTGGAAATTGGTACGGAAATAATCAGCGGCTCAAGTAGATCCGATTGACACGTTTTTTTATACCCGACATAGTTTGTGTCGATTTTTCAAGCAATCGCAATTTTTCTTTTTATAAGTATTTTCATATTTTCAATCCGAATTTTTTCACTTTGAAATATCAATTTTTCATTATTCAGAAATTTTATTTTTGCAATTTGTGATTTCTTTTTATTCAATAATAAAGAATAATGAAGTATGGAAAAATTTATAATCAAAAAATCAAAATTCAAAAAATTTTTTTGCCGATCCCTGAAAATTCAACAAGGACTTAGAATAGAAAAATTGGGAAAAATTTTTCTCTTGTCCTCAACGGGGACTTATTATTTATCAGTAAGGATACACATTTTTGATAGTTTATCATACTGAGCTTTTTTATTGTGTATTTAATATGTTAGAAGGCGAGCTTTGAGCAATGGTGTTTTCATTAATTTCCAGCACCATGAAATATGACCAATTTTGAATGTGTGCTATCTTAAACTATTAGAGCAGCTCAGTACAATCGAAAATGTTTCCTTACTAAGAAATAATAAGTCCCGCATCATTATCGCTTTTCTCAGATTGGCATTGGCCCCGTTGAGGACAATAGAAATTTTTTTCCCAATTTTTCTATGGTAAGTCCATTTCATTGTTGAGATAGAGTCTCACGGCTAAGGTGAAAAGGTTTCCCCTTTTGAAAATAAGTGGGAATTATGATGGATGGTTTTTCAGTCAGAGGTAAGATTAACCTCTAAAATGCAGAAAACTTTTTTCTTTCCAAAACCAGTTTTTGTTAGAAAAATTTTATTATGTGTAGAGATAGATTGCGCCACCTCTAAACTTTGCTTAATTTTTATAAAATTTTGCACAGGTAATTTTCTAATTTTTACTGATTTTTTAAGCCCCCGGGAACGAAGAAAAGCTTCGCTCCGGTACACCAGTACCTTGCCTCAAAATTCGGTACAATACCGGAAAAATCGGTAGTTGGTCACGTAATGTGTGACCCAGTGAGATCACTAATGTTTTTCTCCTGATGGATATATGTATTTGCCTGCTGGGCTGGAGCGCACGCACACACAAATACAATCATGAATGTCAATGTACGGTTATGGACATCACTGCCTCAAATTCATTTCACCTTTATTTTTTATAAAAAGACTAAGCCGCTTGGCGAAGAGTGTTGTGAGTTATGCTCAAACATTTCCCATTACCTGTCCCCTCTTTCCACCGCCACTGTACATTGAAAACCAACAGTGAAATTGCGCAAGTAAATAACAATAACAACGAACAAGCACTAACGCAATAACCGAGAAATGATCGAGTAAGCAGAATTGCAGCCACGAGCGAATACTAAAGCCAACAGCACCAGTCGCGGTAATATGCAACTCAACATTATTATGTAGGTCGAATCAAAGAGTATTAATATATATAAGAGCCGCCAACGTACTCTATGGCAAAACCCATTTTTCACTCCTTCTCGATGATACCACGTACAGTGTTGTGCAAAACATACGCAACCATATATATAATATTTGTGACGTATAATATTATTTTATTTATTTTTTCCGTTATGCATTCTTATGGTTATCTTTTTGTACATACTTATAGCTGATACTTTAAGGAATAAATTAGCATCATTCTTTTTGTGGTTGTTGTTGTTGTTGTTTTACAAAATTTATTGCGTAATACGTCACAAATTTATATGGTTGCGTATGTTTTGCACAACACTGTAGATGATACACTATGCTTTGGGAAATGAAACACTAAAAAAGTATGAAATCGAGGAAAGAAAGACACTCGAAATGTAGGAATTGATAGAAAGGATCGAAACAAAAACGAAAATCTGACTTCTCGCCTTTACGCATTGAGAACCGGGTTTCATTCCTTATAGGTTTTCGGCAGTCACGCGATTGTGCTGTTATTATTTCGATTGCGTGCCGCACTTATGCGCATATATGAGTTTGTGTGTGCGCCAATGTATATACGTACGTTTGTATTTGGCCGCTGTGTGCCTTTTCAAATTTCGGCCGCTGAAAAATTCAAAAATCGTTTTTCGAGTCGGTCGCTTATGTTGTTTTCCTGTTTCTACGTGACCGATGCAAAGTCACTACCATAACATACAGTACTACCGTATGGTGCTGTAGGGTGACTTGCGCGGCGCTAAATGCGAAAAAGTCGAAGCCTGGTCGCTTCGATTACCTTTTGTAACATAATGTGCTAGTTCTTTTTAGTTTTAATTCGACCCTTTTGTAACATAATGTGCTAGTTCTTTTTAGTTTTAATTCGACCCTTTTAATATTTTAATTTTAATTAGTTAAATTTTTTTTTCGGGCCTAGGGTGCAAGCATTGCTATTACGAAATGTAAATTTTTAGCAATCGAAAAAAATTTTTTTTCCTCATGTTTTTCTGATGCTAATGTTTGTTGCAATTTATTAACAATTAGACAATCCACAAGGTCTTCTTAAATCTCTTTAAAATTTTTCCTCTGCTGAAATTGGTATTTTCAGCTGTAAAAACACTCACTTTAGCTGAGGCTAAATTATAAATAATTTTAGAAGACTTTTTGAAGTGCCTTTATATTGAAATTTGTCCAATAAATTTTAGGATTTTTTTTTGAATATTACCAAAATATTATATTTAAATGTAAGAGAAAAAATTTTTGAAGTCAATAGCAAAATTGAAATTTTCTAAAATCTTTTTAATGGGTCTTCAACGGACAACGTGTTTGCACCATCGAATGTAAACAAGCTGAATTATTCCATTTTAAATATATACAAGCATTCTTATGCTCATACATATAGAACTTCTTTTCCCTTCCACCGTCCTTCCATGAACGAATTTTGCTCATTTCAATCAATCCTACTAAAAAGAAAATTTCAAAAGTATGATACAGTGTGCAAATATCGATTCTCTTCCTTTGATTTTATGAAAAAATTTTCATGAACTATAAATTATGAATATAAAATTCATCAAAATAGCTTTCTTAATGTCTAGAAACAAATTGATAACATTTCAATTTTTATTTTACTATAAAAATTATATCAATAATAAGTAAAATAGAACTTGTCAGATAATATCGGGAACGGACCTACGACAACATTCAAGCGACCGAAGAAAGTGAATTAAGTCAAAGGGTCGCTGAGAAAGCACCAGATCAGCATTATGTTCCTATAAACGCGGAGCTTGAATCCATGGAAAGGCAGATTGATCTTTACGTTATTTACGAAGACATCTCAGCTCTATCGCACGTACTTACCAAGAAACCTCGACGATTGGAGTTTAATTGTAAGAATAGGGAAGTTTTCGAGTATTTAAAAGGAGCTAGGATACATAAGAAACCTTGTTAGACATAAGGATTGATATTTATTAAATAAAAGGATTGCAAACTGACAATCTCATCTTTTATTTAAAGGAATACAGGATTGTATGACGTGCCTACCTATCAAAGTGCCACGGCGTCATACCTTTTAATCCCCGTATCCCAACAAGGGGCTGGTCTTAATTTGTTTATATACATTTGAATATAACTGTTGAAAAAATGCGGTACCAATACCGCCACCTTTTTGCCATTCAAAAATTGGTCGATTTTGAACAAATCTCCTGAATCGAAACTGGGAGATGAAAAAAAGACCATCGCGAAGCTAATTTTGAGAAAATTCACTTAAATTAGAAAAATGCTTATACTGCAGCAACAAGCCATCCCTAATTCGCTCATCATAACCTTTGCCGCAGAAATTTATCTTTGGTAAGAAATACTTAGGCCATATTTGCAGTAGGGATAGGAGCAGCATGCCGCGGCAGCAGTCCTCCTCTAAATGTTGCCTGCTCAACATACAGCGCGCGAAAGAGTTTTTGAAAACTAGCCAGAACTCAAACAAGAGTTCCTAATTCATTTTTCATAAGAAAAAAGGCGACTCGTGCTTGCATGAGACACCCACTATAAACATTAGAAAGTCTTAAAATACACACACATAAAACAAAATATTTTTATCTTTCGCCTCCCTAACTGAAATTCTGGATACGCCCTTGATCGGGGTGCAGTATTAAGGCTCCAAACTCCTGCTCCACTGGACGTCAAATACACCAGATGAACTAATTTGGCATTTTCATTCTACATTGAATGATTCATATGGATTTTGTTTATGTTTCTTTTTTATTGGATTATTACATTTGGTATGATGTCCCATCGAAAATCATCAGCAGGAAAATTAAAAATAAATCGAAAAATCAATTTGCCACTTTTGAATTTATCAAAACGATCAAACTTAAGAAGCGAATACCCAAAGGCAATTATAAACTGACCACTTTGCACAAGTAATTGCCTTACTAAGATCTCTTAATACTCAATTTAGAAAGGAATATGTTCATAAAACTATTTGTTTAAAGAGAAAAATTTCCGTTGGAAAAGACTATAACTTAAGACTTAACTTACGAGTATTTCTTCTTTATCGGCCCGCTCACTTCGTCTAAGGATAGGAGTGAATCGATATAACAAAATAGGAAAGGACGGAAGAAGAGTGAAAAGACGGACAGACGGACGGACGGACGGACGGACGGACGGACGGATGGACGGACGGGAGAAGAGCAGTAAAAATATTTGAAATTATATATTTACTAAAGTCTACATAGCACTTAATAACTTTACACAACAATCAAATTTTATCTTCGAAAACTCCATGAAGAAATGAACACAAGAATTTGAAAAGTTTTCGTGCTTTTTGCAATGATTATTTATTTTGTGGATTGTGAAATTAAGTTTCGTTCAAGAATGTTATAAGTATGAAAATATTTTTGTGCATATATATTTGTCTGTGTGTTTCTATATGCATATATTTTAGTATGATATACGACGAAGAAAATTGACCGATTGGCAATTCAGACTTGACCAAAAGTCTTATTGAAATGAAAATCGCAAAGAGCAATTATAAAAGAAGGTTTTAATCCTAAAAAGTATTTCCAACTCATACCGCCTTGACCGGCCTAAGCTCTCAAGCGCGCACACACACATTAAGCTGCTTTACACACGAGCATTTGAACACACGAAAAAGGATTAGGAATACGTTTGGTACGATACTAAGAAGTTCGGTCGGTCGGCCGGTTGGTCTGACGGGTCTTAAGAATTTTTGGGCAATAAAGTTTCAATGCTGAAGTGTTGAGTATTTGCATGTATAAGAAATAAATTGTTTATTGTTTATTTATAAATTTTGTAGGTAAGCTTAATAACTTTATTATGATGAGTTATAATGGAACAGAGATAGCCCAAGGAGAGAGTAGTAGAAGGAGAAAGACAGGGACAGAGAGAGCGAGAATCAGAGCAGCGCTAAGGACATATGAAGAGGTACAAGAAAATGTCTTAAATGATTTGGGTATAAGAAATTGAAAATTGTTTATATTAGGGCATTATGCTCTGGTCAAAAGTGGAATTTTATGGAATTTGCTTTCATTAGTTTTCTTATCGTTATGTGCATAAACGAAACTTTACAAGACGCATAAGGGTAACTCATAAGATGCTTGACCGGAAATTACTAAAGCATTAAGAAGCTTAAAAAGTTTTTTTTGGAAAATACAAAAAAAAAATTATTAAAAAAAATTACTTTCTCAGCAAAAGTTTAAGAAAGGAACAACGGGAAAAAGAAGAAGAAAAACGAGAAACAATATGAATTATTTTGAAGAAGCAATTTTGTAAATATTTTAAGCATTGAAGCTTATTTCTCTTTCTGAGAATATTTTTAAGAAAATCTGCATTTAATTTACATGAACCATAAAGCTTCATCACTTCACTGTTGTGCACATAATTTTTCCGGTCTTTGTTGGAACTCGGGAGCGGGAGCGGAAGCAGAAACAGGAGCGCTGGAGAGTGTAAGCACTCAGAACACACGATGAGGTGCACATACACACACACACACTCATTCAAATTCTATACTAGCTAGCATGTAGAAACATTGGAAAATATACAAAAAGACAGACAGACGACAAACAGACATACAACGTTTTACTACAATATTCTGGCATAATCACAGCATTTAACTGCATGCTTCAACAAGTTCTTTGCAAACGACTACGTTCGAGAGTGATTTACACAGTTTCTTTTCAACTATGAACCCGGAGTGTTTACACTGTTGACAGCAGCTTTTGGTAGTTAAGCACGAAGGAAAGTATGAGAACCAAAGCTTTACGTTAAAAAAGACACAGCGAGAAAAAAAAGAAAAACCGGCTGCAAAAAAGTGAAAACAACGCGGAACAAGACAAGAGCAGAGCACAGAAGGGAAGAATAGTTTTCGATTGTTTACGGAAAAATTTTCGTTGAATTAATTTGCTCATCATTCTGCATTATCGCTAAGGAACCAGTGCGATTAAAAACCATGAGAGCAAAGTTGAGAGTGTGATTAAAATTTACGCGCAATATTTTCCATCAGCACACGTCAAGTGTCGTAAGTTGGCGGCGATTCCATCACACTTTCACACTCTCACTAGCTTATTAATGTACATTTTTCTATTTACCATAAGTGTTCATGCATTCATATTTTACGCTAGAAAGGCCCGGTAGGAAAAATTCCTGGAAGAAAATAAGGGCATTGCGATTAAAATTTTCAATCACTCAAAGGATATTTGTGACTGCAGTAGGAGTGGCGAGAGTTCTGAGTGAATTTCGATCGAAAAAAGTAAAGAGTTCGAATTATCGAGCTTCCAAAAACATCCATGCGCATTTTTGCTTGGCTAAAAAAAGGATTTTCCCGCGAAATGTAATATTTTACAATTCACCTAAAATTGAAAACTGAGAGTTTCCACAAACAAAAAACAAAGGGAATTACTTCTAGCCAAGATATACGAGCCAAGATATGTATATTAGGCTGGGTCGTTTTTACGAAAGTTCTATGATCGCGTTGGAATAGTAAAATTATGTTTCCTTATGTATAAAAAATAATTTTGTGTAAAAAAAAATTCAAAATAAGCTGCATCTTCATACCGCGCAAGCGGATTGAAAGTTGGAAAAAAAAATTTATATGAGATTTTTCCGACTTCAATGATAAAATTTAGAATTTTTCAGCTTTAAACTCATTTTTTAAATACATTATGTTCCCAGATATTTTTGGTCATAAAACTATCTTTCAAAGGAAAGCAACGAAACTACGATCGACCAAAATTTTACGGAGATATGGTCGAAGAAACTCAGACCTGAGGAAATTGCTCCAAGACATGCCAAAAATGTGTTCGAACCTATCAATTTTGTAACCATTTGGAAGAAGGCATATTGCCATTTCAAAAAAATCTTCCTTGAAGAAAATCGGTTATTTCATAAGGTTGTTATAACAATTTATATATTTATCTATTTATCGGTTTCATTTCAGAACGTGCCCTGAAAAAAAAGTCCATGAAAGTTTAAAATCCTTCTACTTGAGCTCGAACAGGACAAAACAACGCTCAATTACGATTATAGATTTTTTAAATCGGTTCACAGAAACCAAAGTTACACGGCTTTGAAATTGGACAATTTATTATTTTTTAAATCCTGTGTTAGTTAAAAAAAAATGCCGAAAAGTATACTACATTTTTTTTTGATTCGATAATGAGCTCATGTTTGGGAAAAATATATAGCAAAGTCATACCCGACAAACTCTGTGTCGAGGGTGTATGACATTTTTTCGTCCGTACTCGAGATAGACTTAAAAAAAATTTATATAGAAATGGTTGTGATTTTCGCAACAGACCCTAGTACTGGAGGTACCCCTAAAAATGTTCCGATCGGGTCCATACTCGAACTTGTTCTTACTCATGTGCTTGTGAGTACGCATATCAAACTTCAAGATAGCTCAACTCCTTCGTTAAAAAAACTGTATACAAACAGACGGACAGACAGACAGACAGACATGGCTAAACGGAATCTCCTGGTGACGCTTATCATTTCTATATATATTTTGTATGGTCTATCTCAACTGGTTCTGGGTGTTACAAACAACCACACAAATTCACAGAGTGTGTCGGGTATTAAAAACCGCAAATTGAATATATGGAATTTTCTGGTGATACTAACCATTTCTATATAAATTTTTTTTAAGTCTATCTCGAGTACGGACGAAAAAATGCCATATACCCTCGACACAGAGTTTGTCGGGTATGACTTTGCTATATATTTTTCCCAAACATGAGCTCATTATCGAATCAAAAAAAAAATGTAGTATACTTTTCGGCATTTTTTTTTTTAACTAACACAGGATTTAAAAAATAATAAATTGTCCAATTTCAAAGCCGTTTAACTTTGGTTTCTGTGAACCGATTTAAAAAATCTATAATCGTAATTGAGCGTTGTTTTGTCCTGTTCGAGCTCAAGTAGAAGGATTTTAAACTTTCATGGACTTTTTTTTCAGGGCACGTTCTGAAATGAAACCAATAAATAGATAAATATATAAATTGTTATAACAACCTTATGAAATAACCGATTTTCTTCAAGGAAGATTTTTTTGAAATGGCAATATGCCTTCTTCCAAATGGTTAGAAAATTGATAGGTTCGAACACATTTTTGGCATGTCTTGGAGCAATTTCCTCAGGTCTGAGTTTCTTCGACCATATCTCCGTAAAATTTTGGTCGATCGTAGTTTCGTTGCTTTCCTTTGAAAGATAGTTTTATGACCAAAAATATCTGGGAACTTAATGTATTTAAAAAATGAGTTTAAAGCTGAGAAATTCTAAATTTTATCATTGAAGTCGGAAAAATCTCATATAAATTTTTTTTTCCAACTTTCAATCCGCTTGCGCGGTATGAAGATGCAGCTTATTTTGAATTTTTTTTTACACAAAAATATTTTTTATACATAAGGAAACATAATTTTACTATTCCAACGCGATCATACAACTTTTTTTTTTTTTCATATAAGAACGACCCACCCTAATGTATATGTACATTAGACCGTACCTCAAAAAAAAAGTGCGCCGTATACCAGCGAATATGACGCATTTTTGCAAGACAATAACAAAAAGAAAAAAAAAATTTTTTTCGATCGAACCTAGAGGTCGCGCATTGGTATATTTCTTCATATCTCTGGTGTTTACAGTCGGATTTTAAAGTTTGATACATCAATGTTTTTGTCGCAAAGAGACCAATATGGCCTCTTTAGAAGTCATTGACCTCAGGCGTACCGTTCTAGTACTTACCCCCAAGATCTCAGTGCCTACCACCCTTATGTACCACTCTAATATCAAAAAAATAAAACCCTTAAAATATCATCAAACTTCTCCTCAGGAAGTATATCGATATTTCCAACATAACTATTTTTAACTAAATTTTGAAATTTTTTTAAAGTTATTTTGTTCACTCTTTGGTCCCTATCTATCTATGAGTTTAAGTTTGGTGTTCCAAATTAACATCGAAATGTACTTTGAGATATGCCAAGTAATTTTTCCGAAAACACTGTTGTTGTAAAATGACGCATTAGGAACTATAACCGTTTAATATTCAAAAAAAAGCAATTCTCCCTGAAAGTATGCTATTAAATATTTTATTTAAATGTATAAATATATCGCTCATATACTTCAATAACGTCATATTTCAAAAAATATTGAAATCGTCCGTCTGTGGTCGGATCTCCTTCGAAACGGTTGGACCAGTCACATCGAAATTTGCCACACAGGTATATCGAGCCCCGAGTATGATCCTAAGTGAAAATGGGAGACATCCGCCCACTGCCACGTCTACAAACGGAGATTTTTCATAACATCTGAAGTAAAAAGCGTAAGAAGCCAATAATGTCGGGGCGCTGGGTATATCAAAGTCGGGCTTGACCGACTTAAGCTTTCTTACTTGCTTAATTATATCAATAGAAGAATACTGTCGATTTCAATCCATCAAATTTTGGCGCGATTCAAGTTGGCTATATTTCTGACGGCTCTCAAGTTTTGATCAAATGTGGCCCATGCGTTGTTCATCGGTGACCGCCAAAGCAGATTCATGTACTATATGAACAAAACGCTCGGTGTTTTGCGAATGACATAGATAAGCTGAGAAAATATATTGGTTTACTAAAGAAAATAATCAATTAGGCCATTTTCATTGTGAGAACCTGGTTGCTCAGATTTTCGTGAAACAAGCATTTTGCACTAAAAAATTTTTTTACTTGAAAAATATATTACCTATTTATTTTATATTTTTAAATAATTAAACATTTAAATAAAATATTTAATAGCATACTTTCAGGGAGAATTGCTTTTTTTGGAATATTAAACGGTTATAGTTCCCTAATGCGTCATTTTACAACAACAGTGTTTTCGGAAAAATTACTTGGCATATCTCAAAGTACATTTCGATGTTAATTTGGAACACCAAACTTAAACTCATAGATAGATAGGGACCAAACAGTGAACAAAATAACTTTAAAAAAATTTCAAAATTTAGTTAAAAATAGTTATGTTGGAAATATCGATATACTTCCTGAGGAGAAGTTTGATGATATTTTAAGGGTTTTATTTTTTTGATATTAGAGTGGTACATAAGGGTGGTAGGCACTGAGATCTTGGGGGTAAGTACTAGAACGGTACGCCTGAGGTCAATGACTTCTAAAGAGGCCATATTGGTCTCTTTGCGACAAAAACATTGATGTATCAAACTTTAAAATCCGACTGTAAACACCAGAGATATGAAGAAATATACCAATGCGCGACCTCTAGGTTCGATCGAAAAAAATTTTTTTTTTCTTTTTGTTATTGTCTTGCAAAAATGCGTCATTTTCGCTGGTATACGGCGCACTTTTTTTTTTCTCCATATAAGGTGGTACGGTCTAATGTACATATAATCCAAATGCTCCATATTTAAAGGACTCCCGCTGAAAAAATCAATTACAAAGCGGACGGAGACAAAATGCTGTTTCCATTTTCAAAATATCATAGAACTCTAAACAGGAGTGCTTTATTGACGTAAAGAATAGCATCGATCTTAAATCGAATTTTTTTTCTCTCGTCCTTAAATTGTGTAATGATAACATCTACCCTGATTATTCGGAAGTATTAAGTTCTCATTTGTTCTGTGTCTCCTTTGTACCTTGTTTTTCTCACGGGCAGGAATTTTACACCCTTAAAGGTGTATTTGCCTCGAAAACCTCGAAAATTCGAAAATTCACGAGCCTCTAAAATGACCTGTCAAATTTTGTATAAAAAATTTTACACGCCAGCTTCGAAAACTTTCAAGTCAAATTGGTTGCGTATTTGACTCGTATTTCTAAGCGTAAATTGTAGTGTTGCCCTGAAACCAACATTAAAACTACTAAATGCCCTACAATAAGAACACATTCTCAATACTAATAACAGCTTGATGCTTACAGACCTGGGGGTAGTGCACTAAATTTTTAGTGATTCACATTTTTAACTAAATCCCAATCTAGTGGTAGTGGAGCTAGTGGGTTTTAATAAAAAAAATTTGAGTGCAAGAAACCCGACGTGTCAGTTCCACTATTATTTTTAGTGGTAGTGAAACAAAACTTCAACTACAAGCCTAGTGGTAGTGAAGTTGAAAAATTTCCACTAAAATAAAATTAGTGCTTAAGCATTTTTTTCCACTCAAAAATTAAATAACTAGTGGAAAATCAAACTGTTCCACTAAATTATTTTCAGTAAGTTTTGAATTTTGTATCTTTATTCATTTTAATTTTCAAATAAACACAAGAAGTTTAAAAAAAATAAAATGTTTGCTTTCGACTCGGATGATAGTGTTGTAGACCCGAGCTTCAGTCTAGAAGAGCACAAAGTAAGCACTCCTAACACTTTAAAACGACCAGTGACCCATGTGCAAAAAGCAAAAGTACCATGAATGATTGTCATAGTGCCAGTGTATTCTGGCATGCCCGTTGCCAGTTTTATTCTTTTTCAAACTCGTGATTGAATGTGTGTTTAATATATTCAAAATATATTTTTTTCTTATTTAGTGGAGATATTTTGTTAGCCACTAATTTTTCAACAACAAAATTTGATTTGGAAAAAATAAAAAAAAATTTTTTTTTTAATTTAGTGGGGATATTCTTACAGCCACTAGTAAAAGCTTAAGTCAGAAACATTTTCACTTCCACTAATGAGAATTTAGTGTAAATTTTCTTACATTCACTATTTTACTACTGAAAATAGTGGAAGAGAATTCAAATTCACTACGAATTAGTGGAACCGAATATTTTAAAGTTTCACTCATTAAAGAACTAGTGGGGCTGAAAATTTAGTTCACTACCCCCAGGTCTGGATGCTTATTTTTATAAAAATGAACATTATAATAGTGAAAAATGTTTTCGAGAAATAAAAATAATTTAGTTTAAGTATTTTCCTATGAGAAAATGAGACTTACAGTATTAAACAAGTAAGAAAGCTAAAGTCGGTCAAGCCCGACTTTGAAATACCCAGCGTCTCGACATTATTGGCGTACTTTGTTTTGCCTCTCCATTTGTGGGCGTGGCAGAGAGCGCGCGAAATAAATTTTTTTCCTACACCTTTCATTCGCCTTGGTCAACCTATGTTCCGAATTTGAAGCTTCTACGCCTTTTACTTCGGAAGTTACGAAAAATCTCGATTTATGGGCGTGGCAGTGGGCGGGCCATACAAAATTTGTTTCTACACCTTTCATTCGCCTTGGTGAACCTATGTTGCGAATTTGAAGCTTCTACAACTTTTACTTCACAAGTTACGATAAGCCTCAGTTCGGTAAGAAATGCGCGCGGAAATTCCTAGCCTATATCACCGAGAAAACAAGGTATCATAATAGTATTCTAAACAGCCCTGACGGCATGAACAGCTGTTTTAAATTTCAATTTGAGTTCAAATTTCGAAATGGAAACTTATTTGTACATAAGTATTATTAAACCACCTCCAAACTATTTTGACATCAACTGTCACTTTTAGAATTGCAACGGATATTTATTTATTTTTATACCCAGCGTAAGCGGGGTATATTAGTTTTGTGCGAATCTTGTAACAGGGAGAACTAAGCTCCGGAGATATAGACATATATATATAGAAATGATCAGGATCAAAAACTGAATCGATTTAGACATGTCCGTCTGTCCGTCCGTCCGTCCGTCTGTCCGTCCGTCCGTGGTCGGATCTCCTCCGAAACGGCTGGACCAATCAAGTCGAAATTTGGCACACAGGTATATCGGGATCCGAGTACGATCCTTAGTAAAAATGGGAGACATCCGCCCACTGCCACGCCCACAAATGAATATAATGTGTTTTCAGTAAAATGCTTGTAACTTGCGAACCACTCAACACATTCCATTGATATTTGGTGTACTGGTAAACTACAAAAAGGGACATATCCTGGAAAAAAATGGACGCCGCCCTCCGTGAGCCACGCCCACAAATAAGCCCACAAATAAGGGCTTATCGTTACTTGTGAAGTAAAAGGCGTAAAAGGTTCAAATTCGCAACATAGGTTGACGAAGGCAAATGAAAGGTATAGGAAAAAAATGTATATGGCCCGCCCGCTGCCACGCCCACAAATGAAGATTTTTCGTAACTTCCGAAGTAAAAGGCGTAGGAGCTTCGAATTCGCAACATAGGTTCACCAAGGCGAATGAAAGGTGTAGGTAAAAATTTTATGTGGCCCGCCCACTGCCACGCCCACAAATGAAGATTTTTCGTAACTTCCAAAGTAAAAGGCGTAGAAGCTTCGAATTCGCAACATACGTTCACCAAGGCGAATGAAAGTTGTAGGTAAAAATTTTATGTGGCCCGCCCACTGCCGCGCCCACAAATGAAGATTTTTCGTAACTTCCGAAGTAAAAGGCGTAGAAGCTTCAAATTCGCAACATAGGTTCACCAAGGCGAATGAAGGGTGTAGGGAAATAATTTATGTTGCCCTCCCACTGCCACGCCCACAAATAGAGAAGAAAAACATAGTGCACTCATAATGTCGGGACGCTGGGTATTTCAAAGTCGGGCTTGACCGACTTTAGCTTTCTTACTTGTTTTAATTTGTTTATTTGTTTAAGTCTATCGAGGATGTCACAGAACTGAACTGCAAAATCGTCCAAAATTTCAATCGGTCCAGGGATCATGACGATCGACTTTGGATTTAGTTTTCCCTTACTCATTTGAACATAAGAATATATGTATGTATGTATGTGTAGTCTTGATATAAAATTATTGTTGGAAATGCTTTGAAAATGGTTTTTAGGGTACATGAAAGTTCCATAATCGTCAAGTTTGACGATTTCGATTTTTATGACATGCCGGTATGAATCAATGCTTTCAGACTTAACATATAAGAAATTAAATTAACAGAGAAACAAAATTAATATTCAAACTAATTAAAGCTAAGAAAAATAATATTAAATAACTATAAAATATTTCTTAAAGTGAGCTTCAGGCAATCTTTTGGAAGGCAAAAAACAATAGCATTTCTTGCGGCAAGGGATTTATAAGCTGTTAAAGCCCTATGAATAGGCGCATTTACTGCATAGTTAGTGCGTCTAAGCCCCAAGTAAAAGATATCAGCACGCCTAAGAGTCCTAGAGGATACATTGATGTTGATGAGTCTGAGTAATTCAGGAGAATCGATCCTGCCACTATTTTGAGGCTTTTTTTTCAAATATGGAGCTTTTTATTCCTAGCCGAACTGGGGCCTTATTTTTACATTTAAGCACATTCGTTTAGTAATAATAAGTGTAAATTTGATTTTAAGTTTTTGAACTGTTAAGGTGAGATGACACTACGTGTGCAATGCACGAATATTTGCTCACTGACGTCATAAACATTGCACACGTAATGAAATCGACGAATAATTTGTTTGCTCAAAAAAATTCTTACATTATTTTACAAATAAAATGTGTGCGTTGCGTTGCACACGTAATGTAATCAACCCAAATTTCAACTGCACAAACATTTTGTAAAAATATGTACACGTGAAACTGTTTCCTCATACAGTACAATCTGCTGAACATTTGTTTTTTTGTGTGAGGTTAGAACACAGTTTAGGCAAATGCTTAAATACTGTCATTACTTTTAGTTTTAAAGATTTCGATTATCTTAACTGTCTCTGAAATCTCTAAAGTTGGACATTATTTTCATTGCAATCTTTTAAAAACGAAACCTAGTAAAATTGCGCAATCAACATGTGTGATTTGTCCATATTTTGTGCGAGAAAATGTTATGTGTGCAATTATTTTTCAGATGTGTCACACATTTTTTGAGCAATTATGTGTGCATTGCACACGTAGTGTCATCTCACCTTTAGTTTTATAATGTTTTGTATAGTTACACAGTGCAACATTTTTCAGACCATCGACTCTGCACCACTTTTGGTTTGGCGTTCCTGAAAATACTTACTAAATGTAGAAAAACTACGTTTTTTGCATTTTTTATTTAAATATGTAGTTATAGAACGAATTTGAAATTTTTTAACGTGATTGTGTACACAAATCAAATCTCAGGACTGCAGCACTAACCCTTTATACCATTTAAACTTTTTTTCTAAAACAACTCAATGTTAAGATTTTTATACATAGCCCAACACAATTTTTAAGGGAAAAGTTTACTTCTTTTTCGTTCCGAAAACAAATCACGACTAGATTAATTTGAAATATTGGGACAGGGTAAAATTAAGTTTGGATTGAAATGTGCGCAGTTCCATAGCTCACCACGTTTACTGCTACATACAACATTTTTAGTCAGTGTGTAATGCATTTTAAGAGATAATAATGCATTAATATGACCTCAAGAACGACGGGAATCATTGTTGTATTACACATTTCAATCCAAAATTAATTTTCCTTGACCCAATATTTCAAATAAATCTAGTTGCGATTTCTTTTCGGAGCGAAAAAAAAGTGAAAAGACGAATCGGACATCAAAAACAGGGCTGGGCACGCGAGCAAGAAATGTGCAAGTGAGAGCAAAAATTCGTTGCTCGCGTGTACATATATAAAGAGCGCACGCGAAACGAATTTAGTTGTTGTCAAGAAGCGAACGAAGTAAGACGTCTGTCAAAAAATTTATGCGAACAAGAGATTTTTAGTGCAAAGCAGAGAGCTATTTTCGTTAAAATAATGCTTTGTGAGTTTAGTTTGGCATGAATGCTTCTGGAGGTAAGACCTATGTCGCTCGTCTTCGCAAAATGAAGAGCGAAATTGTATTTTATGAAGTTGTTGCACCACTACATGTTCATCAGTTTATATTTGCTTCTGTATTGCGCCCAGCCCTGATCAAAAACCATGATATCACAGTATACCGAGGACGACCAGAGCAATTGGGATGTACATTTTTCGGAGTTGGTGTTGCCAATCAACAGTAGCGAATCAGATGCAACCGGTTTCAGTCAGCCCCGCATATATTGTCCAAGGGTGAGAACTGAGATTATCAGGAATACTGTGTAACGAAGTCACTACCGACGGCAGTAGTTCTGAAATGGAACCGAGAGATCGAGCAGCCAAACTGCAAGAGATATTGAGCATAGTAAGACGCTATTTGGAAATAGCCCGGCAAGACAAAGCAAGGAACTATAATTTGAGAATGCACCTATGGAAACCATAGGTCGGCAAAAGTAACTTGGTAAACATTCACCACCTGTCCCACGTAGCCGACGGATTTAATGCGCAGCTGGCACAGAAGTTTGAAGGTCCATATGTGGTCAAACGTTCCATTTCACCAGTGATCTTTGAACTGAAGGACGAAAGCACCCGACAAACACGACAAGGGAGGAAGGTAACAAAGGTTCATGTCGACGATGCGACGGAAAAGGTAGAAAATCTGGAGTAGAAAGGTGAATAAAAAAATAAAAAAAATTAAAAGAAAAAACCTTCAAGAAAACTTATAAAATTTCCCAATAATATACTGCAACCATGATACAAGAAAACAAGATAGCGCCATTTGAGAGAGGAAACGTCACAAAAATTTAAAATCGTGATTCGTTGTTGTTGTTTCCCATGTTAAACCGGATTTTTACTTTTCGATGCGAATTTTGCTTTTATTTTAGAAATTAGATATAAAATTTTTATATAAATCGATAAAGAAATGTTTCAAGAAAAATAGAAAATTATATGTCAGATGAAATGAGAACTTTTTCATTTATGATTTCGCATTCAAAGTCTTGCATGCTTGAAACACGCCACGCAGTTGTTTTTACAATCGATTTCGCTTCTCAGTTCGCATCATGTAGGACTGTAGGTCTAACTGTCGACGTCGAAAAGCCTCTGCCGCTAATAAGAAATTCACCATTAGGCAGGTATAGGAAATTCAACTCTTTCGAGAATTTCACCCAAAAAGCTAACAACAAAAACCTTCAGCAGGAATAGGAAATTCATTTCTTTCGAGAAATTTACCAGAAAGCTACCAACAACAATACGGGTAGACACAAAGTGGCACTGTGATGCCACTTGCGAGAAAATTATCAAAGAAACACGGCGTCGGCTCGGTTTTTTATATTGCTTGAAAAGTTCATAATTGAAACTTTATTAAATGTATTACGATATGTTTTTGCTTAATGTGCACGAATGTTTTCATTTTGTAATAAATTGACATACATTTTTGACTACGGCTACGAAATGGATTGTACATAGAATTTAGCATTTTTGCTGAAATAGTGTGATCAAAAAGTTATGTGGACAGGGTAGGACAACAAAACTGTTCAGATCGGCAACCCTTTTTGTTGAACATGATACTGTAATGAGTATTAAAACACCAAGTACCTCCGTTTTTATGCAAATCTATTAAAAAAAAGGCTTAAAAAAGTCAGACAAAGAAACGACATGTAATAAGTAATAAGTAGTGCACTAAATTTTTAGTGATTCACATTTTTAACTAAATCCCAATCTAGTGGTAGTGGAGCTAGTGGGTTTTAATAAAAAAAATTTGAGTGCAAGAAACCCGACGTGTCAGTTCCACTATTATTTTTAGTGGTAGTGAAACAAAACTTCAACTACAAGCCTAGTGGTAGTGAAGTTGAAAAATTTCCACTAAAATAAAATTAGTGCTTAAGCATTTTTTTCCACTCAAAAATTAAATAACTAGTGGAAAATCAAACTGTTCCACTAAATTATTTTCAGTAAGTTTTGAATTTTGTATCTTTATTCATTTTAATTTTCAAATAAACACAAGAAGTTTAAAAAAAATAAAATGTTTGCTTTCGACTCGGATGATAGTGTTGTAGACCCGAGCTTCAGTCTAGAAGAGCACAAAGTAAGCACTCCTAACACTTTAAAACGACCAGTGACCCATGTGCAAAAAGCAAAAGTACCATGAATGATTGTCATAGTGCCAGTGTATTCTGGCATGCCCGTTGCCAGTTTTATTCTTTTTCAAACTCGTGATTGAATGTGTGTTTAATATATTCAAAATATATTTTTTTCTTATTTAGTGGAGATATTTTGTTAGCCACTAATTTTTCAACAACAAAATTTGATTTGGAAAAAATAAAAAAAAATTTTTTTTTTAATTTAGTGGGGATATTCTTACAGCCACTAGTAAAAGCTTAAGTCAGAAACATTTTCACTTCCACTAATGAGAATTTAGTGTAAATTTTCTTACATTCACTATTTTACTACTGAAAATAGTGGAAGAGAATTCAAATTCACTACGAATTAGTGGAACCGAATATTTTAAAGTTTCACTCATTAAAGAACTAGTGGGGCTGAAAATTTAGTTCACTACCCCCAGGTCTGGATGCTTATTTTTATAAAAATGAACATTATAATAGTGAAAAATGTTTTCGAGAAATAAAAATAATTTAGTTTAAGTATTTTCCTATGAGAAAATGAGACTTACAGTATTAAACAAGTAAGAAAGCTAAAGTCGGTCAAGCCCGACTTTGAAATACCCAGCGTCTCGACATTATTGGCGTACTTTGTTTTGCCTCTCCATTTGTGGGCGTGGCAGAGAGCGCGCGAAATAAATTTTTTTCCTACACCTTTCATTCGCCTTGGTCAACCTATGTTCCGAATTTGAAGCTTCTACGCCTTTTACTTCGGAAGTTACGAAAAATCTCGATTTATGGGCGTGGCAGTGGGCGGGCCATACAAAATTTGTTTCTACACCTTTCATTCGCCTTGGTGAACCTATGTTGCGAATTTGAAGCTTCTACAACTTTTACTTCACAAGTTACGATAAGCCTCAGTTCGGTAAGAAATGCGCGCGGAAATTCCTAGCCTATATCACCGAGAAAACAAGGTATCATAATAGTATTCTAAACAGCCCTGACGGCATGAACAGCTGTTTTAAATTTCAATTTGAGTTCAAATTTCGAAATGGAAACTTATTTGTACATAAGTATTATTAAACCACCTCCAAACTATTTTGACATCAACTGTCACTTTTAGAATTGCAACGGATATTTATTTATTTTTATACCCAGCGTAAGCGGGGTATATTAGTTTTGTGCGAATCTTGTAACAGGGAGAACTAAGCTCCGGAGATATAGACATATATATATAGAAATGATCAGGATCAAAAACTGAATCGATTTAGACATGTCCGTCTGTCCGTCCGTCCGTCCGTCTGTCCGTCCGTCCGTGGTCGGATCTCCTCCGAAACGGCTGGACCAATCAAGTCGAAATTTGGCACACAGGTATATCGGGATCCGAGTACGATCCTTAGTAAAAATGGGAGACATCCGCCCACTGCCACGCCCACAAATGAATATAATGTGTTTTCAGTAAAATGCTTGTAACTTGCGAACCACTCAACACATTCCATTGATATTTGGTGTACTGGTAAACTAGAAAAAGGGACATATCCTGGAAAAAAATGGACGCCGCCCTCCGTGAGCCACGCCCACAAATAAGCCCACAAATAAGGGCTTATCGTTACTTGTGAAGTAAAAGGCGTAAAAGGTTCAAATTCGCAACATAGGTTGACGAAGGCAAATGAAAGGTATAGGAAAAAAATGTATATGGCCCGCCCGCTGCCACGCCCACAAATGAAGATTTTTCGTAACTTCCGAAGTAAAAGGCGTAGGAGCTTCGAATTCGCAACATAGGTTCACCAAGGCGAATGAAAGGTGTAGGTAAAAATTTTATGTGGCCCGCCCACTGCCACGCCCACAAATGAAGATTTTTCGTAACTTCCAAAGTAAAAGGCGTAGAAGCTTCGAATTCGCAACATACGTTCACCAAGGCGAATGAAAGTTGTAGGTAAAAATTTTATGTGGCCCGCCCACTGCCGCGCCCACAAATGAAGATTTTTCGTAACTTCCGAAGTAAAAGGCGTAGAAGCTTCAAATTCGCAACATAGGTTCACCAAGGCGAATGAAGGGTGTAGGGAAATAATTTATGTTGCCCTCCCACTGCCACGCCCACAAATAGAGAAGAAAAACATAGTGCACTCATAATGTCGGGACGCTGGGTATTTCAAAGTCGGGCTTGACCGACTTTAGCTTTCTTACTTGTTTTAATTTGTTTATTTGTTTAAGTCTATCGAGGATGTCACAGAACTGAACTGCAAAATCGTCCAAAATTTCAATCGGTCCAGGGATCATGACGATCGACTTTGGATTTAGTTTTCCCTTACTCATTTGAACATAAGAATATATGTATGTATGTATGTGTAGTCTTGATATAAAATTATTGTTGGAAATGCTTTGAAAATGGTTTTTAGGGTACATGAAAGTTCCATAATCGTCAAGTTTGACGATTTCGATTTTTATGACATGCCGGTATGAATCAATGCTTTCAGACTTAACATATAAGAAATTAAATTAACAGAGAAACAAAATTAATATTCAAACTAATTAAAGCTAAGAAAAATAATATTAAATAACTATAAAATATTTCTTAAAGTGAGCTTCAGGCAATCTTTTGGAAGGCAAAAAACAATAGCATTTCTTGCGGCAAGGGATTTATAAGCTGTTAAAGCCCTATGAATAGGCGCATTTACTGCATAGTTAGTGCGTCTAAGCCCCAAGTAAAAGATATCAGCACGCCTAAGAGTCCTAGAGGATACATTGATGTTGATGAGTCTGAGTAATTCAGGAGAATCGATCCTGCCACTATTTTGAGGCTTTTTTTTTCAAATATGGAGCTTTTTATTCCTAGCCGAACTGGGGCCTTATTTTTACATTTAAGCACATTCGTTTAGTAATAATAAGTGTAAATTTGATTTTAAGTTTTTGAACTGTTAAGGTGAGATGACACTACGTGTGCAATGCACGAATATTTGCTCACTGACGTCATAAACATTGCACACGTAATGAAATCGACGAATAATTTGTTTGCTCAAAAAAATTCTTACATTATTTTACAAATAAAATGTGTGCGTTGCGTTGCACACGTAATGTAATCAACCCAAATTTCAACTGCACAAACATTTTGTAAAAATATGTACACGTGAAACTGTTTCCTCATACAGTACAATCTGCTGAACATTTGTTTTTTTGTGTGAGGTTAGAACACAGTTTAGGCAAATGCTTAAATACTGTCATTACTTTTAGTTTTAAAGATTTCGATTATCTTAACTGTCTCTGAAATCTCTAAAGTTGGACATTATTTTCATTGCAATCTTTTAAAAACGAAACCTAGTAAAATTGCGCAATCAACATGTGTGATTTGTCCATATTTTGTGCGAGAAAATGTTATGTGTGCAATTATTTTTCAGATGTGTCACACATTTTTTGAGCAATTATGTGTGCATTGCACACGTAGTGTCATCTCACCTTTAGTTTTATAATGTTTTGTATAGTTACACAGTGCAACATTTTTCAGACCATCGACTCTGCACCACTTTTGGTTTGGCGTTCCTGAAAATACTTACTAAATGTAGAAAAACTACGTTTTTTGCATTTTTTATTTAAATATGTAGTTATAGAACGAATTTGAAATTTTTTAACGTGATTGTGTACACAAATCAAATCTCAGGACTGCAGCACTAACCCTTTATACCATTTAAACTTTTTTTCTAAAACAACTCAATGTTAAGATTTTTATACATAGCCCAACACAATTTTTAAGGGAAAAGTTTACTTCTTTTTCGTTCCGAAAACAAATCACGACTAGATTAATTTGAAATATTGGGACAGGGTAAAATTAAGTTTGGATTGAAATGTGCGCAGTTCCATAGCTCACCACGTTTACTGCTACATACAACATTTTTAGTCAGTGTGTAATGCATTTTAAGAGATAATAATGCATTAATATGACCTCAAGAACGACGGGAATCATTGTTGTATTACACATTTCAATCCAAAATTAATTTTCCTTGACCCAATATTTCAAATAAATCTAGTTGCGATTTCTTTTCGGAGCGAAAAAAAAGTGAAAAGACGAATCGGACATCAAAAACAGGGCTGGGCACGCGAGCAAGAAATGTGCAAGTGAGAGCAAAAATTCGTTGCTCGCGTGTACATATATAAAGAGCGCACGCGAAACGAATTTAGTTGTTGTCAAGAAGCGAACGAAGTAAGACGTCTGTCAAAAAATTTATGCGAACAAGAGATTTTTAGTGCAAAGCAGAGAGCTATTTTCGTTAAAATAATGCTTTGTGAGTTTAGTTTGGCATGAATGCTTCTGGAGGTAAGACCTATGTCGCTCGTCTTCGCAAAATGAAGAGCGAAATTGTATTTTATGAAGTTGTTGCACCACTACATGTTCATCAGTTTATATTTGCTTCTGTATTGCGCCCAGCCCTGATCAAAAACCATGATATCACAGTATACCGAGGACGACCAGAGCAATTGGGATGTACATTTTTCGGAGTTGGTGTTGCCAATCAACAGTAGCGAATCAGATGCAACCGGTTTCAGTCAGCCCCGCATATATTGTCCAAGGGTGAGAACTGAGATTATCAGGAATACTGTGTAACGAAGTCACTACCGACGGCAGTAGTTCTGAAATGGAACCGAGAGATCGAGCAGCCAAACTGCAAGAGATATTGAGCATAGTAAGACGCTATTTGGAAATAGCCCGGCAAGACAAAGCAAGGAACTATAATTTGAGAATGCACCTATGGAAACCATAGGTCGGCAAAAGTAACTTGGTAAACATTCACCACCTGTCCCACGTAGCCGACGGATTTAATGCGCAGCTGGCACAGAAGTTTGAAGGTCCATATGTGGTCAAACGTTCCATTTCACCAGTGATCTTTGAACTGAAGGACGAAAGCACCCGACAAACACGACAAGGGAGGAAGGTAACAAAGGTTCATGTCGACGATGCGACGGAAAAGGTAGAAAATCTGGAGTAGAAAGGTGAATAAAAAAATAAAAAAAATTAAAAGAAAAAACCTTCAAGAAAACTTATAAAATTTCCCAATAATATACTGCAACCATGATACAAGAAAACAAGATAGCGCCATTTGAGAGAGGAAACGTCACAAAAATTTAAAATCGTGATTCGTTGTTGTTGTTTCCCATGTTAAACCGGATTTTTACTTTTCGATGCGAATTTTGCTTTTATTTTAGAAATTAGATATAAAATTTTTATATAAATCGATAAAGAAATGTTTCAAGAAAAATAGAAAATTATATGTCAGATGAAATGAGAACTTTTTCATTTATGATTTCGCATTCAAAGTCTTGCATGCTTGAAACACGCCACGCAGTTGTTTTTACAATCGATTTCGCTTCTCAGTTCGCATCATGTAGGACTGTAGGTCTAACTGTCGACGTCGAAAAGCCTCTGCCGCTAATAAGAAATTCACCATTAGGCAGGTATAGGAAATTCAACTCTTTCGAGAATTTCACCCAAAAAGCTAACAACAAAAACCTTCAGCAGGAATAGGAAATTCATTTCTTTCGAGAAATTTACCAGAAAGCTACCAACAACAATACGGGTAGACACAAAGTGGCACTGTGATGCCACTTGCGAGAAAATTATCAAAGAAACACGGCGTCGGCTCGGTTTTTTATATTGCTTGAAAAGTTCATAATTGAAACTTTATTAAATGTATTACGATATGTTTTTGCTTAATGTGCACGAATGTTTTCATTTTGTAATAAATTGACATACATTTTTGACTACGGCTACGAAATGGATTGTACATAGAATTTAGCATTTTTGCTGAAATAGTGTGATCAAAAAGTTATGTGGACAGGGTAGGACAACAAAACTGTTCAGATCGGCAACCCCTTTTGTTGAACATGATACTGTAATGAGTATTAAAACACCAAGTACCTCCGTTTTTATGCAAATCTATTAAAAAAAAGGCTTAAAAAAGTCAGACAAAGAAACGACATGTAATAAGACAGAAGTATTTGTACGCATCGTAAAACTAAAAATTGTTAAATTAGAAATACAGTCCATTATAATAAAAAGTTTTCAGTATTATCGTTCGAAGTTGTTTTTTGTTGTTTTTTTTGTCGAAACATTTGGTCCTATTCGACTCGGATATCTTCAAATTGAGAAATTGTTAGCTGTGCAATTGTATTTGTGCGGCAAACATAACTGTACAACGGCTTGGCGTCATCTTGGACGTCCCAACCTAAAAAGCAAAAGCGAGCACTTAACGGTTGGCAAATCGTTGGACTCATAACGATTCGCAACATTCATCTTGGTAAATCGTCGGAGTTGTGATCTACATCTCGGTAGATCATCATATTCAAAATCTTCATTTCGGCGAATTAGAGGATTCGCAACATTCATCTTGGTAAATCGTCGGAGTTGTGATCTACATCTCGGTAGATCATCATATTCAAAATCTTCATTTGGGCGAATCACAGGAGTCGCAACATTCATCTATGTAAGTGTGAAGAACTACAGTTTACGGAATTCAGCGGAGCACCCGGCGCAGCAGCGCAGTAGCTACGTAAACAACATTTGAATATATGTATCAATGAATCTAAAACTTTAAAAATTGTGATTAAAACAGCAACCCTGAGTGAGATAGTTATTCCAAAGTCTATGTTATACAGTGATTTAAAAACTTTTCAAACCGTGAACAATTGATGCATCAGTGTTTGACATTGCGCCAATCAATTATTATATCAAGTTCAGATTTCCTTTTGTAATCAAGTGCAGTCACAAAACTGAATGGCTCTCAAACTTTAATGTTATAATTGACATTTGATACGATGGCTTAAAAACTTTCAAGAGATATAAGATTTGAAAGGAATTGATGCGTCAATGTTGACAGTGCGCTCATTACTTATTATACACTATGGTGCAGAACTATAGCCGCACCTTTGTTTTTCAGTGTCAAAGCAGTTTAAGAAAGAAAAGAAAAAAATTCGGATAGGGAATGAAAGATAATTCAAAAATAAGGGGTTCAGAGAAAAAACAACAAAAAAATCATTTTAATAACACACGATATATTAAACTTTTTGTTTTTTCATTGGTGCAAAACTATAAACGCATTTCGTTTCTGGTCAATGTAGGCATTGTTTTCCACATTTAAGCAGTTAAGAAGTGTTCATTTTTAACGTCAAATAATTCAGCGAAAAAAATGCCGCGTGGAAGTAGCCTTTCCGATATTGAGAAGGGAAAAATTTCAGCCCTTATAGCTGAAGGAATATCAAAAAGGGAGATCGCACGGAAAATCAATCGTTCCGATAAAGTAGTCCGAAATTTTTTGAAAAATCCAAGGAACTGTGGACAAAATAAAAAAGGGGGACCAAAACCAAAGCTTTCGGAACGGGACAAGAGACGATTATTCAATAAGGCAAGCAATTCCATGAAAAGCTCTGACCAGTTACGTCGAGAATGTGGGATAAGAGCATCACGATGGACCATTAACAGGGCCTTAAATCGGTCGGAATACCTTTCTAGACAAAAATTGAAAAACGTCCCAGGGCTCTTACAACGTCATAAGAGCGCTCGGATGGAATTCGCCGAAAAAAACATGACGACTGACTGGAAAAAGGTAAGCCCACAAAATTTGTAGAAACTCGATTGAATAAAGAAAAAATTCTTTAACAGATAACTTTTTTCGGACGGGAAAAAATTTAATTTAGACGGTCCAGACGGGTTTAGCCAATATTGGAGAGATTTGAGAAAGGAGCCACGTTTCTTTTCCAAGAGAAATTTTGGTGGCGGCTCTCTCATGGTTTGGGGTGCATTTTGCTCTGAGGGAACTTTGGAGTTGGCTTTCCCAAGCACCCGCATGAATTCTGCGGAGTATACGCAGCATTTGTCGATGAATTTACGTCCATATATAAGGAGATTCAGGAGGAAAAAATTTATATTTCAGCAAGACAACGCTTCGGTACACAAAAGTCGGGAGACGCAGTCATGGTTAGAAGACAATAGCATTGCCTGTTTAGACTGGCCAGCCTGCTCTCCTGACTTAAATCCAATTGAAAATGTTTGGGGACTTATTGTGCGCAACATTTACGCCGATAACAGGCAATTTCAGAATGTGATGGAGTTGAAATCGGCTGTGATTGTAGCATGGGAGTCACTTCGAGGAGAAATACTTCAAAGTTTAATTTTAAGTATGCCAAAACGCATTTTCGAGGTCATCCGCAAAAATGGAGGAGCAACTCATTATTAAATATATATATTTCGAAAATTTTTGTGCGTTTTGCTGAGCTAAACTAGCGGCGAAATTAATATGACGCATGTGCGTTTATAGTTTTGCACCAATGAAAAACAAAAAGTTTAATATATCGGGTGCTATTAAAATGATTTTGTTGTTGTTTTTTCTCTCAACCCATTATTTTTGAATATTCTTTCATTCCCTATCCGAATTTTTTTCTTTTCTTTCTTAAACTGCTTTGACACTGAAAAACAAAGGTGCGGCTATAGTTCTGCACCATAGTGTATTAAGTTCAGACTACTTTTAGAACCATTTGCAAAATTTAATTGCTCTCAAACTTATTTTGTCCACTATCTACAAACTTTAATTTGTACAATATCTACAATTGATATTTCATACGTTCTTTTTTAAAAAACACGAACGCTAAGCGATATATTTAAGTTCAAGTACAATCAAGTGTAATTGCATAAAAATGGAGGAGCTTAAGAAAGCTAGACAAAGTATCAAAGGGTCCATAACAAGAATTCAATCTGCATATTGTCATGATATCGCAGTAAGTGAAATGAAGGTACGAGTTGACAGATTGGAGCAAGTGTTGGAGTCATTTGATAGCATACAAACCAAAATTGAAGCTCTCTCAGAGCCTAATCAGCTGTCGGATGAAGAAGTGTATCGCGCTGATATTGAAGAAAAGTATTATAATATTAAGGCCTTGTTTGTCGAAAGGCAACACGATGTATTTCTTGAAAATACAGTCATTGAATCGCCGCAGCAGTCAGAATTAAGCTCGGCTATGAAAACTTTAGTTGAGCATCAGAGTAAAATGAGTGAACTGATTGAACAATTATCCTCAAATAACCATGTTGAAACAGCTGTAGTGTCTAATACAGGTCAGCGTAATCAGCAAGAGTTTAGGTTACCCCAAATTCAGGTTCCAGAGTCTGATGGTAGTTACACGAACTGGATGAGATTTAGAGACTTATTCGAAGCGTTGGTCCATAATCAACCAAATTTATCAAATATAGAAAGGCTTGAGTACTTACAAACAAAGTTAAAAGGGGAAGCGGTATCATTAATAAAGCATTTAAAACCGACCAATGAAAATTACCCGGTTGCATGGGAATTATTAAATAAAAGGTACGAGCGAACTGATAAGATTAAAAATTCGTATTTGGAAATGTTATTCTATCAGGCTGCAATTAAAAATGGATCTCAATCAGAATTCAAAAAGTTTTTAAACATCATTTCCGAATGTATTAATGCCTTGAAAGGGTTAAATGAGCCCATAGCTCACTGGGATTCTATTTTAGTGTTTATGTTGGAAAGAAAATTGGATTCAGACTCCGCATCATTATGGTTCAGGACAAAAAAGCCAGGAGAAGCTGCCTTATTTTCAAACTTTATGAATTTTCTGGAAGCAAGATTATTTGAGCTTGAAAGTGCTCATGACTCTAAAGGGCTAGTTAAGCAGCAAGGAAAGAGTCAACCAAACGTTTTTGCCACAAATCAAATGTCTTGCCCAATGTGTGAAGGCACACATTATTTATTTTATTGCGAAAAATTTAAGTCTCTAAGTGTAAGGGAGCGTTTCAATTTTGTAAAGGCCAAAGGTTTGTGTTTCAACTGCATGCAAAGAAACCACTTGGCAGCTGAATG
The DNA here is from genome assembly GCA_020466095.1 of Chlorops oryzae. Lineage (NCBI taxonomy): Eukaryota > Metazoa > Arthropoda > Insecta > Diptera > Chloropidae > Chlorops > Chlorops oryzae. The sequence goes on from CM035806.1 coordinate 81,230,295, forward strand.
CAAGGGATCTTCATGCAGAATGTGTAAGGCAAGGCATAATACGCTTCTGCATATGTCAAATTCATCCGGAATCCAACCAAATGGAGATTCATCTGATGAAGGTCAAACACCGTTGGAAATAGAATCATCTATTCAAATTCATTCAAATCAGCAGTGTGAACAATCAATCACTATTTTGCCGACAGCATTAATAGAAATTTATGACAGGTCTGGAGGTTTGCAATCATGTCGGGCTCTACTGGATAGCGATGCCGAGGCCACAATTATTTCTGAAAGCTGTGCACAAAGATTGAAATTAAAAAGACGGTTCGACAAGACTCAGCTATTCGGCGTATCATCCACTGTAGCTTATACCAAAGGCAAGGTCAGACTTCACTTGAATGCTAATGGAAGGTCTATGATTACAGATGCATTTTGCTTAACGCAGCTAAATCGGTGCATTCCCAGGAAAATGATCAGAAGTAAAGACTTAGAGTTTTTTCACAATTTAAAATTAGCTGACCCGGAGTTCAATGTACCACACCAGGTCGATATAATCTTAGGCGCTGACATTGTTTTTGAGTTGCTATTGCCTGATCAGATAACGCATCCGAGCGTTGCATTAAGGGCTATTCAGTCAACTCTTGGATGGGTTATTACTGGAAGGATTGATGATAGTAATGCATTTTCAATTTCTGTTGCGCATTCCACCATGGAGCTGTCTGATCAGTTAGTGAAATTTTGGAATCTTGAAGAGGTAAAGGATCAAGAGCAATACTTGTCACAAGAAGAAGAGTACGTTGAGGGGTTGTTTCAATCTACTGTACAAAAACATGACAATGGGCAATATATTGTGAGACTTCCGGTGAAGGAAAATTATTTAGAACTAGGCGCCTCAAAAACAATCGCATTTAAAAGACTTAAAAACATGGGAAGAAAGTTCAAAGACAACTCTCGATTCCACAATGAATACAATGACTTCATTAATGAATATGTTCAATTAGGGCACATGGAAGAAGCTAAAAATCTTCAGGAGCACATACCTCATGCCACACCATACTGTGCTCAAACCAACCAGTTCTACAACCAAATTAAGAGTTGTATTTGATGCTTCGTGCAAGTCCTCAAGTGGCTTGTCGTTGAATGATTGTCTGATGGTAGGGCCTACAGTCCAGAGGGATCTATTCGAGATTCTGACAAAGTGAATGTGAGGAACCCAAGGTATACACACTAAAAACTGTAACGTACGGCACATCGTGCGCGCCATTTTTGGCAACAAGAACCTTAGTGCAAGTAGCACGAGACAATTCAAATAATTTTCCTGATGCTTGTCGGTTAATTACGGATTCATTTTATGTTGACGAACTGATGGCTAGTGCCCCAGATTTGGACACAGCATGTCGACTCACTGACGAATGTGATAAAGTTCTGAGGCAGGCGGGATTTATTTTGAGAAAGTGGTCCTCAAATTCCGAGTCACTAATAAAGCAGTGTGACAGTAAATCCAGTGTGGGAATTTCAAAGACCATCAATGACGATTCAAGGACTGTAAAAACGTTAGGCCTACAATGGGACACAGAATCTGACTCTTTTGGATACACTGTATCACTATCTGAGTTAAAGGACAAGGTAACCAAGCGGTCAGTACTATCCGACATATGCAAAATTTTTGATCCACTCGGTTGGGTGTCACCAGTGGTTGTTGCTTTCAAGATATTCATGCAGACACTATGGTTGGCTGGGATGTCTTGGGATGAGCCATTATCAGAGCGGTTTCTTGCTCGATGGCACGAGCTGCACGAAAATACCAAATGCATTTCCCAACTGAGAATTTCAAGATGGTTAAGGCTGCAAAGCGATTCAAATGTCGTTCTTTGCGGGTTTTATGATGCTTCTGAGCAAGCATACTCGGCTACAGTTTATCTCAAAGTATGCCACCCAGACGGATTAATCTCAGTGAACATTTTTGCCGCTAAAACAAGGGTAGCTCCGGTTAAGCAGATCTCTCTTCCACGTCTTGAGCTATGTGCAGCTCAATTACTTACAAAGCTTATGATCAAGGTGCAAGCAGCATTAAATATTGAAAATGCACCTAAACGAGCATACACTGATTCGACAATCGTTCTTGCTTGGTTGTCCGATCATCCTCGTAGATGGAAAACATTTGTTGCCAATCGGACTTCTTATATTATTAGTAGAATTCCGGCGGAGCATTGGAGTCACATTTCCTCAGATCAGAATCCTGCTGACTTGGCCACTAGAGGCATTACCGCAGTTGAACTGTTGCATAGTCAGCGTTGGTGGCATGGACCAAGGGTTTTAGTGTCAGAACAAGAACATGCAAGGCCATTTAATCCTGCTTCACTCGATTTAGAGTTGGAAGAACGAAAGTTGATTGCCTACGTGGTTCCTCTTGAGGCGTCTGATATTATTAGGAGATATTCCAATTTTGGGAAACTAATAAGAATAACAGCTTATATATTGAGGTTAATTGGAAACTGCAAGGCAGACCAAGAGAATAGATCTTTGAAATTTCTTACCACATCCGAACTCAATCGTGCTCATGACACACTTGTAAGAAAGACTCAGTCAGAATCATTTTCCTCTGAAATAGGCAAACTTATCAAGGGAAGGGAGCTGTCAGACTCTAACAGACTTTCAGCATTAGCTCCATTTATCGACAAAAATGGATTATTGAGAGTGGGTGGTCGGATCGAAAATGCTGATATCTCATATAATCAAAAACACCCGCTTATTGTGGACAATAAAAGTTATTTGTGTGAGTTGATTGTAAGGGATTGCCATTTAAGAATTTTGCATGCTGGGAATCGTCAGCTTCAGTATATCATAGGGCTCAGATATTGGATTCCTTCAATTCAACCGATTATACGCAGGTGCATATATAAATGCACCAGGTGCATGCGATTTCGAAAATTTTCATTTCAACAAAAAAAATGGGGAACATTCCGCATAGTAGACTTCAAGTGGCTCATGCTTTTACCAATACTGGTGTTGACTTTGCTGGGCTAGTCCAAGTAAAATCGTGGAAGGGACGCGGTAGTCGCCTTTACAAAAGTTGGATTGCGGTCTTTGTATGCTTAAAGCCTATACTGAGATATGCAGTAAGTAAAGCTCCCATAAGAAATACGTGCAAAAAAATTGAAAAGTACTTCGAAGTAAATACTTTACTTTCGCTTATACTGAGATGTCAAGTAATCATGTGTGCAGGGTTGCATGCGACTTGCTTGCTTTACTTCGCCATAGAAATGAACATGTCCATTTTTTATGCGAAGTAAATGCCAGGACAGCTGATTGCAGCACATTTTTCAAATGAAATACTGACACCGACTTCGAAGGTGTTAAATTGTTGGCATACTTTGAAGAATTCAAGGAGCGTGAATATAGTTGTCTCTCTCACACTTTACGACGTTGCAGCGAATTGGCTCCTAATGTGCAAGTAGTTACTGCATATCTCAGTATAGGCTCTTAACAACGAAGGCTATCCATTAAGATGTAGTGTCGGAATTATCCACAGCCGCCTTTACGGCAGCATTACGTAGATTTATAGCACGACGAGGCAAGCCGACAAACATGTACAGTGACAATGGCACTAATTTCGCTGGATGCAATCAACAGTTACGCGCGTTGAGAGAATTCTTAAGCTCCGAGCAGAATCAGGAAACAATTTATAATGAGTCAAGCGAACAACAAATACAGTGGCATTTTTCTCCTCCGTCTGGCCCGCATTTTGGCGGTATGTTTGAGGCAGGCGTCAAAAGCATGAAGTTTCACTTAAGGCGCGTACTTCATGAGTCCTCATTAACATTTGAGGAACTGTATACCACCCTGTGCCAAATAGAAGCATGTTTGAACTCAAGGCCAATATGTATCAGGTTTGCAGGTGATATTGATCCGTTGACTCCAGGACATTTCCTCATTCTGCGAGCCATGAATTCACTTCCCGATGAGAATGTTACTGAAAGAAAAATGAACAGTCTCACTCGGTGTCAATACTTGCAAAGAATAGTGCAGCAATTTTGGAGGAAGTGGTCCAATCAGTACATAACTCAATTACAACAGCGTTCAAAATGGAAAAAACAATGTAAAAATGTCCAGATCGATGATATTGTGTTGATTAAGGAGGAAAATGTTCCCCCTACAAAATGGAGCATTGGTCGCGTTATCGACACCCATCCAGGTACTGATGGGCTCGTGAGAGTAGCCACAGTAAAGACTTCGAATGGAATATTGAAACGCCCAATTGTCAAACTCTGTCCTTTGTTTGTTGATTGAAAGTAGAGACTTTCAAGGCGGCCGGTATGTTCAGATCGGCAACCCCTTTTGTTGAACATGATACTGTAATGAGTATTAAAACACCAAGTACCTCCGTTTTTATGCAAATCTAGTAAAAAAAAAGGCTTAAAAAAGTCAGACAAAGAAACGACATGTAATAAGACAGAAGTATTTGTACGCATCGTAAAACTAAAAATTGTTAAATTAGAAATACAGTCCATTATAATAAAAAGTTTTCAGTATTATCGTTCGAAGTTGTTTTTTGTTGTTTTTTTTGTCGAAACAAAAACAATTTATATTGCTCCTTGATATTCAGATTCCTTGATTATTTTTATGTTTTTAAAGCTTTTCATTTTATTTTATGAGTTTGGTAGACATTTTATATGTTATGTACTCGAAAATCTCCCAAAATTAAAAATAGAAGTGGCAATGCATTTTACCACAGCAGAGCTAAAGATTTCGCTGCCATTGCATGCTTCTCTTTTCCTCATGCTATATGCCTATGTTGAAGCAGCGTAGCTCTAACACATTGCAGGGATTAGGAAGAAGAAGAGTTAGACCTATAGTCCTATATGGTTCGCATTCTCACTTCGATGCGATCACTTCGACTTCGGACTGTCGCAATTTTTTCGAGCTGCTTTCATTGAGAAAGCTCTTTTTCGAACGAAGAAAGAGCTTTTTGTGTTGAACGCTAATATTTTAGTTTTCGTACGTTTGGTTATATAGTACTCCCGGTATATATGCATGCAAAACGTGAATTCACGTTTTTTCAGTAAAATTGTACTGAAATTATTTTGATATATGCTGCCCGCTTATAAGCATTCCTCGCTTATATGCACTATTTTTCGTGCATGTTGCACGGTGCTTATATCCGGGCAATACTGTACAAATTTATGAAGAAACTATTTTATAGCAGCATCTTATACCCAAAACAGATTACAGCTGAAATACGAAATTAAAAACCGCTAATGCAAATCACAAACACAGGTCTCCAGACTGTAAATGCGCGTTACCTTCGTGCAGTTTGCTGAAAGCACGGTTGCCATTTAAAAAATATAAGGGTAATTGAAAAAAGAGCCAATTTGACTTAAAATACCCAAAATTTGTTGTATGTATAAAAATCCAAATATTGTGATGTAAATAAGTTCCGCCAAATCTTAAAGCTGCAATTTTACCTTTTAATTATTATTGACTTCAATAATTTGATATGTTTGAACGCTTTGAACTGGTTGTTGAGTAAATTTTCTCTTGGCGAAAGAAACCCAAAAAAGAGCCATATAAAATAAAAAAGAGCAACAGCGCGAAACATCAACTGTGGCAACGGTGACTGACAGTAAACCTGCCATATGTTGCCAATAAATAACAAAAATACCATAACTTTTGGTAGCTTTTTCTTAGAGCTGCCAGACAAAAATCGGCTAATTCACGCTTTGAGTTGTGCATTTATTTAATAAAATTCAAGTCAAATGCACGACATAATGCAAAATTAAGCCATTGATTTGCATTAATGGTGTAATCTGTTTAGGGTATTAGGCTGCCGTTAGAAAATTGAGAAAAACCCAAATTTATCTTTGCCACCTGCAAAAGCAAACCCTTCATAATAGAAAGTTATACAATATTTTATTACTTTAATCCTTTCTCGTATACAAACTCCTGTACGGTTTCCGCGAAAAATATAAAGGAAACACAGGTTTTTGTTCATGAAAAGACTTTTAAAATTATATTATAATATATACATATATATGTATATTATAATAATATTTGCTATCCAATTTAATACTAAAAATGTTGAAAAATTTAAATAACATAGAACAGATATTTTCGGTTATAGCGAGACCCATATAACCAGAAACCACTGTACATGGCAGCGCTAAATTCAAAAAAGCTTTCGTATCATTTGTATAAAAGCTTTTGTGCGAACACGCGCAACAAACGACCGCACCCTCGCTTACGGTGTGATCGGCTTGGCAGACCAAGACCGAATGAGCTTTGAACGCACGATACTTTGTACGATAAATTATGAATGAAAAGGTTATAATTTCGTAAAACCCGAATTTATAATGTTTCTTTCAATATTTCTTTACATGTTAATGCAAAAATTGGTTATTAAAAATTAAAAACACCATCAATATTACCATTTAAAGATAATTATTGAATAGCATGGGAAACAACAACATTTTCTCGCTCAGTGACGTCACAAACTCAATTTTCGGCTCTCAAAGAGAGCCTCAAAATAGCGGTACTGAAGTGGCGCTATCTTGTTTTCTTGTATCATGACTGCAACCATACACACTTTTCAGTTATACACTTGCTATTCATTTACCATGACATTACAATTTCTTTGATTATTTTACTCATCCGAGAGTCTTAGTATCTTATTAAAGCTAATTTGTGTTTGTTTCGACAGGAGGCTCCACCGATCCAATGGAATCGTGGGAGGACAAGTTCGTTCGTACGACCGCCCAGTGCCGCGAACGGTATGAGGCCTTTTTCTGGACCCGGACGGGATGGCCCGTCGAATACGATGCGCATGGCCGACGACGAATGCAGTGTGTGGACCCCCGCAGAGCTGGCTATCAGGAGAATCCCAGTACGCGAGGTACCGCTGCTACGGTAGATGGTAAGAGGACTACCGAGAGCTATCAAAAGGGGGTACCCGAGGAAGACCCCACAGACGAGGCGAAAGAGACGGAGGTCATCTCCATAAGTAGCGACAACGAGGTCGAGTCCCAGAACGGTCACGACGGTGAATGTTCCGCACCGAGGGAAAGTACGCAGTCGGCTGAAAGATATGGTGACGGAGAGAGTGGAACCGAAGAAGTAGACGAGATCATGTTCAGTGCCCGCTATACTATCCGTCCCAACGACAACCGGGAATTTTAACGGCGTTATGTGAAAACGGGGACCTCGTCGCTGCGGAATACACGGCGGCCACCCGCTATTGGACCATTTCTGGGATCCGCCGTCGGGCTATTAGACCGACGCAGACGGGCGGTTTGCTCCGACATACGGAAGGACAATTATAAAAAATAAATCTACGTTGCTATTGGGCATTCTGTTGTAATTGCTTTTTAATGAAGCTACATTTTCAGGTGGGTATTTACCCACCTAGAAATATTTCAGGTGGGTAGCACTACCAACCGAACCCACCACTAACGCCGGCCCTGCACCCCTCTAGTCACCGTGAACGTAATCGGGATTCCAGATGGAACCAAATCGCTCTCTGGACTCACCGAAATGGGCGAAAGTGGGGGTCTAGCTCTGGTCGACTGACCAGTGTGCGGAGAGCTTTCGAACAAAACATCCGACGAGTGGAGGGCACCAACAGAACTCTGAGAACCTCACGAGTGAGCGGCGCTTATCGATATCGCCTGTGGAGGAGAGATAATGGAGCGGTGGTGATCCTCCGCAAATCGAAGAATAGGGGGAATGTGAGGAGCCACATCGCGAGCGTTGCAAGGACCATCTTGGAATACGAGTTGATTTTCTATTATATTATTTTGGTTCATTATAAGAATTGTGATTATTTTAGATGTGGAAAGGAGAATTAAAGTTTTCAGTTTCTAGTTATAAGTACCTTTTACGACAGCCAGGAAATTGCATTCGTCTAATAGCCGTAAGCACAGTATTAAGTTTTAAGCAAAACAAGTAGATTTATGCCTTAGGGTAGGATATTCGTTCCAACAGAAGTTAGTGAAATATGTTGCCCCGTGCAAAACGGATCAACATCATTGGATGTGCAAGCAGAGTGATCGAAGGAATGAGAGTTGTCGGTAATGTGATCAAAGGGACTTTCTTCTCTAAGAACAGCTCGGTACATGAAAAGGGAGAGCAGCTCATTCACTTCTGCGACCAGCGAGCCGACCGGACGGGTCTGGCAAATCAACCGGCAAAAGACGAAAAGCACAGACAAAGAGAATCTCCAGCATTTGGAAAAAGGGATTGAGAGGCAGAGCCAAGAGTAATTATTGTGAGCGTGAGTATTTTCCTCCTGGAAAGGTGTATTTCTCTGCAAGTGGCATCGTACAATTAAAACTGCAGAAGGTGCACGTGGGTGTTTGAAGCGAAAGGCGTGCTTTTCTGCACTTGGTATCGCCAGATTTAGAACTACAGAAAGTGCACGTGTGTTTCCAGAGTGACACTAGTGAGGGAATTTATCGAAAGTATACGACGGATAGGTGGGCAGTGGTACTAGAAAGAATTTATCGAGCGCATCGAATGTAGCCATATACCGCGCAAAAACTGTACGGTGATCGCTATACGGCGTGATATTCAGTTCTTTTTTTTACCCCGTCGGTCTGTTGAAACGAAATACAGTGAACTACGGATAAATGCAGCACGAATAAATGCAAAAACCTCATAAGTGCAAGGTGCTTTGAAGCCTTTTTTATGAGTTCCCATGAAAACATGCACGGATTAATGCAAAGAACGCATAAGTGCTCAAGAATTCGAGCCAAAAACGTGTTGCATTTATCCGTACTCTACTGTATGCGCATTCATTTAAAGAATTTGTAAATATTTAAGTCTGAGTTAGCTTTAGTTGTTTCGTACTTTACCTTAAAAAAGTGTAATATTTTCTTTAATGAACCATCTTTTATAACGTCCTCCGAGGGATTCCCGCAAATAAAATTTTTGTGAGAAACGCGATTCTGGGAACTCGCTGAGATAAATACCCCGGCTGGAAAATTAAGTCCCGTACAAATGTGTATTTATCTTAATTTTGGATAAAAGTAAGCTTATTTAAGGATACAATAACATTAAGAAATTTCAAATAGGTTTTATAACTATTTAAAGAAATGCAAATAATCTCCTTGGAGCCAAAACTTTTGAGCCGCCATATTTCGCGAACGGTAGCCAATTTGGCAAAACGAAAAACGTAGTTTTTGTGGGATTACTCAACGGGAAAATACGTAAAGGGCTCAATGCTGTTAAAGTAAATTGAAAGGAAGCAACGAGCTCATTCTTTTGAAGAAAGGAAATCAGAGTTGAAATTTGGATGAAAGGTCGACAGAAATATAGAAACTGTATGACTTAAATGCAACCATGTGAGTCCGATTACTTGTAATAAGCGTATGCGTTCAAGTAGCGAAAGTAAGTCAAAGTACTTGTTGGTTTTTATACCCAGCGTAACCAGCGTTTTGTGCAAATCTTGTTACAGCCAGAACTAAGCTCCGAAGATCTAGATCAAAAACTGAATCGATGTAGACATGTCCGTGTCTCCGTCTGTCCGTCCGTCTGTCTGTCCGTCCGTCCGTCTGTCCGTCCGTCCCTGGTCGGATCTCCTCCGAAACGGCTGGACCAACCAAGTCGAAATTCGGCACACAGGTATATTGGGATCCGAGTCTGATCCTAAGTTAAAATGGGAGATACCCGCCCAATTTGTAATGCAACAAGTATTGTTTATTCCACTCCTTTTATAATAAGGGTACTCTTTTAAAGGTGTATTTGCCTCGAAGACCTCGAAAAATCGAAAATTAACGAGCTTCGAAAATGACCTGTCAAATTTTGAATGAAAAATTTTACACGCCAGCTTCGAAAACTTTCAAGTCAAATTGGTCGCGTATTTGGCTCGTATTTCGAAGCGTAAGTTGTAGTGTTGCCCTCAAACCATAGTTTAAACTACTAAATGTCCTACAATAAGAACGCATTCTTAATCCCAAGAACAGCTTAATGTTTATTTTTATAAAAATGAACATTATAATAGTGAAAAATGTTTTCGAGAAATAAAAATAATTTAGTTTAAGTATTTTCCTATGATAAAATGAGACTTACAGAATCAAAAAAATACGGGAAAATAGCACTGTTTTTGCATACAATTTTTATATTACAAAATGAATCCCGGCCGAACTGTCAAATTTTTATATTACACAAACTACTCAAAAATGCAAAAAAGGTGTGTTCCCGAAAAGTGCCTTGTACTTTTCGAGGTTTTCATGTTTTCATCTTTTCACCTTTAAGGGAATACCCTTAATTTTTCTCTAATCCAACGGGAAAATACGAAAACATGAACTTTGTATTTTATATTTTCATATATAAATTCATAGAAGTGGAACTATGCACTACTAGGGTATCAGAATTGTAAGGAGTAGAAGATTTTTGTTATATTTTGTACCAACAACAACCAAATTGACATGTGCTTACAATTTCAATTACAATGTTAATGCACGATTTTCCTTGGACATCGCTGTACAAAAATTTTTTGCTAACGAAATGGGTAGTTATGTTGAACTTTCAGGAACGCCAAACAAAAAGTGGTTCGGAAATTTTGTGTCGCACTGTGTTATTGTGCTAAATAAGATGCATATCTTAGAGCCAATTTCACCAAAGGCATTAAATTTTAATCACCCATTGGCATTTAACTACGGATTTAATTTTCATGTTTTATTTTTAGTGCAACACCGCCGTTATCAGCTGATTACAAGCAAAATAAATGAATGAAAAATGTCAATAAAAATACCCAACAAGCATTTCCATAAACTTTTTAAAAAGGTGCTTTCTACTTATTTGTTTCCAAGTAGCTTTCCAAATTCCTTCCAAACATTTTTGTTCTGTAAAATTTTCAAGCACTTCGCAAATGTGTCTGAGAAACGTTAAATTTCAAGTACTTCAGAAGTCCAACTAGAATAGAATAAGCGAAAACTGTTTGATGTATTTAAGTAGGGTAAATGTTTGCTGGTTAACTCTTCATAAGGAAAAATGTTTTTCTTAAATCAGCTGTTTCCATTAGGAATACACCGGCTGCATAAACTCTACTTAAGCAGTGCTCGCACTTCTACCACTTTAGTGGTAGATCTACCACTATTTTCACTTTCTACCACTTCTACCACGCTAGGTCCAAATCTACCACTTTTTTTTTTTACTTATTTATGCATTAGTTTTATTTATTTTATGATCATTTAGAATAATTGCGAACATAAAAATGTGGTTCAATGTTATGTTTTATTGAAAAATCAAAAATGGCAATATTGGCGTTTAACGACATCCATTAATTATTGACACATTTTTTTTTAACAAGAGAAAATACCTAAAACCAATTAAGTTTCCCAATTTTCTACATGATCAGATGTTATATGTTGTGTAGCCATTTAAAACAAATTTTAAATCTACCACTTTTTATAAAAATCTACCACTTCTTCTTTAAAAGTCTATCACCTTTAAAAATTTTCAAGTCCGAGCAATGTACTTAAGTGCCCGATATGGGACATTTAAGTACGAGCTGCCATTTAGGATGGTGAAAATGAAAATCTGTGATTAAACGACAAATCGTATTGAAATATGCTTGGTGAAATGGGCTCTTGGTTTACTGATAAACAATATATACAATGAGCAGCTATGGGCAAAGTTCCACTTCAAGCTCTGCGCTCTGTCATTTTTATGCAGGTACGTACTAGTGATGTTACGAATGAGGTTTTTTAAACATTTGCGAATGCAAATGCGAATATCTGTCGCCGATATTCACGAATGCGAATGTTCATTTCTAAGTTAAGCGCCACTTATCTATGCTTTGGTATTGACAGGTGACGTGCCGTGTAAACCCCACATATTTTTTGTTAGAGTGTTGCCCTGTGATCCAAAAATAGAAATTATTTAATTAATCTGTTTTCGTAAGGAAAATGATTTTAAATTTGTTCTCCAAGGATTTTTTGAATAACTTTTAAATATTGTTTTAAAATCTAGAAATCAATACACATATCAAATCAATCTACAGAAAAGAAATATATAACATCCATAGCATTTGTATATTTTTCGAACGTTAATACAGTAGAATCTCACAAATTAGAACTCTCATAAGTTCGAATTGTCCAGAAATTAGAACCTGTAATTTCAATGCATTGAACGTCCAGAAATTTGAACCTGAGGTACTTATTTCTGGACGTTTTTTATGTGTTTAATTTTTATCGTTCCTTTCTGTCGAACTAGAGCACGAGCATAAAATGAACAAGTAAGAAAGCTAAAGTCGGTCAAGCCCGACTTTGAAATACCCAGCGTCCCGACATTATGAGCGCACTATGTTTTGCTTCTCTATTTGTGGGCGTGGCAGTGGGAGGGAAACATAAATTACTTTCCTACACCTTTCATTCGCCTTGGTGAACCTATGTTGCGAATTTGAAGCTTCTACGCCTTTTACTTCGGAAGTTACAAAAATTCTCCATTTGTGGGTGTGGCAGTGGGCGGGCTACATAAATTTTTGTTCCTACACCTTTCATTCGCCTTGGTAAACCTATGTTGCGAATTTGAAGCTTCTACGCCTTTTACTTCGGAAGTTACGAAAATTCTTCATTTGTGGGCGTGGCAGTGGGCGGACTCCATTAATTTTTGCTCCTACACCTTTCATTCGCCTTGGTCAACCTATGTTGCGAATTTGAAGCTTCTACGCCTTTTACTTCACAACTTACGATAAGCCCTTATTTGTGGGCGTGGCTCACGGAGGGCGGCGTCCATTTTTTTCCAGGATATGTCCCTTTTCGTAGTTTACTAGTACACCAAATATCAATGGAATTTGTTGAGTGGTTCGCAAGTTACAAGCATTTTACTGAAAACACATTATATTCATTTGTGGCCGTGGCAGTGGGCGGATGTCTCCCATTTTTACTTAGGATCATACTCGGATCCCGATATACCTGTGTGCCAAATTTCGACTTGATTGGTCCAGCCGTTTCGGAGGAGATCCGACCACGGACGGACGGACAGACGGACATGTCTAAAGCGATTCAGTTTTTGATCCTGATCATTTCTATATATATATGTCTATATCTCCGGAGCTTAATTCTCCCTGTTACAAGATTCGCACAAAACTAATATACCCCGCTTACGCTGGGTATAAAAAGGGGAATTACCGATTTAACTTAGTATGTATGTTCTATTTGGTCACATTTGTACATACATATTTTCATACGCATTACGCATGTATAGAGCTGCCAGGTCCGGCCATTTTGTACCATCTTGGCTATTTTCGAATGATTAATTTTAAAAAAAAAGCGCTAATGTCTTAGCTATTTTTCGTATGACTTGTTTAAGGCAGTCCGCGCATTAGAATCCTTAATAAAACGAAACCGAAAATCAACTGAAATATTCAACCAAAAACAAACCGCTGTTCGCACACGTAAAGACCCAAATAAAATTTAATTTAAACTATCTATCAGCTGACTTTCACCATGTCGAGCGACTCAAGTGATGAGTATATTCTACTTTATTTGTTTTGCCAAAAAAGAAAGAAATTAACAAAAAAGAAAAGATATTGGATACATCCATACATCGAACGAAATATTAACTGCAACGCATTTGTTGCCGCCAGGGAGCTTAACCAAACTGATGAAAATTTTTTCCCATTTTATCGAATGTCAAAGGACTCTTACTTGCATTTATTAAACTTAATAGCTCTAAATATTGGACAACGTGACACAACATTTCGACAGTGTGTTAGCCCTGAAGAAAGGGTCTTGATTACAATAAGGTCGGCAAAGTTTTTAAGGCATTAAAATTAGATGTTTTTAAATCAATATCTTTCAGATATTTGGCGATGGGCGACACTTTTGTAAGTCTTGGACTATACTTTGCCAGATGGGATAATACGAAATCGTGCTTGAAACTACAACAATAATTTGGACCGTCTTAAAAAAAGAGTACATGCCAGTACCTAACATGGAAAGCTTAATGGAAACCGCGGAGAGATTTCACCTCTTATAGAAATTACCGAATTGTTTAGGGGCTATAGACGGAAAGCATGTGAGAATCCAATGTATGCCAAACTCAGGTTCAACTAATTACAACTATAAATCTTACCATTCGATCATATTTATTGCGTGTTGTAATGCTGATGGTATCTTTACTATGGTCCAATCGGGCTTTGCTGGACGCAACAGCGATGGTGGGATTTTTCGCGTGTCAGATATAAAATGTTTTATTGAAAAACATATTGTGCCGCAATCTTTCATTGCTAAACTTCCGCATGACGACGCTGGTGACGAATTTCCATTTTATTTCGTGGGAGATGAAGCTTTCCCGTTGCAAAAATATTTAATGAGGCCTTACCCACAACGAAAACTTGACGATGTGAAAAGGATTTTTAATTATAGAATTAGCCGTGGAAGACGCATACTGTCATCAATTGCTTTTGAGTTAATTTCAATTGGAATATTTCCAACTGTTTCACCTTTTCTCATTTTTATGAAAGGAATAGCAAATTGCATGGCCTCATTCAAATAATAAGCTCTTTTAGCTCCTGAGCCACTCGATGGTGGTTTTAAATGACGTATAAAAACCGAACGTATGTTTTCCAACTTATCTTTGCATTTCTGACCTAAAACAAAAACAGATGTAACAAAAATGCGTTACCTGAATTTTTTGTTTGTAAAAATCCTTTTTCCGATTTTCACTCACTTGTCATTCTAAATTCTTTTCCCACTTCAGCTCATGCTCTTTCCGTAATATCCTTTCTGGAGTACTCGCTTAGTTTGGAAAGACACTCATATTTTTCCACTTCTTTAATGAAATTTATATTAGTTATCTGTTCGCTCATCTTTTCAATAACATAACCAACAAAACACCAACAGTTGCTTTTCAGTATTATTCCAATCGCGCATGCTAGACCAGCGGGAACCGAAAAAGTACTCATTTCGAACTGGTTACTTTGTAGTATCGTAGTGTGAGGACATTCATTGAAATACATGTGCTAAAACCATTTTTCAACCGCAGTAGAGTTTCGGTTTTTTTTTTGGTTCTATAGTGAGCGAACTGCCTAAGTGTCTGTTGGCGGCCCTACGAATGTACATGCGCTTCTGAGTCAGTTTACAAGAAATTGTCAGAGATAAATCTTGTTAAGTAAAACGCTTGCGTACTCATTTTAAGAAATGTCAAATAAACGTAAAAAAAAATACCTTATCTTTGGACACTAAAATAAAAATTATAAGGAAACTTGGTGAAGGCATACATGGAAACCGTTTGTGACTAAATCTGATATCAGCTATATAAAATCAAAGAAAAAAGCTATAATTGATGCTTGTTCCAAAACCTATGAAACATCGAAAAAGAAATCTTTACACAAAGCTGAATACCCGCAGATGGAAGACCGTGTTTATGAGTGGTTTTTAAATCAACGTGATAAAAAGAACACACTTACAGGACCTTTTGTAAAGCAAAAAGCTAAGGATGTTTTTCCTAAAATGTATCTCGATAAGGATGGAAATGCATTCACTGCAAGCGACCGATGGTTTTCTAAGTTTAAAACCAGATATGGAATACGTTATATAACAATTGTTGGCAAAATACTTTCCAGCGATGTTGGTGTGATAGCTCCATTTCTTCATAGATTTCATGCAAAAGTAGCGGAAATGGGGTTGGTGGATACCCAAATCCACAATGCAGATGAGAGCTGACTATTTTTTCGTTGCCTACCACATAAAACATTCGTCGCTGCTTGTGAAAAAAAGGCCGAAGGATATAAAATTCGAAAAGAACGCATTTCATTCTTATTAGGGGCTAATTTTGACGGTTCGCACAAACTGAAGCCATTTGTTATCGGAAAAGCAAAAAATCCAAGGTGTTTCAAGGGATTTAATAACCCACTGCATTATGACTTTTCCAAAAATGCATGGATGACTTCCAGGATTTTTCATGATTGGTTTCACAACATGTTTATCAAGGAAGTGTCTAAAATTTTTTCTAAGTTCCATATATTTATTGCTTTTCTTGCAGATCATCCGATTCTCTAAAGATAATAATTTGCCACCAAAAGCCCTTCATCTTGTGGATAATTGCTCCGCTCATTCACCAATTGATAAGCTTCAAAGTGACGATGGAAATATAATAGCCTATTTTATACCGGCAAATGTCACAGCAGCTATTCACCCAATGGACCAAAATCCTATAAAATCTACGAAACTAATTTATAGAAGGAAGCTACTTGCTCAGTTAATAGGTGATGGTGGTGAAGTAGCTAAGCTTTTGAAACGCCATTCCATCCGAAATGCCATTATATTACTGAAACAAGCTTGGGATGAGGTACCACAAACAGTGTTAAAAAACTTTTGATCGAAACTGTTAAACTGGAATTGTGACCAATATGACAGCGACGACGATTTGCCATTAGCACAATTACTTCATAAACATCAGGAATACACTGAACTTCTCCAAATAAACCGAGATTTTTTGTCACAAATTATGCCAACCGATTCTATTAGCATAAATGAAATCAAAAGATGGAATAATGATGTACCGAAATATGAATCCGATGCAGAGGAGAGCGATAATGCAGCCTCAGATACTAGTGAACCCAATATAATCGAAGACACGTCCGTTATTCCTTTTAAAAAATGACTGTGAATTAATAAATAAATAATACCTTTTCCTTTGGTGCAATAAAGATTTTTTTCTAGTCCCACTATTTTCTTATCATTTTCCGTAAAAAAAGAAACGTCCGGAAATTAAAATATTTCAGAAATTCGAATCACCCAAGGAACAAAGTGGTTCTAATTTTTGAGATTCTACTGTATTCGCAAAATATTCGCATACAATTTTTTCAGTTCGACTGAAAACGTTGAATTGGCAAGAGCTGTGTCACATTGTGCAAGATTTAAAAAAAAAATTAAAGACGAGAAAACACATGTTAAAAAAAAATATTTTTTCCCTTAGGGGCTCCAGATCTGTCAGAAATGAAAAACTTCAAATAAAAAACGCTTCAGAAATGAATCAGAAATTTTCTGAAGTGTTTTTTATATGAAGTTTTTCATTTCTGACAGATCTGGAGAGAGCCCTTTATACGGGTTTTTGATATATTTAAAAAAAAATATTTTGAAGTTTTAAGACATTTTTGTAGCTTTCTACCCTGTAACAGGGTCAGGCCACGAGAAACGTGACATAGTGGGTCTGGGATTTTGATTTTTGGACCTTACATCCAAAGATTATAGCCGTTCATAACTCCCCATAATATATAAGAGAGAAATTCCCTCAGTTGTTGTTGTTGTTGCAATTTGAAAATCGAAAATTTGACAATTTTTCAATATTTCTCTTTTATTCATAATTTTATATCTAAAATAAGACTTGAGATAAATGAAAAATTCTTTCTTTACTCGTTTAAGAATAAATGAAGAAAAAAATTAAAATTCGAAAAATAGTATACACTGAAAAAAATTGTTCGGAAATTCGAATTTAAAATAAACATTTGCGATTTGTATATAGAGCCGGAGCTAGAAAAATAACCAATTGTACATTATTATGTAGACCATTGAGCTGCGTTTTAGAAACAATAAAAAAAAATTTGTATTTCCAAGGAATTTCCGACACAGAGCGTTTTTTGTGAGACAACCTTCATATAAAAAGGCGCAAAACCATATGAAAAGCTTTTATTTCATGTTTGCAGACTACAAATAATATGAAGGTAGCAAAAACGTCTGATCTGATTGATCTGCTTTACATAACTGTTCGTATTGTTTTTGTTAGTAATTTTAGTTTGTGCGAATGGCTAAGACCGAAGGAATAACAAAAACAATGTGTTCTTAAAACTCATTTAGTGCATAAGCACTTAAATGCTCAGTCAGGGGAGGCAAGTTCCAAATATTATATATTGGGGGGGCAAAAAAAATTTTATGCAGGGAACAATACGCAGTGTTTAGTAGATGTCAAATTTTGAAAAAGTGCAGTATATTTACTGCAATTGGAATAAAGTTCTAACCCTTCTCGGAATGAGAAAGATATCGATACTTATAGACAATTTTTGACACATATTTTGGTTGGATTAGGTTGGAACCAATGTTCGGAGAATTCTGCACGAATGTGAAAAGTAGGGTGGCACAGGCATGTAAATTCGAATAACCGGAACTTCAAAATTATAGTAAATTAGAAATATGAAAGATGATTAATCTCAGATGAATTATGGGGATTGCAGAATAAAAGTGTGATATTCTAAAATATCTTTACAAAATTTTCAAATATTTTTTTCAGTTGCCGAAATATTGGGGGGGCATGGCCCCTCCAATAAAATTTTTGGAGGCGCAAAAAGTGCCTTGCCCCCCATAGTTGCCGCGCCTGTGCGGAGTTCATGAACTTTTCATGCGTAAATAAAAGCTGCAGTGGAGAGAAACCGATTTTCATATGGTTATGCGCCTTCTTATATGAAGGTTGTCTCACAAAAAACGCTCTGTGTCGGAAATTCCTTGGAAATACAAATTTTTTTTTATTGTTTCTAAAACGCAGCTCAATGGTCTACATAATAATGTACAATTGGTTATTTTTCTAGCTCCGGCTCTATATACAAATCGCAAATGTTTATTTTAAATTCGAATTTCCGAACAATTTTTTTCAGTGTATACTATTTTTCGAATTTTAATTTTTTTCTTCATTTATTCTTAAACGAGTAAAGAAAGAATTTTTCATTTATCTCAAGTCTTATTTTAGATATAAAATTATGAATAAAAGAGAAATATTGAAAAATTGTCATATTTTCGATTTTCAAATTGCAAAAACAACAACAACTGAGGGAATTTCTCTCTTATATATTATGGGGAGTTATGAACGGCTATAATCTTTGGATGTAAGGTCCAAAAATCAAAATCCCAGACCCACTATGTCACGTTTTTCGTGGCCTGACCCAACATTTAATATATTGTAAAGAAAACAATATGTTTGATACAAAACATGAAGGTTGGTTTGAATAATTTTTAATTCACGCAAAAAAAATTTTCAGTGCCACGCACACCAAAATACGTACCTTCTGACACTGTAGTGGTGCCCATACCTGTCAATGAAGAATAAAATGAAAGTGAAAGTTCATTTTGTGTTCCAAACGTTTTTAGAGCTATTGTTATTTTTAATACGGTCTAGACTTTACCAAAAAATTCGCTGAATACCAATGAATTTTTAAATCGTTTAGGGGCAAAAACCATGACCATGATATACCGCCGCAGAGCCCTTTCTTAACCAACCAAGAAAGGATAAAACAATGGTTTTTTTTTTTCAATTCAGAGTAAAGAGAATTTGCAGATCCTCAAATTAACCGACAGCTATATATGGAAAAGAAAAGTCTTTAAACTGATCCCAACAGGGAAACTTTTAACCACTTTGTTGATGAATTTTTTTTTAGGTTTTGGGCTTCTTTTACTTAAGCTCATAAAAAGCAAGAAGCAGAAAAAACAGCAGCAGTGTGCTTGTAAAATACTTTAAGCGGCTTATTATTACCTCTTAAGGAATTTTTTTGTGGTTCTAGCCTTTTTTTCTTTTTTGTTGTTGTTGTTTTTATTTTGCATATCCCACAGTTCACATAGTTTACAAACTTATGTCGCATTCTCCGGATGAATGATACACCACATACACACATCGTTTGTTGTGGGTCCGATTGGGAGGGCTGGATACATTTTTCACTTTCACAAAATGCACGTTAAGTAAACGCCTAATCGGGATATAAAAATTATGGTTAACTGTTCAAATTGCTCATATGCTAGAAAATGAACTCGAAACCGGAATGGGCTTAACGATGAGACAACTTATGAATAATGATTTTCTCGAACGCTGTCTTCGGAAGGATGGATATCTACAAACGTTCGAAAGGACCCGAAATTTAACCGAATCTTTTCGGTCAATGACTGACAGAGACAGCGAGTGAAAGAGCGAGAGAGAGAAAGAGAGAGAGAGGGAGTAAAACATTTCGAATTTGTCTGTTTGAAACTTAAATCGCTCGACTCATAACTATGATTAGGGTTGAATGGAATTATATAAGAAACTGAAAACCCAAGTCAGCAAATATCCATCAAAAGACGTCGTCTTCATTTCCTTTAGGCTTAGTTAAAACGACTTTAATCACTTTTTACGACACCGAAACAAGTTAACAAGCCACAAAATTAATAAGAGCTCACACACATGAACACGTATATACTTATGCATATATACATTTAGGTAGGTATATATGTACATATTTAAATATTGATTAATGGCTGAAACGAGGACAGAATTTTTGTTTTTGTCAATTAACTTGGTGCATTCTCGGTCGACCCCGTTCGATGCGCATTTCCTACAAAATTCCAATGTGGATGTAGTCTAAATTTACAACTTAAAGTCGTCTTAAAACCATCAAAGTTTTCTTGCTTAATCAGAACACAAGCCTAAACCCCCTATATGCCTAAGCTCACTCGACATATATACTCATCAGAATTCATGAAGTTATGAGTGTGTAAGGTAGTGGGATGCACTGTGTGTGTGTTTGTGTGTGTGTGTGTGTGTGTGTGTGCAAAGTCCGTTACAAAGTGAGTAAGTCAAAAAAGATTCACAAGAGATGATGAACGGGGCGAAGGGACATTATGCTATGCAACAGCATTGCATTGGAATTCATTTAAACAAATAATCGTAAGCGTCTTAAATTGCAACATCGGACATTAGTTGAGGTAGGAAAAGCAGGCGAGGCAGGCGAGCCGCAGTGGCAAAAGACCCAAACAAACGAACCGCACAAGCTCGTGTATTCTAGTCAGAAAGAAATCAGAGCAAATATTATGGCTAATATGCGCTTGCCAGATATGAAGAACTACACATCGAACTGAACTGAAACACACACTAGAACGAGTGGACGACCGAGCGGACAAAGTATTTAGATAACTGCACAAGTATGTAGATATAGACAGAGTTACACACTTACACACCCAGCCGCACATCCAAATGTATATAATACAGTGGACGTATAATCCAATAAGAATGCCACATATTATTAATAATACGTTTGCATGCGAAGCTCGAAGCTCATACTGAGTCCACAACAATTGTAAGCCAGCCAACGAGGTGGAATTAGGAAAACAAGAAATGAATTTAGTACTTAACAACGACACAATTTGTGTGGGCTTAAGACAAGGAAGAGCACAGCACCAAGACATTCGGGTCGACATTAAATCGCATTTGCCGAGAGGAGACAGAACGCAAGCGACAACACGCGAGAGAGAAGACGCACAAGGCGGAAAGAGAGGGGCAAAGGGTAAGACAGAAAGAGAGACAGATAGAGACAACAAAAAACCCCAAAATGGTTGTTCTACAGAGAATTATGAATTATGTCAGTAAGGACAAAATTCTAATTTAAGCTACCCAATCAGTAGATATGTGACAAACGAGTATGAGGACCTGATTTTCAACCATCCCATTTGGCCAGAAGAGAAAAAAAAACAACCAGAGCATCTTTACAAAAACTATTTGTATCTCGTTTGCAGTTACCAATAACTCAAGGACATGCCGCCCGCCTTATAGGGAGGATGGTACTTCCCCGGGATCGGATTATTGAAAAGCGACCGCATACGCTCATATACTCCGAGAGATTTCCTTCAAAGCATTCAGATGATCACTTGCGAGTCGCCAAATTATCTATCTTCTAGGGACTTGGAATTCCTCTCGGTAGCCGCACGTGTTTCACTATTTCTGAGACAAACAACTAACATTTTTTGTGGCTTCTGACATAACGCTCCTCTGAATAAGATGAGTCAACTTAAAAAAATAGACTGTTGAACAATCCTTAAATTATAGCATAATAGTTACATACAAGAGCACACAACATCCATAACAAAAAAAAAAAAAACAAAAAAAAAAACAAGTAAGGGTGTTATACGTCAGGCGAGCAGGACAACAAAATACCCGACACAGACACAGATGTTTAAATAATTTCTGGTCCATTCTCGAACTTGTTCTTACTCATGTCCCCGTAAGCACGCATACCGAATTTGGTTCAATTTTTATAGCTCAACTCCTTCGATAAGAAAACTGTATACAGACAGACAGACGGACAGACAGACGGACATGTCTAAATCGCATCTCCTGGTGGCGCTGATGATTTCTATATATATTTTGTATGGTCTATCTTGACTGGTTCTGGGTGTTACACACAACCACACAAACGCAATATACCCTCGACACAGAGTGTGTCGGGTACAAGAAGAGTCCATAATTCTAACATTCATTGATATCCTTCTAGCAGACATATGACTTGCTGAGATAAATGTAACCCAACTCCAATCACAGTTTGCAATTTAACAGAGTCGGAATTAGTAAAAACCAACCACAGACGAAAAATAAAGATGAAATTTTTACAAAAATCCAAAAATGATGTACAGTCATGGACAATAAATTGGCACAAAATTTTAATCAGTCTTATTTTTGAAGTTCTTGCTACTTTTGACGTTATAGGTGGAATTTTTCGAGATTTTTTCTTTCGGTAACTTTTCGTTTTTTATTGTTTTTCAAACTTATTAAAAATTGAAAAAATATCTAAAAAGCATTGAACGACAGAGGAAAAACGAATTTTTGCCATGATCTCTATTGATGAAAAATAGTCAGCTGAAATTGCCAACATATTGAACGTCTCGCGAAAATTGGCTTTTAAGGCCATTTAATCCTTTATAAGGAATCTATTTCTCCGAATTCAGACTAAACTTATCGAAGAGGTTTTTCCGAAGACGCCTAAGTGGCGTAACGTTTTTTGGACGCATCATCCGGAAAAAGCGACACCTAGTAAAAACAAACATTGGCATGCGTTCATTTTTTTCTCAGATAAATGTATCTTAAGTTATGTCTTTCCACATTATTACACAAATCAACAATTCACCAAAACAAAGCATCATGATAACGGTAAAAAATATGCTTTAATAGAAGCTATATATACCCATGCTACAGTGGATCTCGAAAAATTTTACTTATAACGTTAAAAGTTGCAAGAAGTTCAAAAATAAAACTGATTAAAATTTTGTGCCAATTTATTGTCCATGACTGTATATACGTATGTGGCATGATACCCAATGAAATGAAATGAAATGAAAATGGGACAGAAACCAAATCTGCGGAAAATGGAACTGAACAATCGCTTTACTTAAGTTACGCAAAAACAAAAAAAAAACCAAGACCCCTATCTCGGTTGAAAACAAACAAAAGAAAAATGGATTACAGAACTCTGTTAAAAATGTAGTTAAGAAAGGACTTGGGTCTTGTTATTTTTATAATTATTAAGATTATAATCTTAACTCTTGGCTACAGCAACAAAAAAAAGTTATGTAGGAAAAATTCTAAACTGCAATACCACCTCGCTTCAACCACTCAATTCAAGTGGCTTAGCCTTGGTTAGCGCTGTTTTTATTATTATTTTTTTTTTTCGCAAAATCAATGAAGTGCCTTTGAGAGGCCTATTACTGTGAGGAGCACTCGAAATATTTGCACCAATTGTGGGTAAATTTAATCCCAGTCCAATTACAATGACCTTGCGCTTGAGTCTCTTCGAGAGGAGCTTTTCGAATCCTCTGCGCGAATAACAAGGCAGTCCTGTTAAGGAAAGGTTGACAATTTCAAAGGGACTCAAACTTCCTGATACTGAGCCGAATGGTTAATGTAATGGTACTCGAATGGACGTCGAAACTATTCAACCCCGAATCAGAGAGATTTCGCCTTTCAAATTAGGGTCATTCTACACATGGAACTCCGCAAGGAAAGTAAACAGAAACTGCTGCCTATGAAAATGAAATTAAATCCAATTCGTCAAAAGCCTTCCATTCAACCCTTCTGGAAAGAAGGATTTCTTTGTTTTCGAACCAGTCCATCTTAGAGCATAAAAGAAAAAAAAAATACAAAAAAAACCTGCAGTCTTGCAGTCAAGTGCTCTTCTCAAAGCTGTGATTCTTTTAATTTTTCGCTGAACTTAATCCACTTGAAATACTCGCTCGCTGCCACAGCCGCTGCACATTGCCGTTCCCACAAAATCAGTTCAAAATATGATTAACCATGCGCAGACACACACACATGAATGTGCCCAGTTGCACGCATACACTTCCACACTTCCCTAATTGATATTAAGTCGAAGACAAAATAATTTAAAACAATCGAATGCACCCCATTGAAATCCGATATTATGGGCTTTTACCGCAGTCATATCGACGATTATGGCTCACAATAATCTGCCATATCGAAAAACCTTGAAGGACTCTTTATTTTATGCTCGCGCTGTGCTTATCAACTCGAGCAGATCTTGAAGAGCATGGGCGAGGCGGCCGAGCGAGCCAGTGAGCGGAATTTGCACGTGGGGTGGGAGATGAGAAGGCATTGAAAACTTGAAACTTGAAATCTCTTAAAAAATTTGCTTAATCCCTTCACAAAAAGAAGAGCCAATAAGGAGTCGTCAAACGAAAGAAGGGGGACACGAACGGAGTGGAGTGGTGTGCAGATGAGAGGAGAGGAGAGGAGAGGAGAGGAGAGGACAGGACAGGAGAGGAGAAGAAAAGAGCAGAGAGATAAGGGGGTGAAGACCAAGCCGAAGCAAAGGGGAATAAATTAATGCGCGCCGCAGAGTAAATCCCTCTTTAAATTAAGCTTCTTCGTATCGCTGACGTCGTCGCCGTCGCCGTTGTCATCGTCAAGCAAAGTGAGTGAGTGCCTTACGCCTTTGCAACGTCTTAAAGGTTATGAGCTTAATGCAAATACTCATAGCTGATACACTGCAGCCAGCCAGCCAGTGAGCCAGCCATCCATCCATCGAGTCAGCCAGTCATTCAGTCATTGATTCATTCACAGCGTTTGGCTTCGATTTTAAAGGCTCTTAATGCTGCCTCTCTGCTGTCGTTTGGATCAAATTTCATCCCCATTAAAGGAAGGCCCGCATCCGATTGAGTCGCAGCACAAAATGCCAATGCAAAATCCTTGAATAGCGCGTCGAATCCTGCCGATACGCACCACGCAGCAAACGGATACAAAGTCGCACCAGTGTGCTGTGCCCCTTTATCGCTTCACAATTGGCAGTTCATTGGTAGCGCGGATTAAGATGACAAAAAAGAAAAAATACAAACAAATGGAAAGCGAAAGAAGAAGAGGAAGACACCGCCGACTGAGAATGGAACTTAAGCTTTGACAGACAGACAGAGAAACAGACGAACAGACACAGCGACTAACATCCAGACGGACCGATATAACTGACTGCGACTGTCGCTGCTGCCGGATCGATTTAAAGCGTATATCGCGCGACTCGCTGCAGCGCGTTCGATAAAGATGATAAGGACGAAAGGCGAAGTACATATATTCACTAATAAGGACTTTTACTTAAACTTGCACGATTCGCCAAGTGAGACGAGAAGCGACGCGACGGGCCGGGAAGATGGCAGCGGGCACACACAAGAACGCTTAGCACAAGAAAAAGGAAGATAGAGCGAGTATCAACCTCTTCAAGCGGATTATATTAATCGGTGCAAAGGTTGCGCTGCCGCTGATAATGCCACGAAATCAGCAACATCACCAAGAGAATTTATTATGTGTTTATGTACGTGTGTGTGAGTTTTTGTATTCAATGGAGACAAAATTATTTTGTTTTTTTATTTTTTATTATATGAGAATATAACATAAATGAGGGGAATCCATTGCCTTCAAGAACGCCACCGCTTAATGCTCGACAGTCAATCTTATCAATAGTAATCAATGCTACCAAATTTATGCATTCAAAACTTAAGTAGTCGAACTTCCTTTTTGGTTGCTTAAAAGGCTCCGCGGGGGAAGAAGCAACAAGAATTGGCATCGGTATTATTTTGTAGGTTTAAGGATTTACATTACTCCGACTCTTCATTGGCAGCAACTTGAATTGGGCAGATTTAAATGCGCTTGAGGTGAGTTTAGTCCGAAAACCAGTGTTGATCTCTCATAGATACATTCTCAGCAATGGAGCCTGTTCGTCGTCGTCGTCGTCGCGGAAAGCTGACGAAATAAAACAAAGCGACTTAGAACAAATAACAATTAATAATATTCGTTTGCTGATGCTATTGGTGACACGTATGCAACGAAAACAACACAACTATTAAGAATCTTGCTTATTGATACCTCGGATGGTTAAGGTGCAGCCTCATCATGATCGTAATACCATCAAAGTTAAATTATGCCTTCTTTACTACTACTGAACGAAAGTTTCGGATTCAAATCAATATGATTTTTTATACCCAGCGTAAGCGGGGTATATAAGTTTTGTGCGAATCTTGTAACAGGGAGAACTAAGCTCCGGAGATATAGAAAAATATATATAAAAATGATCAGGATCAAAAACTGAATCGATTTAGACATGCCCGTCTGTCCTTCCGTCTGTGTCCGGATCTCCTCCGAAACGCCTGGACCAACCAAGTCGAAATTGGGTACACAGGTATATGGGGATCCGAGTATGATCCTCAGTAAAAATGGAAGACATCCGCCCACTGCCACGCCCACAAATTAATTTATTGTGTTTTCAGTAAAATGCTTGTAACTTGCGAACCACTCAACACATTCCATTGATATTTAGTGTAATGGTAAACTACGAAAAGGGAGATATCCTGGAAAAAAAATGGACGCCGTCCTCCTCGAGCCACGCCCACAAATAAGCCCAAAAATTAGGGCTTATCGTAACTTGTGAAGTTAAAGGCGTAGAAGCTTCAAATTCGCAACATAGGTTGACCAAGGCCCTCCCACTGCCACGCCCACAAATAGAGAAGAAAAACATAGTGCGATCATAATGTCGGGACGATGGGTATTTCAAAGTCGGGCTTGACCGACTTTAGCTTTCTTACTTGTTTTTTTTTTGTATTGGGGTCATTTTTGTTAGCAGGTGAGTCAAAATACTGAGAGCAGCTTTGGTGGAAAATCATTGAAAATCTATTGAATTTATCTAAGTCGTTTTAAAGGACTTTTAAAAGTTAGCGCTTTGGAAAATGTATCCCAAATTACGCTGGTATTCTAACTAGAGATGGGCGCGTGCCGTGCTTTATAAGCGTCTTGCACGAGCATGAAACAAAGCACTGCGTGCTCGTGATCAAAAACAGGTTTCGTGTCGTGAGTCGTGCATGAGCATAAACCAACTGTTGCTTTTAACACCAAATTTAATGCTGTTACAGGGCGTGTACTCAGATATACAGTGTTGCGCAAAACATACGCAACCATATAAATTTGTGACGTATTACGCAATAAATTTTGTAAAACAACAATAACCACAAAAAGAATGATTCTAATTTATTCCTTAAAGTATCAGCTATAAGTATGTACAAAAAGATAACCATAAGAATGCATAACGGAAAAATTTTGAATTAAAATACACAAAAACCCCCTGTGCAAAACAAGCAACTCCAGTACAAATTTTCAGTGCTTTTTTAAATTAAAAATTTGAAAGAAATATCAAAAGGGAAAATTTCGCACGTTTTTCTAATTTGACCCTTTCTTAACACTTCGAGCTTTGTAAAAAGTACAACAATTAAAATATTGCAGACCTATTTTAAGATTTGCAGACCAAACCAAATTGAGTTTCGATATTTCTTTGTTTTTCCATACATTTTTGATAAAAAAATTTATTGCGTAATACGTCACAAATTTATATGGTTGCGTATGTTTTGCACAACACTGTACATAGACTACTTCCACATTGAATACAACTTCTTAAACTGTGAGACAACTATATTACCTTTCAATTTCTTAAAAAAATATACCAAAAATTTGAAACTTTCGAATACTACGTTTAGCGAACGGATTGCTCGCGATCGAAAATTCTACGATTTAAACGGTGAGAATAAATCTTATTCGTGATTAGCTAACTCATGAAAATAGTTCGTGAGCAGTGAGACTAATTGCAATAAACACGCCAGATAATGCCACTTTTTTTCGCAGATTTTTCTCTTTTTGGCGATCCTTTAGCGCTGTTTATTTTGATTATGGAGGAACAGAAGGATTTCATACAAATATCCTTCCACTTTTTACATTAATTGCATCGGCAGGACGACAACTATATCCGAGTCGGACATTCTATCGCTTTCTAAGTAATAGAAATTTTTTGAAACTCAAATCATATGTTTCACAGTCAGGTAGAAATCCTGTTTCTGAATTGTGGCATAAACGGTGACTTCGCTATTCCCGATTAATTTTTAATTATGATTACCTACCGCACGTGGTACAAGTCAATGTCCATTAGATCCCCACATGAAAATATCCTCTTTGCAAATACATTCAATACTCTTTGTGCGAGCGCTAATATTCAGACAAATGTCATGTTCAGACGGCAACATGAATTACGTAATTCGCCCCTCATTCGTAATTCACAGCTACATATGTATATCACGTTGTGAATCACGTCATTAGCCAAATAAAATTTGACAACCTGATTTACCTCATTCGAATGTAATTCACTTAGAATTGCGATCCGAATCATTCAAAATCGGTTTCTTCCCTAATTTTTATCGAAATTGATCGAAAACAGAGTAGGAAGAAGAAAGAAAACCAAAACTCCCTTTTCTATTCTATTCTTTTCCAATCTCTTCTGACCACGCCAATCAATCGCATAACTACTCTTTGGTCTCGTTTTCCTTACGTTTTGTACGTGTGCTGTAGGGTGGCCCTTACATGAAAAAGTCCGATTTTCCCAGCTTCCATAGTCTAAAAATGTTGAAATGGGTCTAAAACTGATATCTATGAAGTATTATCGGGGTTGATTAAGTCTTAGAGGTCGCTTTTGGGCCTTGAAATCTGAAAAGTGATTTGTATGGGGAAAAACCTGGGTTGCGCTAGTTTCATGAAAATTTTGTACGCAAGACATATTTTTCGATCCGGAAATTAATGCCACTTTATAGAAAAGAGACTCACCTTTCTTTTAAGATATAAAACAACAAAATTAGTTAATATTGTGCGCATCTGGCGCTACTCAAAGTCGAAAATATCGCATATAAAAACAAGTAAGGGTGTTATAGTCAGGCGAGCCGGACAATAAAATACCCGACACAGACACAGATGTTTAAATAATTTCTGGTCCATTCTCGAACTTGTTCTTACTCATGTCCCCGTAAGCACGCATACCGAATTTGGTTCAATTTTTATAGCTCAACTCCTTCGATAAGAAAACTGTATACAGCCAGACGGGCAGACAGACGGATATGTCTAAATCGAATCTCCTGGCGACGCTGATCATTTCTATATATATTTTGTATGGTCTAACTTGACTGGTTCTGGGTGTTACACACAACCCTGCAAACGCAATATACCCTCGACACAGAGTGTGTCGGGTATAAAAATATTAGAAATGTTTTATTAACGTCAATATATTACTTCCATTATTTATAAATTCAATTTTGGGTTGCTTCTTTCAGCAGACTGCAATATGAGCATACCCTAAAAAAAATTAAAATTTCGCCTCAAGTGCTAAAGATGTAAATTAACCAAAAATTTTTTGAGACTATAATCATTAAATTCGGTTAACATTTTTTTCTATTCATAAACTTTTAAATAAAACGTAAATGTATTTTTACTACCTTTAATGCAACAAATGTGTAAGTAGGCATAAAATAGACAGATGACAACGCGACGCTTTGATATTAATCAGCAAGAGCGTCCGCAAGAAATTGACTGAGGTCTCAAGCATTTATCAATGCTGATAAATGGCACACAACAGCATGTTTTCAATCACATATGGCGAGAGAGGGTTCAAATATGACGGAAGAATTCATTTGTGTGACCATCGCAAAACTGAAACATATCGAAACAAGTAATTACCTTATATGAACGGCGACTTACACTTATACAAAATTCTAATATAAACAAGTAAGGGTGTTATAGTCAGGCGAGCCTGACAATAGAATACCCGACACATACACACATGTTCAAATAATTCTAAGTTTAATTGAAAAAGTCAGATTTTGGGGCTGTTTTGAGATTTTCGTGTCAGACCCTAGCACTAGAGGTACCCTTAATAATGGACCTATCAAAAAAAAATGTTGGAGAGGATGTTATAGGCTACAAAGGTCCGATTTTTGGACTTTTGGGATTTTTGTGACAGACCCCAGTACTGGAAGTATGGCTACAAAGGAAGCATAAGTGCCAACTTTCGTCCAAGTCCCATTTGCATTTCGGGTGTAGGAGGCAATTTTCGCAAAACACCCTTCTGCCACGCCCACTTTAACAATTTTTTGATCTCATATAACTTGCCTTTAAACATGTTTAAATATCGAATTTCATCAAAATATCTTGAAAAACTTATTTTTAAGAGCAGTTTTTGTGATTTTCGTAACAGACCATATTTAAACTTGTTCTGACTCATTTGCCTGTGAGTTTGCATACCAAATTCCGCCAATGCAGCTCAACTCCTTTGATAAGAAATCTGTATACAAACAGACGGACAGACAGACTGGCATGTCTAAATCGAATCTCCTGGTTATTCTGATCATTTCTAAATATTTTTTGTATGGTCTATCTTGACTGGTTCTGGATGTTACACACAACCCTACAAACGCAATATACCCTCGACACAGAGTGTGTTGGGTATAAAAAGCACAACTCGCTTATACATAGGGGTAAGAGAGTAAACCATGCGATTCCCTCTTCTTTAATTATTATAGTCTCAAAAAATTTATCGTTAATTAACGTCTTTAGCACTTGAAGCGAAATTTTAGTTTTTTTATGGCATGTCCATTTTGCAGTCTGCTGAAAGAAACAACCCAAAATTGAATTTATAAAAAATCGTAGTAATAATTTGACGTTAATAAAACATTTCAAAAGCCAATCTAATATTATTCGTACTGGGCTCGTTGAAAAGGTTATTTCATATATTTTTCAGATCTGCATACCAAACAATTTTATTCCTCTTTTTTAAGGACTCCTAAAAGGAAGTATCTTTCTTATATGCGATATTTTCGACTTTGAGTAGCCCCAGATCCGCACAATATTCCGGGCTGTTATGGAAACTGACACAGAATTGAATCAGAATCAGAATTGAAATCAATATGTGTTCCAAATTGTGTTATGAAATAGACACAGTTTTGCTTTTTTTCGAAAATAGCAAAATCGATTTTCGAAGACAGGAAAACCTGACACTTGAAAATGCTATAAGGAAAAAAAACAAAAAATGCAATATGTGCTAAGAACTAGATCAATCTTGGCGGCCCCCGTAGCTAAGTTTGCTGAGATGTCAAATTTCAATGGGAGAAGCGCTGAATTCAACTCTCAATTTTGGTTTTTTTTTTTTTTTTTGATTTCTCATTTCGGTGGTATCACAACGAACCGATATCCGTCCTAAGTGCGTCACCTTTCGTTCACTGTTGCGAAGCTTGCAAAAGGAAATGAGCTAGAGAATCTGGTGGATGATTACATCTTTTGTGGGCGGGTCTGCAGAATCAAACGACACCACGGGTTGCTGCCATAACAAGTCCACAAGCGTTTTGTCCCGCTAAGTAGGCCCCTTGGCCATGCCCGAGTGGTTTTCCATAACCTCAACTAGTATAGAGTCGTATTTTTATGCATTCCTTTAAGTCAAAAACATTAAATACCCAAACAATTAAGAAAATATATTCAAAAAAAGTATTTACGTTTATTTCTACTAAAAAGCCAGCCGGGAAAAAGTCAGCACACAATCTGCCGACCAATTCTGTCAACTAAAAGCTGCTCGGTTTAATTCAGACAATCAAATCAATAAATCTGTTTCTGTAACATCTAAAAACAATGCAAACCTGATTTCGAAAATGAAAACAGTTTGAAAACTGAAAGTCTGATTCTATAACCCCAAAACGAAAAATGTGTTGATTTCAAATCTTATTCTGACAGTTGTCGGTGTCCATAACAGCCCCGATTAACTGATTTTGTTGTTTTATATCTTAAAAGAAAGGTGAGTCTGTTCTCTATAAAGTGGCATTAATTTCCGGATCGAAAAATATGTCTTGCGTACAAAATTTTGATGAAACTAGCGCAACCCAGGTTTTTCCCCATACAAATCACTTTTCACATTTCAAGGCCCATGAGCGACCTCTAAAACTTAATTAATCCAGATAAAACTTCATATATATCATTTTTAGACCCATTTCATCATTTTGAAACTATGGGCACGTTGAATTTTTGAACAAAAATTATTCCCCACACATTGAGCGGCCACTCTAGTGTACAGCATTCCTCGGAAATAAGCACCGTTCAATATGAGCAAAAAATAGTGCATATAAGCATGGAATGCGCTTATATCGAAATCCCGGTTATAAGCACAGCCATAGCATATATTCAAAACATTTTTCGGATTTTGTATTTTCAAGTTCATTTCATTTTAATAAATAGCTTTAACCATTTCATTCAAAAAAGGCGAAAATTCCTCTTTCATCCTTGTCGCGAATTGGTGTGCTTTTTGGAGAAGCATATTGACTTGAATGAAAGAGTCAGCTGAACGCATTTGGGTAATCCAAAACCAAACGGTACGGTCGACCTCCGACACAGAACTAAGCTTGACTCGTTTTCTATCGAGGATTCAAAACCCCTATATTCTTCAATATACGGCCTTTTACCGGGAATGTTGAATGTAGTCTCGATCGCGGACATTTATTTACCATACAAAGTTCTTCTTTTTATGAAGTTTCCAATTCAGAACGAATTGGTATTTCGTCGCGAAAGCTAACCGTCGTTCTGTTGCTCATTTAAATAGAATTGTAATTTGATATAATTTCGGCACAATTTCAGTGAAAAAATACGAATGCACGTTTTTCAGTGCTTTTAAGCGGAGAATGCTTATATCCGGTATGCATATACATGGGGAATACTGTACTTGAATACGTGGAAACGCGTAGGTACTCATGCAGGGATCTATTGTCTATATTTACTCTGAAAAGCGGGTTTAAATCAGATATTCTGTCGTTTACCTTGCACAAAAAATTAGCATGTTAATTTCGTATTGCGAAAGTATACAATTTACTTCGAAGTAATTTTTGGTTCTTCCTTTATCTGTTTTATATGGGTTCTTTATTTTACGGAATTTCTGAGTAAAGGCCATAAGAAGTGCGACAAAATTGTGGGTTCGTGAACAATGCGTTTTTTAAAGGTACAAATTTCTTCAAGGTTTGTATGTATTTTAATCTTCACATGAAACAATCTACAGTGGCGAGCACATGTGGATACATGTTTCTCGATTTTGACTTTGAGTTCCTGTAAAACATTTGAAAACGCAACATTCGATCTGGGGTTTTTAACATTCAATTCTTTATTTATTTCTTAAATGAAATAAAATAAAAACCAACTCAAAAGATAAATCAAAACAATAATTTTGTAACGTTTACTAAAACAAGTAAGGGTGTTATAGTCAGCCGAGCCTGACAATAGAATACCCGACACAGCCACACATCTTCAAATAATTTTTAACATCAGGAGTTGTTTAAGGCCATAGGGGCCCCATATACCGACTTTTGTTTAATTTCTTTATGAAAACCACCCCTTTGCCACGCCACTTTTCCAATTTTTCGGAATTCTAATCGGAGGCTTAAATATACGCGCAAATTCTAAGTTTCATTGAAATATTTGGAAAGTCAGATTTTGGGGCAGTTTTGAGATTTTTGTGACAGACCCTAGTACTGGAGGTACCCTTAATAATGGACCGATCAAGAAAATGAGCAAGATGTTTATGGCTACAAAGGAAGTATAAGTGCCAATTTTCGTTCAAGTCCCATAGGCGTTTGGGGAGTA
Source organism: Chlorops oryzae (assembly GCA_020466095.1). Classification (NCBI taxonomy): domain Eukaryota; kingdom Metazoa; phylum Arthropoda; class Insecta; order Diptera; family Chloropidae; genus Chlorops; species Chlorops oryzae. Next base: position 81,263,976 of record CM035806.1, read on the forward strand.
GGAGACAATTTTCGAAAAACGCCCTTCTGCCACGCCCATTTTTATAATTTTTGTAAATCACATTAATTGGCCTAAAATATGTTCAAATGCCAAATTTTATCAAAATATCTTGTAAAGCATCGGTTTTAGAGCAGTTTTTGTGATTTTCATAACAGACCCTTGTACTGGCGGTACCCCTAAAAATGGTCCGATCGGGTCCATTCGAACTTGTTCTTACTCATGTCCCCGTGAGCACGCATACCAAATTTCGTCAAGATAGCTCAACTCATTCGATAAGAAAACTGTATACAAACAGACAGACGGACAGACAGACAGACAGACAGACAGACAGACAGACGGACAGACAGACGGACAGACAGACGGACAGACGGACTTGGCTAAATCGAATCTCCTGGTGACGCTGATAATTTCTATATACATTTTGTATGGTCTATCTCGATTGGTTCTGGGTGTAACACACAACCACACAAACGCAATATACCCTCGACACAGAGTGTGTCGGGTATAAAAAGACAATAGTGGTATTCATGCAGGTACGCAAAATTTGCGCCCTCGGAAATTTCGTGAGTCCGCAAATTATTTTGTATGAAAAATAGTTTTCACAGCCTCGGAAATTTTGCACGCCTGCTGTGGTGCGCAAAATATGCGTTATATTCGCTTCTTTTTCTTTCACCACAGTAAACATTGAAACCAGCTGTTTTCGCGAAATTTTCGCACACGCTTTGCATAAAGGTGCAATCAGTGATGCCATAAGATTCCATAACAGAACAGAACATAACATAAAATAACACAAGCGCTTTTTCAGTAGTCAGTGAAGACATAAGAATCCATAAGAGCACATAGGAGCCGATGTTGCAATATGATAAGAATGTGCGCACCTTAGGGAAAGAGGGAAAAAATTATTTCGGGAAAAGCGCAACTTATTATGATTTCTTGAAAAAAAAGTTAAAACAAACACTTCTAAATAGGGTGAAAAATATTGCCATATATCATTATATTTAAAAAATTATATAATTATAGCTTTTATCATATTTAAAAGACTTGTAATTGCAGACTCTTGGCAATTTCCGTAAAAGGGGAAATATGGCAGATTTAGGAAACATTTGGCAGCACTCATAAATATCAGCTGATTCGCTCTAACATAACACGCCATAAGAAAAATCTATTTTCTACAGCTTCTTCTGTTATGGTAAGTTATGTTATGGGTTGACTAACCACTTGCATGCAAAATGTATTGAATAGATCGAATCAGCTGATTATGTTATGTTCTGTTATGGAATCTTATGGCATCACTGATTGCACCTTAAGGGTCGTTCAAGCAATAGTACAAAATTTGCGCGCGCAAAATTTGCAACTAGCTATTGCCGAGCCTGCTTGAATACCACCATGTAGGAGTGTAGGTCTAACTCTTCTTCTTCCTAATCCATGCAATGTGTTAGAGCTACGCTGCTTCAACATATGCATATATTATAGCACGAGGAAAAGATAAACATGCTATGGCAGCGAAATCTTCAGCTCTGCTGTGGTGAAATGCATTGCCACTTTTAATTTTAATTTTGGGAGATTTTGGAGTACGTTACATATAAAATATTTACCAAACTCATAAAATGGTATAAAAAGCTTGAAAAATATAAAACTAATCAAGGAAACTCAATATCAAGGAGAAATAGACATTGTGTTTTTAGTCCTGCGCCGTCCACATAACTTTTTGATCAAACTGTTTCAGCAAAAATACTAAATTCTATGTACAATCAAATTCGTAGCCGTAGTCAAAAATGTACATATGTCAATTTATTACAAAATGAAAACATTCGTGGACATTAAGCAAAAGCATATCCTAATACATTTATTAAAGCTCTTTCTGGTGAATTTCTCGAATTTGTTGAATTTCCTATTCCTGCTTAGGCTGCAATTATATAGTGAAGCCGAAGATGAAGATGAAGCGTTAGCTGAAGCTGAAGCGTAAAAACTGTGCAAAAGCAAACATTTGAAAAAGCATGAAAGTAGTTATAGTGAAGCAAAGCCGAAGCGGACGCTGAAGACGATTTGCAAGCGTTAAGCTTGAAAACTGTGGAGTACTGTTTTCGAAGCTGGTTTGATTGCGGTTTCTAGGAATTTTTGTTGCTTTTTGTTTGTGCGCACATGTTTTGGTTTCATTTGCGCGCAAACTTTTTAAATTAACTTACTTTAACGTAACAATTAATCTTTCCGATGGTGTTATTGGAGCTTTGATGAAATTGGGCCATCTCTTCGTAAGAAACGGGCTTATCTTTGATAAAATGTAGTCAAACGTTTCTATCTTCATCCTGGTATATTTGAAAAATTTATCTTCATGTTGCCTCAGTTCTTCGTACAAATGATTAAATTCCCCGAATGTTCCGCGGGACAAATTAATTTCATGAACACCAAACTTCCTATGTATTTTTTTGATTTTCAAAAAAAGACTTTCGTTCAAGAACATACCCAGCGGAAAATTATCTCCTGCATGACAAAGTCACCAATGATGTCATCGATGACATATAGGTGACATTGTCATCATGACATCTTGGAGGACATGTCATCGTGGAGGGATGCTGTTGATGTGCTTGACTCTCATTGGCTACTGAATTGGCATGATGAGTGCTTGACTCAGAATCCGAAGATCGCGGGATCGATCCCTGGCTAAGGCGAACAAAAATTGTTAAAATTAGATTTGAAAAAATTTTCGATATATTCAAAGAGAAAACAAAGAAGAGAGTTTTCAAACCGGTTTCTTATAAGGTGACATTTAGAGAACAAAGAGAAATGTGCTGATCTCAAATGCTTTTTTCGCCATCGCATCCCCTAGCATGACTAGTGACATTTTCTAATCTTCCGGTGATAATGTCACCGCCGAAGTCCCTGTCAGCTCCTGTGTAAATGTCATACAAAGTGTCACCGGAAATAGCATGCATTCCGGCTCCAAAGTCACTAGGACATCATCGAGGATGTCCGCGGGACATTTCCCGCTGGGTATCTTCATCCGACGACGAGTCCATTGCAACTGGCAAAATGTATATGCTTACAAAATGGAAGCAAATCCGCTTCACTATGCATACCCACAAAGCATAAGACCTTTAGCTTCAGCTTCAGCTTCGGCTTCAGCTTCATCTTCGGCTTCACTATAATTCTACCCTTCAGGTTTTTGTTGGTAGCTTTTTGATTGTTGAAATGGAATATCTATGTATTATTTGGTTAGTGATACAACCATATCCCAGTCGGCAATTGGGTCTTGCATGAAGTTATTCTTGTAAGAATTCTTCGATGAAATAAGTAAGATATGTAATGTCGAAAAATATCAGGAATAGTATGGCAAAAATTCGGCGATAGCGGACCGAGAAGTTTTGCAAATCTCATCCATTGTTTTTTTCATTTTTTGTGTTTTATGGTTCAGAAGAAAATTGATGAAGTTCTGAAGAACTCCTTGGTCCGCTTTCGCCGAATTTTTGCCTTATACAAAATACATATAAGACTTCAATTATTTAACCTAAAATAATTTTTTTTAAATAAAAAAACATTCAAAAGTTTCGGAGTGTACCGATTTTTTTCTTTTGTTTTAGTGAAACTTGCCATAGAGAAAGCCCTTTCACTTAAGATGCTTGGTGGAGATATACTTGATAAAGCATAAAATAACAAATCAAGTTTTTCTGTTCTTTTGTGACACTTGTCTAAATACAAAAAATCATCCAAAATATCATTTCTATTTGGATGCACCATTACACTTCGTGTGTCTCTGGCGATTGTCTCTCTAATGTAAACGCGGACAAACTTGCAACGATAAAATCACAAGATTGGAGATAGCCCATTATGATGACACTCATTTCGATAGCTATTGATAATCTATGCTTATAGTGGTGATTACATGGTCATTTTTGTATGCAATCTTGTATGACGTTAGGAAAGGAATAACTGAGTGAAAGCGAAAAGAAGCCGTTGGAGAAAAAACCGGGTATTCGTATAAAAATAACCGATTTATTCGATATTCGAAAAATCAGTATTTAGAAAAAACCGCCTCCCAAATCGCACTAAAAACCGGTCGGTTAACCGAATCAATCACCCTAATGGAACTGTTGTGATTGAAATTCGAAAGTCTGTATCGAGATTTTTGTGAACAAATAAATTATTTCAACTTGATTATTATTGGGATTTTATTGCGCTCTATTGAAACGATTTGATTTTTCTTTAATTGAATTCAAGAACAGGAGGCTTGCCGGGTGTTGCGAAGGTGAAGGTCTATATATGCAGTACGCTATGACAGGCATTGACCGAAAATTTGTTCAACCTCGACTCCAGCCTTCAACCAAATGGATTCTTCAAAACACGAGTCTCTTACTTAAGATCGAACTGGGGAACCGTGTATTTTATGTAGCGGCAACCATCCTCTACGTCAATGTGATAAATTTCTCCAGATGTCGTTCGACGAACGGGTTCAAGCTGTTTCGCAGCATAATCTATGTCTAAACTGTCTCTCGGCCGGTCATCTAAAGGGAAAGTGCAATAGTACCTTTCGCTGCGTGAAGTGCCAACAACGAAATCATACCTTGCTGCATTTTCCAAATGCTACTGCAACACTGGATGGCCAAGTTTCTTCACCCCCATTTACATCTCCCCCGGAGATGGGCCTGTCGCTGACGAGCCAACCGTCGCATATTTTTGCGCAACCGAAGACTTAGAATTCCGTGAACACGAAAATAAATCCAAAGACGGCGTCCCCACCTTATCTGCAGCAAACCAAGGTACGTTACTTATATTTCCCTGACATTAACAATGACGTTTAAAAGTTTTTTAAAAGAATTTAAATAAAATTAATAGCTATAAAAATTAAAAATTTTATAACGTTTTTCATTAAATAATAATTCAATAGATCATATCGCAAAATTTCACACTGATCGGTTGCCTAATTTTGTTCAAAAAACACGTGCATACTACGAAACATACAAAAATCAATTGCTTTCTTCTAAAGAAAATACCAACAAAAACTACAACAACAAAATTTCCAAAATTAATCAATTTTAAAATAAAGGATACTTTTTTCAATCTAAAATTTCAAAACTGACCTCGATCGGTCCACCAGTTTTCCTACTATTTCATGTTGAAGTGCGACGAAAAAGAGAAAAACGTAACATATAGCACAGAAATATTCGCTGCGTACCATCACTTTCTTTTTTTTAGAAAATATTGTTCTCAGTGTAGAATTGGAAAACAACATTTTAAATCCCCTGTTTTATTAACTATCAGTCGCCATTTGTTTAATCCTTCAATCAAACTTGGTTATTGAGATATAAGATTTCAAAAGAAGGTTTACTGAAAAGGTTTTTGAAGCATATTTCAAGGACACTTAGCAACAGGAACCTAAAAATCTGTTTCTGCAATGTTTTATGTAGTATCTATCTAAAAGCTAACATAACGCCGATCGCGCTACAGAGTCGGCAAGTTCCTTTTTTAAGGAACTCTAGCAAATGAATAAGTACATGAAAATGAATAAACAATTAAACACTGCACACTCTTCTATTTACAATTTAAGAAAATGAAAATTTTTGCAGACACTACTGTGGAAGAAAGAAATGGGCCTTAATGCCGCCGTCTATGCCATTTCGAGCGCAAGTGCGACCACTAATCCCACTACCGCTCGACCGCAGCTAAAGTAAAATGGCTGTGAAAAATCAGGCAGCAAATTAAATTTAGACAGAAAAACTGAAGTTATTGGAACTTTATTTCAAATCACCGTAAATCCCCATTACAAATCGCTGTCGGATTAATCCCGACCGCAGTAAGATCCGTACGGAGTCAACGATCCGAAGATAAAGACGAACGATGAGAAGCGAGGCGCGACGCGCAGCTGCATTTCGTTATGCAACCACAAACATACTTAACGCAAATAAACAGAGACAAAAAAATCAAAAAAAAAAAAAAAAAAAAAGATTGAAAAAAAATATTCTACTGCACCCACGAACACTTGATTTGGTGGAATAAGAAAAACACGCAGACTGCGAACGAAGTCATTTCTAAAGCTGGAAAAGATGAGGACAGAAAGGGGAGGGGGGAGGTGGTAGGACGTTAATCCTCTCATGTGTATTATGTGGCAACACTGGCTAATTGCCATGTCGCATTTGGCTGACTAGCATTTCTCACTGTCTCCGGGTACTTTAACAAGTCTATCTGACTGTCCGTCTTTTTGCTTGTGTGTGTTTATTTAGCTGAAATGCGGCTCACTTCGCGTTCTCTTCGCGTTTAGTACCATACCACATGCTGCTTTCGCTAGCACCGCACATTTCGACGCCCTTCGACCATCAAGACATGCTGTCATTTGTTTACGCTTGCTCTTGCCTGCTTTCATGTGCGGGATGGATTCAATTTAAAAGGATTAACAGCTAATTTTTTGTGATTCCACAGAAAGCTAACGGCGAATTGGATGGTCTCAGAAAAGAACGCTACGTTTCAATTGGACCTCAACTGAGGAAGGACTGACGTCCGGTCGGTCGGTCTATTCTAGAACATTCTGCACTTGAAGTGATTATGGCGGAGGGACGAGGACAATTTTGTTATGCTCTTAGAAATGCCACTAATATCAGCACTATTGCTCTTCGTACATAATCCAGTGTACAGCAATAAAAGTTTCTAAGCATATTTTAGGGAGAAAACACATGCCAACATGCAAACAGTATCATATCAAAACGTTAGCCATTACAGTTCATAAACACTTTGCGAAGACTCTTGATATCCATCGGGTTTTTTTTTTTTTTGTTTTGTCATTATACATTTTTTTAAAAGAATACCCCAGACCATCCGCTATTACTACGGATGCTTACCTTATCCTTCTAACTGTAAAAATAAACATTTAGTGCACAAACGCATACATACAGAGCCAAAACCACCCTGCAGAAAGTCGGACTAGTCCGGGGAATAATCCCCGGAGTAGACCAAAAGTCACTTGGACTCAACTGACGCATTTAACATTGCGTTGTATTAAGAAAGTAACTAGTCACAGTTTTTGCACGTGTGGACTAGACCGGGGAGTATATTCCGTTAGGTCGATTTTTGGTCAATTTGTATTTTTGTAAATTTAATGAAAAAAAAATTCATTTTTTATTTGTTTTTTTTTTTTTTTGATTTTTTAAATAACCTCAAACCGTTGATCTCTGGGTTGGTAAGTCTGCGCTTAACCATTACGCTAAACAAGTAAATTTAATGTGTTGATGAAAACGCTTACTTGAATTTTTGGTTGCTCGAGTTTTTTTGAAACGCGTGTATAGAATTTACACTACAAAATTTTTTTTTTTGAAAAATAAATATTTCAAAAAATTTAAATTATGAAAAAAATGCTTTCAAATTTAGAGGAAACTTTGTTTTGTTTCAAAATTAACTATAAAAATTATATATATAAAATTAATAATATACTTATATAAGAAAACCTTACGTAATTGAAAAAAAAAATCTCACCCGAGAAAGGGATCGAACGCCGACCGCCGACCGCCGCGTTGCTGAGGGAGAGTCTTAACCATTCAGAATAATATCCTTTGGTGACTCAATGATCAGAATGCGACCTCACAGCAGACAATGACAATTTTTGCTTTTTTTTCTACTTTGCAATCAAAGCACAAACCGTAAATAAATCGTCAAACTCACTCTCCGTAGTTTCCTTTCAACTATACATTGTCTGGTTAAAAAGGATCAAGTCCCGCTGCAATCACATTTCATACAACAAACTGCCGTCATTTTAACTAGTGACATTAGGACCATACCGGGGTCTAGTGACTTTGTTGAAATTGACCCCAAACTTTCTGCAGGTCAGAGTCAGAAAGAGAAGCAGTGGCAGAGACACACGCGCAGATGGAAACACATGTACATATGCTCATTCAACAAGCAACCAAAAACGTGCTTCACATACACGAGACTAAGCGGTGCAAATCCTGTTAAGTAGCTCTCTATACTTTACGTACAAGTAGGAATATCCTCTCAACAAAACACACACACGCACAAGCATGCAGCCATGCATACGCTTCTAATCTAACGTTTTCCGGTTGTTGTTGGTTTTTATACCTGACACACTCTGTGTCGAGGGTATATTGCGTTTGTGTGGTTGTGTGTAACACCAAGAACCAGTCGAGATAGACCATACAAAATATATATAGAAATGATCAGCGTCACTACGAGATTCGATTTAGCCATGTCCGTCTGTCTGTTTGTATAAAGTTTTCTTATCGAAGGAGTTGAGCTATCTCGACGAAATTTGGTATGCATGCTCACGGGGACATGAGTAAAAACAAGTTCGAGAATGGACCTGATCGGATCATTTTTAGGGGTACCTCCCGTACTAGGGTCTGTTACGAAAATCACAAAAACTGCTCTAAAATCTAAGTTTTTCAAGATATTTTGATGAAATTTGGCATTTGAACATATTTTAGGCCAATTAATGTGATTTACAAAAATTAGAAAAATGGGCGTGGCAGAAGGGCGTTTTTCGAAAATTTCTCCCACTCCCGAAACGCCTATCGGACTTCAACGAAAATTGTCACTTATACTTCCTTTGTAGCCATAAACATCTTGCTCAAAAATTTTCTTGATCGGTCCATTATTAAGGTTACTTCCAGTACAAGGGTCTGTCATAAAAAATCTCAAAACTGCCCCAAAATCTGAATTTTTTCAAATAATTCTATGCAACTTAGAATTTGCGCGTATATTTAGGCCTCTGATTATAATTACGAAAAATTTGAAAAGTGGGCGTGGCAAAGGGGCGGTTTTCATAAAGAAATTAAACAAAAGTCGGTATATGGGGCCCCTATGGCCTTAAACAACTCCTGATATTAAAAATTATTTGAAGATGTGTGTCTGTGTCGGGTATTCTATTGTCAGGCTTGCCTGACTATAACACCCTTACTTGTTTATTATTGTTTTTTTCCTTGTCACTTGTCGAGCAGCGTATCCGCTTGCTTTACACTAACGCAGCGAAAAAATCACTATATCCTTTCAGATTTGATAGCATAATAAACACAGTCACATACACACACACACGAGCACGCATGAGTGCCTTCGCACTGATCCTCTTCCTTTTGTATAGGTGCGTGTGTTATTCAATTGAATGTTATTTGTCGTAGTTACTGTTGTATTTTTATTTTATTTATTCCTTGCTTATTTGCCTTTAACGCTCTTTTAAGAGTGTCAGTTAAGACTTCCCTTTTTTAACGATGATTGTTTTCTTTTGTAAGTATTGTTGTTGTTTTTGTTGCATTTCGCATCCCAAATTTGCAATGCTTGTGGAGCTTAGTGCACAATTCACAACAACACTTTAACGATGCGAATACGACTGCGAGACTACGACGGGCAAGAAGAGCGTACATTCGCATACGAGCTTCAAAAGAATTTGTAGTGAACTTCACAGGGATTAGCCAACACGAAAGCAACAGATTGAAAAGCTTTTATGCTGCTTCTATTCGTAAGTTCATTTAAGCTGTATGAATGGTAGTCAGTTTGTTGCCCTGCAGGAAATGTCAATAGTGAATCTACACTCTTTCACTAATGACCGCGTCGACAGTATTACTGAACAGCTATACCCGCCGAAATGCTTTGCGCTATAGACATTTAACATTGAGTTGTCATTGAATGTCGACAGTAGACCGAAAAACTATTGACGAACTAGTGACATCGGTACTATTATGTAGACAAAAGGAGTACTTTTTCCCTAGTCACCAGTAATTAATATATATATTTATACTTTGCGCTGTCAATAAAAATAGCTTGCATTTAAGTTGTAACGAGTCTAACTTGTTAAATTTTGCGGCACATTTTACAAGGAGACACGTTGTTGACATGGTCAATGGAGATGAACTATATCTCTTGACAGTACAGTTTCTCTAATGACACCGCCTATAAATACTGTTGACGTTGTCATTGGTTCTCTTGTCTATGTTGACGTCAATATAGACATGGGGCCATATGGCGACAGACTTCCTGCAGGGTGGGCCTCGCCACGTTCCTTTACGTTTTGAGTATTGGTTGGTTTTTTTCTTGTCTCTCTCTCTCTCTCTCTCTCTCTCTCTCTCTCTCGTGTCTTTCTCTCTCTCTCTCTCTCTCTCTCTCTCTCTCTCTCTCTCTCTCTCTCTCTCTCTCTCTCTCTCTCTCTCTCTCTCTCTCTCTCTCTCTCTCTCTCTCTCTCTCTCTCTCTCTCTCTCTCTCTCTCTCTCTCTCTCCCATTACTTCAGTATTTTGGTGGGAGGTGGGAGGTGGGAGGTTGGCGACAGCAATCAGTACTTTAGATGGTAAAAACATTCTTAAAACAATTTCACTTATGTCAAAAGCTTAATATTTAACTTAGAGATCACAATGAGAATAAAGCTCGGCATATACGATCCTCTCAAACTTGAGCTCATATCACTTATTAAACCATCAGACGATCCATTGCCGTTATTGTCCCTCGGTAAGTCTCCACACTACAAATAATCTTTGGGTTGGTTTTCTTTTGTGTAGTCTTCCAGACACTTTTCACTGAATATGGATTGACGCTGCATTAATGGCACTTTGAAATTAATGTAGTAGCTCTTTTATGTGTCTTTCAAGAAATTGGAAATGCACATATCCTTCTCAACCCATTTATCTTCACCATACCTACGTCATTTGTGCAGGACACTCTCCCTTAAGCGGACACCTACGGGACCGAAAAATATGTTCACTTAACAGAGGTGTCCGCTTAAGAGGAAATTATTTGACAAGCTGGAATACTAAAGCGTTCCCAAGAAGTGTTAATTCAAGGGACACTCCGCTTAAGAGGAGTGTCCGCAAGGAGAGTGTAAACTGTAATAGGTACTATTTCAGAGATTTGCTAAGCATTTTCCCTTTCTATAGAGTGAAGGCATATAGAACTATAGCTGGAACTTCGGCCAAATTTTGACGCGAGCCAACTTGTTTTGGTGAAAAAGTTCAACTTTGGGGAACCACGCCATAGCTCACACTATAGTTTGGTGAACCACGTAATAGAAGTGTGGTGTACCACATAATAGCTTTTGGCCGAAGTTGCAGCTATTGTTCTATATGGTGAAGGATTGAAAGCGAAATTAATTTAGTAAGTCCGACAAGAAAACCAGTGTTGTTAAATAAAGATTTTTAAAAGAAGAATTTTAAAGTATGTTTATGGATTACATGATGTACCTATATGGCAAAAATTAAATCACCAAAAATTCTTTCGACTTTATGAATTGAATTTCGCCTTAAAAAGGGTCGCACTTTCAATGATTTCTGGAGTTTCTTAGTTTTATTGGTTTTGCGCCACTTTTTAAAATTGCTATATGGACGCTTATTTTCTTGAGAAATATAAAAGCGCGTAACACATAAATTCACATTAAAAATTACTTGTTGGTTCTCTTTTGATAGAAACCCCCGGAAAAAAATAAACAACGTACAAAATTTCCAAAGCGAAAAGAAACACAATCGAAATCAAGAAAACGGAAACCGCTTACCAACCTTCCTCTATCATGTTTCAAAACACACTGATTTGATCAAGGGGAAATACACGTTCCTCACTCACGAATACCAAAGCAATTCAATGGCGAAGCAACATGTGGCAATCAAGTGTGCATGAGCATACCGCACCGCCGCACAGTGGCGCGACTCCATACATTTGTTGGCCAAAAATAGAACCAATTTCCCTAGAGCAATGAAATTTGGCATGGACGTTTTTTTTTTTGCATTTAATAAAGAAATGTTGAAAATATTCTGGAAAGTAAACCACCCCAACTACTACAGATCTTAAATGAAAATTCGAAAAACATCCCTGAATGTATTTTATTTGTAAAACTTAAATGTGTATTTAGCACTAAAACTATAAAACCCTCCCTTGCCGAAGAAAAATATGTGGGACGACAAACACTCTGAAATTCATGGTATAAAATTACACCAATCTCAAACGTTTTGTACGAAGATTTGTGTGCATTTTAGTACATATTTGAACCCTTACGAGACCTTGTGCAACTTCGGAAGCGCAAAGGTTTTTATTGGCATTTCTTAAATTTTTTTTTGAAAATATTACGGCAATCAAATATAAAAAGTTTGAGCCGGTAATTTTCAAATTTTTTTAAAAAACTTCAAATTTCCTTATTTTTTGCAATTTCCCCCATATTTTCGCTGTTTTACATGAACTCTTTGTATTAGTCTATACAAATATTAACAAAACAGGTATGGGTGCTATAGTCAGTCGAACCTGACAATCAAATTTCCGACACAGACACACATGTTTAAATAACACTAGTTAAAAAAAAAAAAGAGTTGAGACGAAATTATGTTTTTTATACTAAATTGATCACGAAAATGGCATCCGTTTATTTTTCCAAATAAAAGTTTTTGAGATAAACGCAAAATACTTGTTTTTGCTTACTTAATGAGATTCTGCCACAGAACTCCAAATCTTCCCGTCTAAATTTTATTAGTCTAAAGCAAAAAACTCTTCCCTTTACAACGATATAACATTTGTAACAATCGGTGTTTTAGTTTTTAAGCTATAGACATTTTAACTTGCAAAAGTTTGATTTTTTAAGGTTTTTTTTTTATTCGCAAAAGCTAATTTTAATTTTTAACTAGTAACACAATTTTTAAAAATTTTTTCGGTAACTAAAAGTCAAACAGATATTTAGCGTATATAAAAATCAAAATTGGTTGAAAAATAAAGAAGTTATAAGAGATTTTCTGCATTTACTCATAGACGTCAGAGAACTAAAAACAACCGGGCCCACTTCAATGTTACTGAAAGCAATAATAAAATTTTTACATAAGGGGACTAAAATTTGACTTTTTATTAATGCAGGTATAATACAAAATTAGTCTGCATCGGAATCACATATGAGGCTTTATTTCCTGTCTCGCATTTAACATATCTCCACATCTAGCTCATAAGACTCCCCACAATCTGAACAAAACCATTCCTTTAAAACTTTTTTCTTTTTTTTTTGTCTTCCTCTTGCCTTTAATTATCTTATTCCTATCTTGTGCCTTTAAATACTTCCCCATTAGTTAATTTAAAAGAATTTATAAAAAAATAATTGACAATTTGTATAATTTTAATACTTGCCCCGTAAAAGTGCTACAATATACCCCACTGCGAGGTTTTTTGAAATAAATTCTATTTAAAAAAGTTGCTTAATTAGTGTCCAATTATCGTTAATATAACAAGTAAGGGTGTTATAGTCAGGCGAGTTTGACAATACAATACCCGACACAGCCACACATGTTAAAATAACCAGAGTGAATAAATGCTTGTTTTTGCATACGTTATACTATTTTTGCATCTTTTAGTAGTACGAGCTATTTTCTTGCCAAAAACTATTTTTTGTGCATATTTCCCATAATTTTGGTTAATTGTACTATTTTAAATGCCTTTTCCTACCTAATTTCCGAAAAAATCAACAATGTTGCGTTTTTTTTAGCTGATTTTATTTCTGCTTTATTGCTTTCCTTTGTCACTGACTCTTTTTAGGGCAGTGTCTAATGCTGGCGTATACGTTCGATCGTATTTACGCTCGAGTGTGCTTTAAAATTTTGCCCCCTTACCTCTTCAGACGTTGAACGATCTTTTTCATTGTATAAAAACCTTTTTAGCAAGAAGCGCCAACATTTTTTGTTTGAAAGTGTAAAAGTCATATATCGTCGGCTTAAAGTGTAAACCTGCTAAGTCCGCTTTTAACCGATTCCGACTTTTCGATGTCATTCGAAAGAAAAAAGGACACTGCATCGTCAGGCAAAAAAATTTTTTTAAATTTCCAATTCTAAATACGGAGGAATTGGTGATGAGTAAAACTGCTAAGTCCAACTGTGGTCAAAGTTCACAGCTAACACCAACAAGTGACTCCAAGTAGACTTTGTATGGTCCACAGAATCGAATTTAGAAGAGACTTCATATAGGAACAAAATAAACCATCCATATTTTGGCTCTCCTTCCCTACTTTGAAGTCTTGAAAAAAAAGTGTTTTTTGTTTACCCTGTAAAGTTTTGAAATTGTAAGTTAGCAGGTTTACACTTTAAGCCGACGATATTTTAATAAGTCCACTGAATAAAAAATAAATTTTAACTGAAAATTTTTCGAGCTTTTTATAGCGCTTATTTTTGGGTTTTTCGGGCTTTTTTTACTCACTCTGTAAATAACTTTCAAAACACGCCCAAAATACAAGAACATTAAAGAGGAATATTGTAGGGATTTTTAAGGCCATAAGGGGCGCCGTATACCGATTTTTGTTCAATTTTTATGCAAACCACCCTTTTGCCACGCACCATTTTATTTAAGGTTTTTTAAAAATTGTAATCGGAGGCTTAAATTACACTAGAATTCTAATTTTTTTTGAAATATTTCAAAAAGGTCCCATTTGGGGGCTGTTTTGGGACTTTTGTGACAGACCCTAATACAGGAGGTAACTTTAATAATGGACCGTTAAAGTAAATTTTAAGGGAGGATATTAATAGCTACAAAGGAAGCATAATTTCCAGCTTTCGTTCCAGTCCCATTTGAATTTCGGGTGTAGCAGACAATTTTCAAAAAAACGTCCTTCTGCCACGCCCACTTTATCATTTTTAGAAGTCATATAACTTGCCTTTAAACATGTTCAAATACCAAATTTTATCAAAATATCTTGAAAAACTTCGATTTTAGAGCAGTTTTTTATGATTTTCGTAACAAACCCTAGTACTGGAGGTACCCCTGAAAATGGTCTGATCGGGTCCATTCTCGAAGTTGTTCTTACTCATGTCCCCGTGAGATACTAAATTTCGTAAAGATAGCTCAACTCCTTCGATAAGAAAACTGTATACAGACAGACAGACGGACATGGCTAAATCGAATCTCCTGGTGACGCAGTTCATTTCTATATACATTTTGTATGGTCTATCTTGACTGGTTCTGGGTAACCACACAAACGCAATATACCCTCGACACAGACTGTGTTGGGTATAAAAGTCTCCTATAAGCGGACACAAAACAAACTCCGACGAAAAGCGCAACAGCATGCTGCGGCATTGTATCTTATGACCAGTTTGAAGGATTTCGTCCAAAACGACTTAGTGCCTTTTGAGCATTAAAAAATTTCAGAGCACCGATTTCAAGATAAACAGGCCCATTCTAAATGAATATCCCCGGAAATTTTTATATCCGACATACTCTGTCTCGAGAGTATATTGCGTTTGTGTGTTACACCCAGAACCAGTCGAGATCGAAATATATCGGACAAAAAGGCCGCGAGCGTCGGTGTCCGCTTATGTGAGCTTTCACTATTAATACCATTAATATATTGGTTCATTTCAAAAGTCAATTTTTGGCATTTTTGGCCGCCCTCGACACACTGTGCGCCGATTTTTATTTTGGTCGTTCGTTTTTTCTTTATTTGTTTGGCTTTCAGGCGACTTTCAGTGCTATCTTATTCAAAAGTGGAAAAAACAACAAAAAAGCGCGATTGCCCAGCAGGAAATGTCTCGGTGATACAATCAATGATTTCAGCATGACATTAGAGCCGCGACTCCTCCTGATTATACACCAACTTTCTAATGAAATTTACACACAAGCGGCATTGGCCGTCATAAGAGTATATGTCACGAGTTGGACATCGAAAGTGGAGTAGATCTACTCCGTCGTACCGATACCTCCTGTTTTGCAAGACAATGTCATCGTTCGGAAGTGATACGAAATGAAAATGAAACATGGTTTGGTTGTTTTTTCTTACGTTTTCTGTTTTTTTTTTTTTTGTTTCTCAGTCGTTTGTTCACATATTAAAGAACTTAATTATAATGCAGATCGATTTGTAAAAAAATGAATCACAATTTCCTTTGAAACCTGGATTCATATTTATTTCTTAGTTGCTTGCCTTTTTGATTCAAAAAACTTGAAATATATTTTTTTCACTTCAAGAAGCTTCACTTGTTTTTACAATATGTATCGAGTTAGTGTTGTCGAACTATCAATAGCACTATCGATATTTGACACTTTTTTTATCGATGGGTTTTTAGCGATATACAATGTATTTTTGCACTTTTATAATATATTCATGGCAAAACTCAAACAAAATCGTTTTAAATTGCACATTTCTCCATTTAGTCCGTAGCAAAAATTGAATTTATAAGCAATGATGCAGCAAACGCACTAAATTTACTTCACATATAAATGGTGTGTATAATACCCTCATTAAATACTTACACCAGGAGCAATATAATCGAATTCATTATATTCTATCGAAAGTTATCGATTTTTTTATTACAGATAACTTAGCAAGAACAAACGCAAGGATAGAGAAAAAGTTATTACATCCTCTATTGTTAACAATGCCATTGAAATTACGATGAATACCATATTCTTTCGATGACATTGGCACTAGTATTACGACGTATAACACCTTCATTCGATGACAATGCCATTGGAATTGAGGAGTAATCAAATTTTCCCTAGATATGCTTGATGAAAAATGAATGAATTTGTCCTTTATGAGAAAATTTCCGGCTGGGTCCCTTCGTGAGCTCAAAACGTACACACACATAGAAAAGACACTTTCTCTTCAGAGAACATGTGCTCTCTCTCTCTCAATGCGCTATCCGAAAATTTCTCGCTCGCTGCCTTTATGGCTCGGTGCTGCTGCCGTCGCTGCTGCTGCTGCGCTATATCTCAGGGATTATGCGAAATGAATGGAATTAAGGATTAATTTCGAAGGGATGTCATTTGGATGAGATAATTCCATTTCGAACGTTTGTGTGTGTATAAATATACCGTCCCAGTCGGCAAGCGTAAGGTTTATCAGCAACTTTTTCTGCAATAGCCTCTATGGACTATTGCTGAATTCATCATTGAAAATTAACATTGCGATGTCCTAGGAAATGTAAGGTATAGTTTTGATTTATTTTTCGGTCCGCTATCGCTGAAATCTTAATTTGAAAATAGTCGAAATAGTCATGGATAGCGGCGCGAGAGAAATGACACGAAATGAATTCTTGGAAGCGCTCGCGTATTTTGGGTCCGCTATCGCGGAAAGCTTCGTTTGAAAATAGTCGAAATAGTCATGAATAGCGAGCGTGTTTTCGGTCCGTCATCGCGGAAATGATAGCTTACATATGGTAAGGCATAGTGAAGGACCTCCTCTTCCTTTGAAAATGCACAAAAAATAAATATATGAATTCAGCAATGAAAAAATGATTGTTGAATTCATTGTAGAAAATATTCATGTTTGGAGGATTTATAAATCGGAAAAAAATTAGTTTTATGTTCAAAATCAGTTCGTTTTATTAAATAAAAAACAAAAAAGGTAAATAGATATAGATAAATAAATAAAAACAAAATGGTTATTCAACCCAATGATTTAAAAGTAATGAGATCATAAACTATTCGAACACAATTTCATGTGTTAACTCCTTGACTGTCGCACTTCAAAATGACAAACTTTATTATTCCACTTTTTCTTCTCTGCATTTCCACGAAAATGTACAGTTTCCTATGCGTTTATGCGTTCATAAGAAAAAATTCAGGAATAGTAAGGCAAAAATTCGGCCATAGCAGACCGAGAAGTACTTCAGAACTTCATCAATTTTCTTCTGAACCATAAAACACAAAAAATGAAAAAAACAATGGATGAGATTTGCAAAACTTCTCGGTCCGCTATCGCCGAATATTTGCCTTACTATTCCTGAAATTTTGCGACCTTACATATCTTACTTATTTCATCGAAGAATTCTTACAAGAATAAATTCATGCAAGACGCAATTGCCGACTGGGGTCCGTTCGCGTTTCGGAGTGTGTACGCGCCCGTGTGTGTGTGGCTGTGTGCACTTTGGGTTGCGTGTGCAGTTCTTTGGGATTATAATAAAAAAAAGTGGATTTATAGCTACGCCGGCTTAGTTGGTGCTGCCTTTTACTGTAACGTGACGGCTTTCCATATAATACAGTGGAGAAGAAACACATTCAAGCGGATAAAATCGTGTTTTAATTTTATTTATTTACTTATTTATTTGTTTGTTTATTTCAAAAAAAATTTTTTTGTGAAATGAAGATATTTTTCTGTAGCACATTTTTTCGTCCAACTGTTTTTCTTTCAAAATCTTTTTCAAGAATCTTGCCGATAAAATTTTATCTATTGAATAAAATATTTCACTTATGTAAAAGCTTTTGTACCTAAGTGTTTTTATTTTTTTTTATAATTTTTTTTTTTTTTTTTTTTTTTTGCTCACTTTGATTAGTCACCACTGTTTGTTGTCCTTGTTCCGTATAATAGCATGCGATCCATAAAAGCGACGAGTTAAATTCGAAATAATAATCCCTCACGAAACAGAAATCCCTTACTGCTGCCACTACTGCCACCGGCGGTACTTTATCCATTCACCCCCACGGCGGACGCCAGCACTGTATCCGAAATGGATGAACTTGGCGGGAACGGAAAATCATAAATGCTTAAAAGTACGGCTACATATTGTACCTACATAGAAGGCAGAAAGTAGCAGCGCCAACAGCAGCAACAGCAACAACAACGCGGTAACAAAAGACAACAACTCGCAACGAGATTACTGACAGCCCAAACTCCCTCCATAAGCCGCGCTGTCATGGCATGACTGTGCATGCGGCGTGTGGGGAGAGCGGGATGGCCGCCGGGTCTGCTTTGAGCTTAAGCTTAGCAGCTGACAGCGCTGCCGGTTTAAGGATTAACGCAAACAAGTGCACACAGACACAAAGTGAGAGATAAAGAGAATTGTGAACGTACTGAACGGGTCTGCGCGACCGTATGTGTCTGCGTGTGTTTGTGTGCTGGCTTGTGTGTATAATTGAAAGGCTATGGTTTTTGATAAGCAGCGAGATTATTCCAGCGCAGCCAACAACAGAACGGCGGGTGATCTGGCGAGCGGGTGAGAGGCCAGACCAACTGGCTGGCTGACTGACTGGCTGACTACCTGAAATACAAACAGACGCGGATAGCTTTGGCGTTGGCCGTTGGCTGACACAACTGTTTGAACACACGGAGTCGTGTAAGATTAATGCGGATCTGGCTTATTTGGGGAAATATGCTTGCCAATAGAGAAAAGGGTAGGTACGTGGGCCCAGCACAGAGATCAATGAAGGCACTAATGACGATGATAGAAATACCTTTCAAGCGAATAATTGAGCATTCATATTCTTCCGTGCTTGAGTCATAACCTGCCTCGGACTATGATGACCACCACGACGATGGCGATTGCGATGAGGATGTCAAAGACGAAGACGTTGACACTGACGTTCTGATTGTGATTATGGAGAACGAGCTGGAGTTCCGTTGAACCATTTGACTTAAAGCTTAAAAGCCGCGAACACGCTGTCAGTATACGATTCGATTTGGCTCGTTCGATGTCGACCTCGCTTTTAATCCGCAGCGAGCTTTCCGCATGCGTTACCGAATCCGCACATAAATATATCCGCATCGGCGAATCGAGCAGATGCGAATGCTTGAATTTAATCTCAGGGACTCTGATGCAGACCATGTTGAATGCTATGAGGCTGTGCGTTTTCACCAACAAAAATAATAGCAAAAGCCGCAGTCAACCATCCATGCATCCGTCCGTCCGTCCATCCGTCCATCCAGCCAACCAGCCACTCAGGTGCCTAGCCGCCCAACAATCCATTTTTCCGCCTATTCATCCTTGTGTGCTCATCCATCTCCCTGTGCGTTGGGTTGCGTTTGGATTATAAAGACGATATTTTGTTAGTGCTGCCAATATTATTGTTGGTGCTCGAATTTCAAAACACATTCCCAAGTTCAGTGCGTCAGTGCGATGAGACAGAGAGACAGTTAGTTTTGTTGTTCCGTCGTACCGTTGTTTCGCATCCTCATCGAGCGCGCTTATTGATTTCACGTATGTACAATATGCAAAATAAATTCATATTCACAAACGCACACACGTGATCTTCCCAATATAGTATACATTCTCCACTCCACTCCTTTCAACTGCCCTGCATGTTCCTGCACTCGCCTCAACTCCCCTAAACTTCACACTGTTCAACTTTGCTGCAAGCGTTCCGTCTCTCCATCTATCTGTCTGCCATAAAGTCACTTCCATTTGCATTAACGCTAAGGGATAATCTTTATTCGATCGATAACGTCGGTGCATACAATACAGTCGTGGCGAGCTTGCTCACAATCGTGAAATTAAGTCGACGGTTGAGTCATTAAAGCCGGCTGAAGCATCAGAAGAGATTTCAATGTGGCACTGGATTGCTATTTTCAATAACGAAGATATCCATTGTGTTTAAGGACCCATCTAAAGAGCTTTTAGGTGAAAACAGCCACAGATGCGATGGTACAAAACGAAATCATCTTTCATTGGTGTTCAATTCTTATGTGCAATACATACTTTAAAATTATCCTACCAAGACCACGCACTTCAAAAAACGTTCGTTCTAAATATTAAGATATATGTAAAAATAAAAGAAATCAACTCTGAAAAGTTGAATTTGATCTATATTCTCATAGGTATAAATACTTTCTGCTTTGTCCCAACCCCCTTACCATCCAAAAAAATCCCGTGAATTCTTGTCGGAAAATATTTCTGAAAAACAAAAAACAAACAAAAAATGCTTGACAAACACTTCTTGCAGCACCAAGCAGGGCCTGATATAGCTTTTCTGTTGCTCTGGGCAAAAATAATGTTTGCCGCACCGACGCACAGTGTCTTGTTTTGGCAACCTAGCTGAACTAAATTCAATCTCAGAAACTATAGAGCCCATTTTCATGAAATGTGGAATATAAGAGTGAAACTAACCAATCTAGATTATATATTAAACTGAAAGGATTTGGACTAATTTTTCTGCTACCTCCAGTACTAGGGTTTGTTTTAAAATCACACAAAATTTCTGTAAAATGTGTATCTTTACTAAAGATTCTTTAGAGATATTTCGATTAAATTTGATCTTTGAACATACATACAATGTATTTAACGAAGAAAAGTGAGTTTGACGCAAGGGTGTTTTTTGGGAAATTGGCTCGTACGCGCAAAATTTATAGAATAATTGAACGGAACTCTGCAAATTAAAATGCAAATAATTTGCTTAAAATTTAATTAACTTTGGAAGGTATTAAATGCATTTCGAATTCGAAACTTTTAACACTCAAAGCAATAATTTGCCCATTCCTGACGTCAATGGAAAATTCTCAATATACTTGAATTTAAATTTTATTGGTAGATTGCCAAAATAATACACTGTGCGATGATGGCACTAATAGGGCACTGTTTCCGCATTTCTATGTGGAATGGGAGCCCATCAAAGTGCCGTTCTGGGAATTGGCCTTGCTTGCCATGCAATAAATCGGGGCATGGCACCAAGCACACATCGGCAGTTGCCATTCCGAGTCCTGTCTCCGTCCCGTTGTCGTGCGGACAGTCCTGCATGCCAGTGGTACCCGAAGTTCTTAGTGTAAGCATATTCATATGAAAATGTCTAAAACGTCCCTGCAGTAAATGCGGGACAAATTGACCCCATCGTCACCACTGTTATTCTATGGACACGGTCAACGAGGAGGTCTACAGTTCCCTTTTCTAGAGCTTTGATGTTATGAATTTGCTGCGCGAAAATCAGACGGCTCCGTAGCGTAATGGTTAGCATGTCCGATCATCAATCCGAAGGATCGTGTTCGAATCCCAGGGCAGGCGAGAAAAATTGTGGATAAATTGTAAAATTCGGAGGATTATTCTCATGGATTCTTGGTGAGAAGAGAGAAAGAAAACTTTCCATTCTGAATTCTCGTGATTGTTTTCACAGTTCGTACGAAAATTTCCATGTATTATTTTTTCAATAACTGATTTTTTTAAATTTTTTCGCACAAAAAAGTTTTTTAAGCCTATTAGGTACCTATATTATCCACTTAAAAAAAAAAAATATTTGGCATCCGCCCGAGCGAGATTCGAAGTCAGGTCTTCAGGTCGATAGGCCAGACTCTTCACACTGAGCCGTCCGAGCCTTGTGCGCGGCGCTTTCGATTTACGTAGTATAAGTACCTACGGTGACCATCATATCTCTTTTTGGCAGAGGCACTTGTTCTGCGTATTTTTTAAAGTGGAAATTAGCGAATATGTCCGAATTCGATCGTCATTATCCTTGGATCGATTGAAAGGTCCGTTCTGTGACAACCTCGTTAAAGATTTAAATTAACTAAGTTGAAGAATTTAAAAAAAAATATTTTTGTTCTGTTTCTTTAATTTCAATTTATAGTCACCGTTAGTATAGGTAATGAGCTGGCTCTACAGCATCACCAGTTAAAACGTCAACTGGTGTCCGCTCGAACATATGCTCATACAAAGTGTCAATAGGAGAATACAATGGCACGGGTACAGTTGGTCATTAGTATCGGTGACGGAGGAACTAATGACAGATTGAATCAGCGTTTAGAAGCCCGGCCGAGGCCAGATTTCAAAAAACAAAGAAGCAAAAATAAACAAACAAATAGAAAAAAATTTTTCCCATTTTTTAAATAAAAAAAAATATTGAAAAACATTAAAAAACTCGCCCTCATTAAAAGCCAAAGGGACCTGCAACTAGGCATGCCAATCCCGGGATCCCGGGATTTAAACAAATAGTAATAAATCGTTAAATTCATAAAAAAAATCGGACAAAATCGTTTAAATCTGTTAAATCGTTTAGTCGAAGTTTTTTTTTTTTTTTTTTTAACGGTTTTTTATTATTGCATCTTCATATCCTATGAACTAACAACAAGTTAATGAATCTTAAAACTAAAAAATATTTATTAATATTATATGCTTTTCAGTCCACGCCAACGCGTGAACTGGGCTGCCTTTCCGTATGATGAATCCATAGATGGGTTTCCAGGAGGATTTTTTTGTTACAAAAGTTACAAAAGTTACAAAAAAAATTTTTTTTTTTTCAAAAATTTAGAGGGGGCTTAGTTGTGAGACAGTGATGGCAAGTCACGCCTTTTTAGCCTTGAGGAGCTGTTTGTTAGCAACAAATTTCTAGCTAGTGGGTTCGGATGTTGGGACAATCGAGTGCAATATTTGCGGCTTAATGAGATAAGCTCGTTTTTGACCATCGGGGTACAAAGGTCTTTATGTATGTTTTTGTTTTTTATAAACCATGGAGCACCAGTTATAGTCCGAAGAATTCTGGACTGTGAGCGTTGTATAATGTCTAATAAAGAGTTGCTGGCTTTTCCCCAGAGCTGGGAGCCATAAGTCCATATAGGCTTAAGTGTTGCGTTATAAAGAAGCACTTTGTGTTCGAGCCGCAATCTTGACTTACTGTTGAGTAGCCAGTGCAGTTTTTGGGCGCTCAGCTTCATTTGGGTGCGTTTTGCCTCAATGTGCTTGCGCCATGTGAGTCGGCGATCTAAGTGAATGCCTAGATATCTCACTTCATTGGCCTGTGGAACTCGTGTGTTATTAAGCATAATTGGAGGGCATGTCTCGCGACGCAGCGTGAAAGTTATGTGGGTGCATTTGCTGTCATATACTTTTATTCTCCAGTTCGCAAGCCAGTGTTTAGTCGAAGTTAAAATATATGAATTATATGGATGTGTTATTCAAACTATAGTTGAATAGCCAAGAAACCGACCGGGACTAATCCCGGGATCCCGGGATATCCCGGGATTTTGGGATCCCTACCTGCAACCAACGGGGGGTTGACCGGTTTTTCTTTGGTAAAAGAGGTGAGTTGAATGTATGGAAACGCGATCCGTCCTGACTTCTTTAAGACGACCCGCGGTCGACCCAAGGTCGGCCCCAATTACTACAGGGCACGCATAATATCGAAAGTAATCCATGTTTATATTGGAAATATTTACGCTCATTTGGCGTATATGATAATGATGGCTAACCCAAGCGCTATTGAAATGTCCGTTCTTTTTGTTTTTGTCGATGGTTTCAATTTTCATCAAAGATTTTCGATTCTTCCCATTGCATTCCATTTTAATCAGCCTCGAATTGAATGCAGAAAGTTCTCAAACATCCATGGACACACTCATATGTTGCGCAGGTGGTCAGTATTCGACTCGAACAGAAAGTTAAGGAAATAAGAGAAAATTGCACAACGGAAAGACATTGTCATATTTTCGTTCGATCTCATAAATTAATCATAATGACACTCGATGTCCGAAAAATTCAGATGTGGATGAGAGGGGAAACGCCGCACAAGTAACTCACGTAAAGTAGATATTTTTATTCGGTTACAGATTTTGAGATTGAAAGAGAATGCGGTCTTAATTTTGATAAAATTAACGCTTCGGGCTTATGATATTGCATATTCATGAGAATTTTTAATGGTTATGGATGATTTTGTGTGTACATAAAGAAAGAAGTAGGCCAAATGGCCAATGGTCCCCGAAGGACCTAAGAATTTATTTTCACTCATCAGAAATTCCGCCCTGCTAGTCGCGCAAAGATTTTGTCATTTAAAATTATCATGAAGTCTGAGTCATTGATTAAAGATTTAAAGATTTCGGCATTGGCAATGATTTTTCCATGCGGGATGTTTCGAACCTCGAAAGAGGAGGGGTATGCTTCTCCGTAAACGCAAACGTGTATCCATTATATACACTTAAGCCTGTTGGATTATACGCCAAAGGCTTTTGGTGTGCTGGCCTGTCTCACTGCCTCCACCATCGCCGCCGCCGCCAACGTCACCGTCGCCGCCGCCTCCGTTAGCGCCGCTGTCACTGCCACCGTTGCCGTCAGCGGTGCAGTAGGATAAGCGCGCTGACGACCGCATTAAGCTTAAGCATACAGGATAAAGCCTTATTCCGTATCAGCTTTTGGGATTTCATAGAGTGTTATCCCAGCAAACATTTGCATAAGCTTTTAACAAAGGTGCATACTATTCATTTGTTTCCAAATAATTTTCCAAAACTTTTCCAAGCATATATGTACCATATTAAATTCGCAAACATTTCCCAAACGCTTTCCAAATGTGTTTGGGAAACGTTGAATTTTTCAAGTACTTCACAAATCCACCCAATATAATATGTAGGAGTATGTTATATGTATAGATATCGTACATAAATACGAGGCGTCCACAGTTCGATTTTTTCGAACGTTAATATATTAAATCTAGCACTCGGGAATGAGATCTCTTGGTAGCGTACTGAAGCGTGTTGTGATTTGCAACCTGGCGGGCTCGAGTTCGATTCCTGTCGCGGGCGAAAAAAGATTGTGGAAAAATTGGGACGTAGAAAGATATCTGAGGTAAAATTTGATCCACTTACAGGGGAGAAAGAAAGTTGGCAGTTATAAATTTATGTTCCTATCCGGTCGTCAGAAACGTTATGCATACACAAGTGCATACAAAATTATTTTGACTCTTGCATAAATGTTTGAATGAAAGCTAGTTATTCTTCAAAGTTTTGAAATCTTACTTAAATTTTATATTATTATCTAAGTATTAAAAAAAAAAACAAATAAAAAACGCTCGCCCCAGCGGGGATTGAACCCGCCTACATCGGTTTGTTACTGCTTGTTTAGGCTTGGAAAATATTTAATTCGAATGCTTGGATTTGTATGTTTTCTAATCTGAAATCGAATTGAATAAAAAGAGAGCCGTTTTGGTTTGTTTTGTGTTGAATTCCAAACGAAAACAGTTTTTCCAAGTCTTTTACTTGCGGGCGCAAATTACTTCCAATTGTTTAGTAAGGGTATATGTTTGCTGGGATGTATTCGTCGCTGTGTGTGTGCACCTGCGCGATTGTGTATATTGGGATGTTGGTATATGGAGGATTTAGTGGGGTAAGGCATAAAATAAGAGTAGAAAGGTGTTTCGTCTGCCAAATTATTTTTCATACGGAAAGAGTTAAGGTATCAGCTGAGCCATGAACACTTTAAGGGGAAATGATTTAAGCTTCATTAAAGGATTTTCATTTGGCCTGTTGAGTTTTTCCAAGAAGTCCCATTCAGTTTTTTGGGCACGATTTCCTTACTTTTGTGAAAAATATATACCAGATGTGCATACGGTACTTTTAATAAATTAATATTCGGTTTTTTTTTTTTTTTGTTTTTTTTTTTTGTTAGACAACACTTTGCACATACAACACTGTATAGCCTGAGCAAATTAATAAACGAATCAACCTGAAAAACGTGGCTTAAAACAACAAAAATATTCTATTGATAAGTTGAAGAAATTCTACAACTCAAAGATCGCCGGATTTAATTCAGTTCGAGTTATCGCAAATCCACTGTCTATTAAACACCAAAAAAAAAATCAGTTCTGCTTTGGAATTTACTAAGTGATGTTTCATTTTTCCAAAAAGTCATTTAAGTTTCGTTTTCATTTGTTAATAAAGGAAAATCTCCGAAGGGAATAATAATTCTTCCAAATTCGTTCTATTTTCTATAGTCGAATGCATCGTCCTTTAATATTGTATTTATTAATTGGTGCAAAACTCAAATATAAGTCAACTTGCTGAGAAGCACTAAGATTAAGTGTTCCAAGACAAAAGGTGGCATGTGCAACAGCAGCAAACACAGGAGCAGCAACAGTAATAGCAATCGAAACGCTTAAAATTTGCTACAAATATTTGCCCAAGTATTGCTTAGAATCTCAACTTGTATTTAGAAATTTTAATCCGTTTATAATGCGTACATTTAAATGTATCTATCTGAGGGAACCGGCACTGCAAAAGGTGATATAGGTGCGCTTTCATACAACTCACAATGATTGCAAACAGCTGCTTCTACTTCGGCTTCGGCTTCTGCTTCTGCTTTGGCTGCTGCCTTTGCTGGCTTAGATCCATATACCCAATCCGTTTATGTGAGATATAAAGACTCTCTTCCCAAGAACGGAATACCAACAAACGCCACAAACTGAACTGCGAGCTCTGAGAGATGTGAGGTGTGAGATACAAGATGGGCCGGCAACAGCAGCAATATCAAGCAATTTCAAGCGATTTTAAACAGTTGAAAGCAGACTTTCGACCGATGCGGGAGGAGAAGACAATGATAAGTCCTGTTCCAATATGTGAATCCGATATTGCCTTGAGTAAGGATTAAGGATTTTGTTATGTGCGTTTCTGTGTTGCTGCAAAACATGTGAGTTCTCAAAATTTGTCCCATTTCATAGATAAATTTAGCTATCAAATACGTTTTGCAAATCTCTCTACAATATGCCTGAGCTGAGCTGAGTTCAGTTCAGTTCCATTCAGTTCAGCTACAGCAGTATACAGTTTCATTCCAGTTGGGCTGCGTTTGCGATTGCGTTTTCGTTTCGATGAGGCGTTCGATTTTGAGCCTGAGGTAGGGTCATATATGGTTACGTGGGGTAGGTTTGGAGCAGTATTTGTGCTTAACACCAAACAAGAGTACGAAATTTGTTAAGCTAGACACACACGACGAACGTGCTCGCCGATTTTGTGCGGCTCGTTGAAATTTTTCAAATGTGTGCGCTAAAATAGTGTGCGAGCTGCTTGTTGCTTTTGAAAAATTTCAATTTTTAGCGAGCAGCTCGCGCCTGTGTTCACCGTGTTTGGCGTACCGTGCGAACATCAAAACAAAAAACCATTTTATTTTCGACGTGAACATGGCTATGGAAGGTGTGTTAAAACTGAGCTTGCACTTTTTGGCAGATGAAAAATGATGGTGGATCGTTTTGTTCGACAAAAAAATTAAATGTAGTGAAATGAGATTCTTAAATTTTTTTGGAGAAAGAATGCCCAGGGAACCCTAGGTCAAACCGGAATATTTTTCTTCCGCTTTTTAAATAGAAGTCCCATCTTAAATATGCCTAAAATCATGCTAAAAATTATTGACATTTCTACCTAATCAAATAATGTTTTTAAATTGAATTTTTCTCATTTTGATTCTTAGCATAGTTTAAGGCATGAGAAATAATAAAATTTTGCTTGAAAAATCATCATAAATTGGCCATTTTAAGATAGTTATTAAAGAAAATATAAAATTTTTTCAATGGCTCGAGCTTTGAGGGACGTTGGAGTAATTAATTATCTGCTTTTTGAGATGCTTTCCCTAACAATGATGACCAAAATAAGTCAAATATAGCATGGAAAACCTTTGTTTGCAAAAGCGGAAGGTTAAAATTCACATTTGACTTAAAGTTTCATCGACATAATTATTAAGTATGGGCAACAGAATAAAATTCTGTTAGGGAAATTGAAGGTTACAAGGTCCACCGTAATATAAGTACGTATGTACATAAATTTAAAATTGAACAAAAGAGGGCTGAGGCATGTGCGTTGTCCGTGTGTAGTTTCGCATCTTCACTCCGTAAAAATTTTTTCTAAATGAGCCGCTCGTCGTCTGTGATCAACGATGAACGATCATTTAAGAATAGAAAGAACAAGCGAGCATATCGCCGTGTGTGTCTAGCTGTAAGCAAAATCCATATGCATTGTATATTCTATGTAGATGGAAGATGGAATTGTGTGTCCTGCTGCCTGGCTTCTCTGTTTTTATGTAAAGCGCTTTTTGTTGTGCAAATCCTTTTTGCTTATAATTCGAATTTGCTTTTCCTGTTGCTTTTCAAATTTGCTTTACTATTGCCACCAACACTCTGAGTCTCGTCCTGTCTCATCCGTTTCGTTGCGTTGCGTTTCGTTTCGTCTAAGTTATATTCTCATCGTTGTCATATCGATGTGTTTGTATGCTTATTTAAATCTCACTGTATGACACACTATCACTAAAACATATGAATACAGTTTCTAACACTTTGTTGTGAACTGATTCCGATTTTGATTTTGATTCTGATTCTGATGCTGATTCTGATTCCAATCCCGAATTTGATTCTGGTACTGATTTCGTTCCTGCTTCTACGTCTGCTTCCACTTCTGCTGCCGAATCTATGTTATAGCTGCTGATGATGCTGACGCTGAGCTTCATGCCGACTCGGTGTGTGTTTGTTTGTTTGTACTAGTGACGCAAATCCTCTCGAGTACGACTTAAAATTTTGTGCAAATCTCGTCACATGTGGGGTTTTCCTATAACGCCAAACACTCTAAGCTCTAAGCTTTAAGCTCTTTGTTATCTGCAATATGCAGAACTCAATGCATTTGGCCTTGTTTCGATCCTAGTTGAATCTTTACGAAAACGTTAACGTATTTATAAAGATAAATATAATTTTATATGTGTGTATAAAAACACATTCATTTTCATCATCGCAAGTTTAAGTCATCAGAGTTCAATTTTGCCAAAATCATATTTATATACCAACATTTTCATTTCACCAGCGAATGTAGCTCTGAAGAACCGATGCCTTGAATGAAGATTATTTGTAATATAAAAACATTCTGATTCGAGTATTATTGAATGAGAAGGGCTCGGTGAAAGTAGGACAAAGATACGATCGTGCTGTTTTCTTTTTGGATTTTCACCCCCTTCACCCGATTCTTGATTTTTTTTTTCAACGAAAAAAAAAATATATATAAAAATTTATAAAAAAGATGATATTCGAAATTAAAATGGTTACATTATCATACGGAGCGAGCTTGAATTGCTCAAAAATTGCAACATGTCGTTCAACATTCGAAATCTAACTTGAGCTAAGATTTGTTTATTGAAAGCTTTTGCGTTCGGATGCAAACGGATGTGGACGGTTTTGTGTAGGTACATAAATGCATGTATGGACGCGAGAAAGCGACAACAACGATCCAAATGGCAAATGCAACAATAACGCTTTCAATGGACAGTTTATCATAAAAGGTCACGAAATGCACGAATATGTATGCAGCAAATCTCTAATCCAAAGGATTTCCATATTGCATACGGCAGCATGCTGTTTTGAGAAAGCCATTGGTGATGCAAAGTCCAGCTTTCTTCCCTTTTTTATACCCGACACACTGTGTCGAGGGTATATTGCGCTTGTACGGTTGTGTGTAACACCCAGAAAAAGTCGAAATAGACCATATAAAATATATACAGAAATTATCAGGCTCACCAGGAGACTTGATTTGGCCTCGTCCGTCTGTATGTCTCTCGCTGTCTGTCTGTCTGCCTGTATACAGTTGAGCTATCTTGATATAATATTAGAAGGCACTTAATGTAATTTCTTAAAACTGATCGGTCTCTTATTAAGGGTACCTTAAGTGCCAGGGCCTGTAACAAAAATGCCAAAAGCTGCCCCAAAATCACAGTTTTTCAAATTATTTCAATGAGTTTTGGAATTTAAGCATTAGATTAGAATACACAAAATTTGGAAAAATGGAGGTGGCAGAGGCGGTTTTCATACAAAAAATTGACCAAAATTCTGCAAACGTAACCCCTTGTATATGGCCTAATCAGTCTCTAAAATAGGTACTTTGGCATAATGGTGGTCGTCTTCGGGGCTATTTAAAAAAACATTTAAACGTATTTTTATGTCGAGTTTTGTATTGTAAGGCTCGCCTGACTATAACTCCCTTATAATTGTTACAACGAAAAAACAAAAAAGTGATAGTTGGAGGCATAGAGGGGGAGAGCAGAGTGAGAGACGGATGGAGAGAAGTTTTTCTCTTTAAAGTACTAATAAAATTGAACAGGAATTAATTCCCATGGATTTAAATTGGAGAAAAATAATGCTTTATCCTTGTACCACCCATAAATAGCTGTCAAATTATGTTTACGTTCCTAGATGTTAAATATGTAAAGATGTTCAGGAGAACAAAAATTGCTCTCTGTAATTAAAGCCGAGACGTTTGTCTCTCTCGGTGTTTCTCTCTCTCTCCATTTCTCTCTCTCTCTCTTTATTTTTCTCTCTCTCTCTCCCTGTTTCTCCCTCTCTCTGTTTTTATCTCTCTCTGTTTCTCTCTCTCTCTCTCTGTTTCTCACTCTCTCTCTGTATCTCTCTCTCTCTATGTTTCTCTCCCTCTCTCTCTGTTTCTCTCTCTCTCTCTATAATAAAATTGTACCTTAAAGTTGACGACTTTTATAGTTTTGATGGAAAAAAAAGATGGTTCCTCCGGCTTGAGCCCTCTTCAAACTATAAACAAATACGAGAATGGAGTCTGGTTTGTTGATTAATGCCAAAAAATTTAAATATCGCATTAGAAACAGTTAATTTAAGATGTTTTTTAAATTTCATAGATACGTTTGATGTGGAGTTTCCATGCAGCCGATCTGGTTCTGCACTTGAAGGAAGAAACACCTAGAGCTTCAACGAATGTTCCGATCGTGCAAAACGTTATAAGCCTACTGCTTAAGCATCTCAGTACGCTAAAGAACAATTTGTAATGGCAAATGAAATGAAAAAGGAAGAAAGGAGAGGGAAAGATATATTGATACCTCACTTGCACTGGGGATATTACTAGACGCAGAGCTCACAAAATATCAGTATCTAACAATTCAACTTGACCTTAGTTCTGAAGGTTTCGACATCTTGCCACCTTATAATAAGGACTTAGAAGCCAAAAAGCAATGCTTCCCGATGAAATAAAAATAACGGAAATGTCTGGCTCTGTTAATCTGCAAAGTTTGGTAGATCATACAGCGAGGCGTCTTTTTCAAACTTTGTCAGTGGGAAAGTTAAATTATTTTTCAGGGTGCGAATTAACGCTTATTAGCAAGTGGGGTTGCGATGGATCATCTGGATACGCTCAATACCAGCAGAACCTTCCTAGGGATGTGATGGAAATATGTACTTAGTTTCTATGGTGCCGTTATCATTAGGTTCCGACACTTATATTGAATTTTGGCGCAAAAATACTCCATCGTCAACCCGATATTGTCGTCCGATTTCGTTCGAATTCGCCAAAGAAACTAAAGAGAAAGCGGAAGAAATTGTTGCAAAAATTTACTCCGAGATTGTTGCTTTGAAACCAAAAAAAATTCTATCACACAATAGAGAAATAAATGTAAAGCATAACCTGGTATTTACAATGCTTGATGTTAAAACGATTCAGATCGTGACACAGACTCCTTCAGCAGCAGTCTGCTACATTTGTGGTGCAAGACCTACAGAAATGAATAATTTGGACTTGATTTCATCGAAACCAGTACAGGCAGATGCTTTCAAATAAGCAATATCGTCTTTGCATGCCAGAATAAAGTTTATGGAATGCATACTTCATTTAGGCTTTAATTTGCCTATTCAAAAGTGGGCTGCGACTTTCAAAAATAAGCAAATTAAAGAAGACACCAAAATTCGCATTCAGGAGCAAATCCCAGAAAAATTGGGACTGCGAGTGGATGCTGTCAAGCAAGGTACTGGGACATCTAACGACGGGAACATGTCAAGGAGTTTTTTTTTAAGATCTGAAATTGTAGCTGATGTGACAGAAATAAAGCAAGAGCTTATAGACTCCGCTTTCGAATTATTCTCCAAATAATAACGTGTGGGCAAAAAATCGATAGCGATAAATTTAATAATTACGCAATGGGTACAGCGAAGTTGTTTGTCGACAATTACAGCTGGTTTTATATGCCTATAACATTATACAAAGTTCTTATGCATGTCAAGCAAATTATGGATACAGAAATTCTTCCAATTGGAATGCTCTCTGAGGAAGCCGAAGAAGCGCGAAATAAAGACTATAGAAAGTTCAAGCTTATGTTTTCTAGAAAATGTGATAGGATCTCAACAAACACTGATGTTTTTTATCGACTACTCGCAAATTCTGATCCATATAAATATAACTTCAATTCGGCGACAGCTTCGAAGAACATATTTCATTGAATTACAATGGGGCTAAAATCGGCTCGCTTCAAAAATTTTTCGAATGTTTCTTAAAAAAAAATTTCTGAACTTTTCGAAAACAATACTTAAAAAATTTTTCGATAACGGTAAATGAGGAAAATTTGGCATTTTAGTTTTATTTCTTGATTTTCTAGGAGAGACGTCACATTTTTATTTTTATTTTTTAATTTTGAAATAAAGCTTAGTTCTTCCCCTTTAAATTGATGCATAAATCAGAATGGGCCGACCATGATTAGTGCTCCAAATACACCTTTGAAGATGCTTACCTAGCATATTTCCCTCAATAACCACCATAATTATAATTATAGCCGGCCTTATGTATAGCTCTTCTGATGCTCATTGGGTGAAACTCTTTGGAAAATTCCTCCTCAATTTCTGCAGAAATCTATGTTGATGTTATTTTTGGATTCTTTTTGACCTTTCTCAAAATATCTGTGCATTCGCGGTCACTTAACACGCGTGGACTGTCAAGATTGATTTGATGCTTCACTAAAGCGAACACCGATGCTGCGCATGGTTAAACGAGTTCTATTCATAACTTTTCCGATTTCCGCATATGATTTTCCTTGATTGTACAAATGCAGAATAATTTTTCGATTTAAAACAGTCGTTTCCTTTGCTCTTGGACTCTATTTTTAGACTCTTCTACGTAAATTTTGCCTTTTCACCATAAAGTCATTTTTCAGAACCACAATTTAAAAGCCTTTGAAATAACCGTTAATAGTGACACAAGTTTCTTGAAACAGCGCTGGCAGATTTTAAAAAATAATAAATCTACTGGTTTAAAAAAGTAAGTGTGCCAATACTTTTGTGCGCTGAAAATACGTAATTTTTAATAAAAAAAAAATCTGAAAAAGTACCTAATGTAAATTGCATATGGGCATTTCCAAACGGACGCGACACTTACATGAGCAATTTTAAGCCCCGAATTCAAGTACGCGGTAAATAGTACTTTTGCTTCTCAATACTTTCGTGCAGCTAATGCGGTCTTTTATATTTTTCAAAGTTTCTATGCAGTCCCGAATGGCAATCAGCTACATATAAACGGACGCGACAAAAAGTTTACTTTTTCTGGAAATGCCCATATGAAAATACAATACAGTCGCTTGTAAATTACCTGTATTATTCAAATATATAAAAAAAAAAAATAATTTAATCGTTGCGATATAAAAACAAGTAAGGGTGTTATAGTCAGGCGAGCCTGACAAAAGAATACCCGACACAGACACACATGTTCAAATAATTTTTAATATCAAGAGGCGTTTAAGGCCATTACGGGCCCCATATACCGACTTTTGTTGAATTTCTTTATGAAAACCACCCTTTTGCCACGCCCACTTTTCCAATTTTTTTGTTTTCTAATCGGAGGCCTTAATATACGCTCAAATTCTAAGTTTCAGTGGAATATCTCAAAAAAATCCGATTTTGGGGCAGTTTTGAGATTTTTGTGACAGTCCCTAGTACTGGAGGTACCCTTTATAATGGACCGATCAAGGAAATTTTTTCTAAGGATTTTTATGGCTACAAAGGAAGCATAACTGCCAAATTTCGTTCAAGTCCCATTTGAAATTCGGGTGCAGAAGGCAATTTTCGAAAAACGCCCTTACGCCACGCCAACTTTTCCAAATTTTGGAAATTGAATAACTTGACTTCAAATATGTTCAACTATCAAATTTCATCAAAATATCTTGAAAGATTCCGATTTTAGAGCAATTTTTGTGATTTTCGTAAGAGACCCTAGCACTGGAGGTACCCCTAAAAATGGTCCGATTGGGTCGATTCTACAAACTTGTTGTTACTCGTATCCCTGAAAGCATGCATACCACATATTTTTTAGATAGCTCAACTCTTTCGATAAGAAAACTGTATATAGACAGACAGACACACGTGCGGACATGTCTAAATCGAGTCTCCTGGCGACGCTGATAATTTCTATATAAATTTTGTATGGTCTATCTCGACTGGTTCTGCAAATGTAGATGTGAAGAGTTCTAAGGATATACGCAGGTCAGCCGTGTAAATGAGGTATAGCAGTGGCCCTAGGACACTACCTTGAGGTTCACCTGCTGAAATGTCAAATTCATTTGTCGTGTGTGTTCCATATTTAATTTTGAACTTCCTTGCAGAGTGGTAAGATTGTAGGACTTTGTGAGTGTTTTCGGGAAGGGTATGTTTAACTTTAAACATTAAACCAGAGTGCCATACTTTATCAAAGGCTTGCGAGATATTCAGAAATATGGCGGAACAGTATTTCTTTTTTTCAAATGCGTTTCTGATTTCGGTGGGAACTCTGTTGACCTGTTCAATGGTGCCGTGACTTTTACGAAAACCAAACTGGTGCTCGGGAATAACTCCAGAGTTTTGCAAGGGTGGTAAAATTTTTGCTAAGAGACATTTTTCAAAGGCTTTTGAGAGAACTGGCAGCAAGCTAATTGGCCGATATGATGATGGCAGTGATAGATCTTTTCCTGGCTTAGAGATCATAATTATGTTCGAAATTTTTCAGGGTTTAGGGTAATATCCTAGTCTCAATATTGCGTTGAATATGAAGAGGATTAACGTTGTTGCTACAGTGGGGAGTTGTTGCACCATCTGTGGCGTTATAAGATCAAAGCCTGCATCTTTTTTTGTGTTTAACTCGCTAATGATAGTATTGATCTCCTTGTGCTGAAATTCGCCTATATTTTCGATTGAACAAGGGTTGAGCTTAAAAACGTTTTCGAGATACTTAGCAAATACATGAGCTTTTTCTCCGTCCTTTCTAGCCCAGCTTCCAGTGTTAGTACGCAGTGGTGCTTAGTTTGTTTTGTGTGCTTTCATCTTTTTATTTGCTTTCCAAAGAGAGTAGTTTGATTCTGCTGCCGGGCTAGCATAGGAAAAGAAAACAGGCACAAAGAAGCCGAAATTGGCGCTCACACAGCAGCTCAGAGCTCAGCTTCGCGCTCTCCACAACCAAATTCTAGCGCCGCTGCCGCTATTGCGAAAAACGTTTGCGCCCACGAAAAACAGAAAGGATCGGCAGTGGATACAGGCATGGATCGCTACGTGAACATAAAACGAAAACTGAGTCCACAAGAAATACAAGGACAGAAGGCTCAAAAACAACTAAAACCGAACACAACAACAAATATTTCTCCTAGCCCAAGCCAAAAAAGGTTTGCGCTACTCGCTAGCAACGAAAATCAACAATCATCTTACTCTAAGCCCGCCCAAAAAAATTAAGCCTCCCCCAATCTACTTGCGTGAGGAATGTTCAAACGCTCTAGTAGCAACTCTTGCTCGTTCCATTGGCAGCAGCAACTTTCTCGTTGTTTCCATTAAAAGGGGTAACGTGAAAGAAACTAAAATACAAATTTATACGGAGACCCACTATCGTACCCTAGTAATCACTTTGATGCACTCAAAAAAGCTACTATACCTACCAGCTTAAAGCAAGCAAAGGTTTAGTCGTAGTAATAAAAGCCATCGAGCCCTCAGTTGACCCAGCAGAGATCAAAGGCGCTCTGCAAGCTGCAGGTTTTCCAACGAAAACCGTATTTAATATTAAAAACAAAAAAAATATTCCGCAACCCCTATATCGCATTGAGCTTGATCCTTCATCTTACTCCCAAACACTAAAAAAGAACGAGGTCCACCCAATATAGAATCTGAAATTTTTGCTACACTGGTCGAAGAGCCTCATAATCGGAAAGGACCGGTTCAATGCTCTAATTGCCAAGAATTTGGTTACACGCAAAACTATTGCACATTGCACCCCGTGTGCGCTACATGTGGAGATCGGCATTCTTCGAACTCTTGTAAAGTTGATCAAGACAACCCTGATATAAGAAAATGAAGCACCTGTGGTGGTAACCAAAAGGCGAGTTATCGTGGATGCCCAATCTACATGGCAATAAAACAAAACGACCAAGCCAAGCGGAAAATTCACCAAGAAGTTCCGAACTTCTTGCCGAGCCAGCATGGGCCAGCATCAGCTGCTCTTCCTCCCAAAGCATTTTCATATGCTGACGCAGTAAAGTCAAACACTGCGACCCAACCTCAAGCATCTCTTGCGACATCAGCACATCTTGGTCGTACGTCTATGACTATTTCGTACGCTGACGCTGTCAGGTCGAACACTGCGGTACACCCTCAAGGTGCCATCTCAAACTTGGAATCAATGATCTCGAATTGACTAACTGCATGATGCAGTTCACTTCAACTGTGCAATCAATGCTGCAAGAGATGATGCGGTCTCAAAGCCAACTCATGCAAATTCTAATTGCAAAGACATGAGTGTCCTAAAAATTTGTTTGTAAACCTGCTAAGTCCACTTTTAAACGATTCCGACGTTTCGATGTCATTCGAAAGAAAAAAGCACACTGCATCGTCAGGCAAAAAAATCTTTTTTTAATTTCAAATTTTAAATACGGAGAAATTGGTGATGAGTAAAACTGCTAAGTCCAACTGTGGTCAAAGTTCACAGCTAACATCAACAGGTGACTCCAAGTAGACTTTGTATGATGCACAGAATGGAATTTAGAAGAGACTTCATATAGCAAAAAAAAAAACCATCCATATTTTGGGTATCCTTCCCTACTTTGAAATCTTGAAAAAAAAGTATTTTTTGTTTACCCTGTAAAGTTTTGAAATTGTTAGTTAGCAGGTTTACACTTTAAGCCGACGATATATTGGATCACTCCTTTAGGATAGGAGTCTATCAATAATTTTTAAAATCTTACACCTTATTTAACACATATCACATAGCATATTTTAACTTATAGAAATGTTTATAAATGTAATTTTTTGATAATTACGGGCCTCGGTTTAAGAAGACTGGGCTTTTATGATGTGTGTGTCGGATCACATGAAATTGAGTCAGTGTTGGAGAGCATAAGATGCTCGATGAAATGATAAAGCAGTGGATTATACGCGGGAATTGCTGATGTGCGAAGAAACACATGTAGTATTGACGGTGTTGTTTGCGGAAACGACGATTTTAAGCAGTTAGGGTGTGCATAGATTGCAAGGGTGCATTGAGTACGACTTGGAGCCGTTGGCCGATCATTTCTTTTAAGCCTCGTATGGTGAGATGGATTTGATAGTCTACGCGCGAGTGGATTCACGTGTGCGTGCAGTTAACAAAAATACTTTTCTTTCAATTTGGCGAACTCCATTTTAACCAGTTCTACGTTAAGTTCTCTATATATTCTTTCATTTGAAATAAACCAAGGAGCTCCGGTTAAAGTCCTTAGGATTTTGGGCAGAGCTCTTTGCAGGATATCTATGTTGGAATTGCTTGCATTTCCATACAATTGCAAACCATACGTCCATATTGATTTTATGACTTGTTTGTATAGGAGGATTTTATATTCCAGTTTAAGATGAGAGCGATTACACGGCCGATCAAAAATCCCCTTTGAAATTGAAGTAGTGATTCTATTAGATTTTGGTGTGCTGAAAAATTAAAAATTTTCTAAAAAATTCCATCACATCAGAATTTCGAGAAAAAAGCGTAAGAGTTTTTAACGACCATTGCTTTTTATACCCGACACAGACTGTGTGGAGGGTATATTGCGTTTGTGTGGGTGTGTTTAACACCCAGAACCAGTCGAGATAGACTATACAAAATATATATAGAAATGATCAGCGTCACCAGGAGATTCGATGTAGACATGTCCGTCTGTCTGTCTGTCTGTCCGTCTGTCGGTCTGTATACAGTTTGCTTATCGAAGGAGTTGAGCTATCTCGACAAAATTTGATATGCGTGCTCACGGGGACATAAGTAAGAACAAGTTCGCGAAGGGACCCGATCGGTTAATTTTTAGGGGTACCTCCAGTACTAGGGTCTATTACGAAAATCACAAAAACTGCTCTTAAATCGAAGTTTTTCAAGATATTTTGATGAAATTTGATATTTTATTCATCTTTAAATATGAATAAAATATCAAGTAGTATTATTTCCAAAAATTTAAAAATTGGGCGTGGCAGAAGGGCGGTTTTCGAAAATTGTTTCGTACAACCGAAATTCAAATGGGACTTGAGCGAAATTTGTGCACTTATGCTTCCTTTCTAGCCTTAAACATCCTTCCAAAAAATTTCCTTAATAGGTCCATTTTTAAGGGTACCTCCAGTAC
Source organism: Chlorops oryzae (assembly GCA_020466095.1). Classification (NCBI taxonomy): domain Eukaryota; kingdom Metazoa; phylum Arthropoda; class Insecta; order Diptera; family Chloropidae; genus Chlorops; species Chlorops oryzae. The sequence goes on from CM035806.1 coordinate 81,302,694, forward strand.
TAGGGTCTGTCACAAAAATCCAAAAACTGCCTTAAAATCGGACTTTTTCGAAATATTTAAATGAAACTTTAAATTGGAGCGTATATTTAAGCCTCCGATTATAGTTCAACAAAAAATGGAAAAGTGGGCGTGGCAAAGGGCCAGTTTTCATAAAGAAATCTATCAAAAGTCGGTATATGGGGCCCCTTATGTTCTTAAACACCTCTTGATATTAAAAATTATTTGAACATGTGAGTCTGTGTCGGGTATTCTATTGTCAGGCTCGCCTGACTATAACACCCTTACTTGTTTTTAATTAAATTTAAGTTTATGGGTAATTAGTTTCAAATGGTATGTGCCGGAATGTCTCAAACGCATTAGGTTCGCAAATACAACTTTTAAGATTCTGAATACTCCAACGCTAGTGCCGCCAAGGACAAAGCAAATTCGTCACAAAAATCTAATAGAATCACTACTGCAACTCAAAAGGGGAGAATACAATTTCAATTTTGCAGGCCTGTGTTATTAATTAACCAGTACAAGCTATTGACTTTTAGTTTCATTCGGGTTCTCTTGGCATCGATATGCTTGCGCCATGTCAATCGCTTATCCAAGCGAATTCCGAGGTAAGTAACTTGTTCACTTTGAGGGACGCGTGTGTTATTAAGGAAAATGTCCGGAGAAGATTTTCTGTTATATGTCATTCAGACGAGCATCGAAATCCCGGAATTTTGGCACTTGGATTTCGTGAAATCCACATCGAAATCCAAGTGTTCACACGACAATATCGCCATTCAGAGGATTTGGTTTGACAGCCATTCATCTGTTTGTAGTGCTGCCAACTGTAAGAAAATTTCCTTAAAATTTTTAAAGGATTTTTTTTTTAACAAAATATGATTTGTTGGGACAAAAGTACAGATTTCTTAAAATCGGCAAATGTACAGAATTTGTGATGTATTCCATAATAATGAATAAATTTTGTACAAATTTGGTTGTCATAAAATTAAAAAGACAAAATAAAAACAAGTAAGGGTGTTATAGTCAGGCGAGCCTGAAAATAGAATACCCGACACAGACTCACATGTTCAAATAATTTTTAATATCAAGAGGAGAGAGAGAGAGTTGAGCTGTTCGGACGTGATTTTTTTCAACCGCTCCGCAAATTACAAAAAGTCTGAAAGTTCTTCGCAAAGCAATTTCTAAAAATCTATCAAAAAACATAAAAACTCAATCGTGAACCAGAATTTTAAACCCTGTCTGCCATTGTTGAGCTGTGATAACTTGAAATAATAAATTATTAAAAATTCATGATCGGTGCATGTATAAACCACATATATAACAACAACAATAAACATAAAGCATAAAACAAGAGAAGATCGGCTTTCTCTGAGTGCTCTGGTGTCTTTCAATTGACTTTCGTTAAATATAAAATAACAATTAATCAAAAACAACTAACACCAACAAAGTAATTTTGTAGTTTCTTCTCGGGTTTTAATCCTCAAATACAAAAAAAGAAAAAAAGAGAAATATTTTGAAAACTATATATTTGTACAACAACGACGCCTTAAAGAAGTTGCTGTAAATTGGAATTTAAGAGAACTGAAACGAGAGTGAAGAAAGGCAGATCTAAACAAAACAACAAAATGTCAACCTCGCTACAGGGCTCACGCAAAGCTACTCATTTCAACTCAGTTCTTAACACTCCTAAGCCCTCTGACTACGGCTCTACTCCAAAGCTTCTTCAGCTTCTTGATCTCCGCCTTGAAAAGCATGGAGAGCTTATTGCGGCCAAAATCCTACAGTATCAGAATGCTATAAGCAAGAAATGGATGAACTTCCTGGACAAATAAACTCAATCCAACTTCGAGTGGAAAACTTGGAGGTGAAATGCAGTTCGACTGAGTCCCTTAAATACAACATTGGCACTCTAAATGATAGAATGCTAAAAATCGAAAACAATGCTGTTGCTCGGGACCTCAGACTTCATGGAATCCCTTTCCAAGAGAATTAGAACCTTTTAAGTATCTTCAGTAATTTGTGTAATGCAGTGAACATACCAATGCCTAAAGTAGTAAGCATCCATCGATTGCAACGCAAGTCTGAAGCTAAAGTAGACTCCGACATTATTGTGACTCTTAACTCCAATTTTGAACGAAACACTCTCCTAAGAACGATCGCCGCCTTTCGTCGTAATGCAGGAAACCCACTTCAACTAAAACACATTGGCATGGAATCGGATATAGCGTTCTATGTCAATGATGCTATGACGAGAGAAAACCATATAATTCTGAAAGCTGCGCTGCAAGGAAAGAAGAAACGTTTGTTATACTCCGCATACACCAGAGGCGGCCTTGTTTTCGTCAAATTATCTCCAGATGATCATCCCAAACGCATCACCTCTCATAACGAGCTTGAGACTCTCTTAAGCACTCATTCTTATAATAAAAGCAACACATAAACTTTCGTGACAATTAGACCTCTACATAGTTCTTATTGTAATTTGCTTTTCTATTATAAACTCTTGTACGCTATGATAGGCATTATCCGGTTATCTTTAATTCACTATTACACAACACTTTTCTCTGAATTTTTTTCCCACAATATTTAAAAAAATAAAAATTCTATGTTAATATTGTTATTAATTTTATATAATCTTGCTTTACCTCCTGAAAAAGTCGAAGTTGCTGTTTCTCTATGTAATTATGAACAATCTGAACTTTGTCAGTAATAGAAGTGGTGCCTCCAAAGGTAACTTAAACTTAATGCTCCGGATTTTATCCGCCCAAAATGATGGTCTTAAGGTTTGTCATCTAAACGCACAACGCCTATTAAGGAAAATTGATGAATTTAAATTACATTTTGAAAATTCAAATATTGATATTATATGTGTTTCAGAAACTTGGTTTTCGCCATCGATAATGGATAACCTTGTCTCTTTAAATGGTTATAAGCTGTTCCGGGCAGACAGGAAAACTCACGCTGGAGGTGCTGCAATATACATTAAAACTGGAATAGCCTGCAGACTGATGCAGAACTCTTCAGTGGGGACTTATGAAGCACTTTTTTTTTTAGAAATTAGAAACAATAACGATAAAATATTAGTAGGTTGTGTTTATAGACCCAACCGGTATGTAGAACTATCTCCCTTATTACTACAGTTGGAAAAACTAACGCTCTCTTATTCAAATGTTATTATAGCGGCGGACTTTAACAGCAATTTATTGGCTGAAAGTGTGTTAACCTCGAATATGGAAGCTATTGGACTCTACATATCTCTATAAACTCTATAAACACCCTAAATTGAAACGTGCTTATAAATCTCTGAGAAATAGTGTCACCGTTGGAATAAAAATTGCTAAAGCTAGCTATTATGAACATAAATTCTCCTCTGCGATTAATAATAAGCAAACCTGGAAAGTAATTCAAAGTATTGGAACTTGTAGATCGCCGAGGCGTTTAGACATCGCTGGGCATGAATAAAATCAACCATGATTTCGTTCACCTTAGTACAGATATTAGAGCAAATTGCATTCCTACTGCCCCTTTAATACGATCCACCACAATGCATAATACGTTCTCGTTTTGTTGTACAAATCAAATTGAAATCTTGCAATGCTTCAGTGAAATAAAATCAAATGCAACTGGTATAGATGGCATAAGTCCTATTTTTATCAAACTCCTACTTCTCTCAAACACTAACTTTTGTAACATATCTATCTAATAATAACCTTTCAAAGTCTACCTTCCCACTTAGCTGGAAAATTGCTAGAGTTGTGCCAGTATTAAAGTCAAATAATGAGCTGCGACCGATTTCAATTCTTCCATTCCTATCCAAGGTATTTGAAAAATTAATGATTAAGCAGGTCAACAAATATTTGACTGAAAACTCACTATTGTATGAACGCCAATCTGGTTTCAGAAACAAACATAGCTGCACCACTGCATTAATCGATGTAATCGAAGATATACGTGCCGCTGTAGACGAAGATCAAATTGCTTTCTTAGTTCTGCTAGATCATACTAAAGCCTTTAACACTGTCAACCATGAAGTATTATGTTCTAAATTAGGTAATTTGTTTGCATTTTCTCAGTCAGCTATTAAACTCATCTCATCGTATCTAACAAATAGAACTCAAACTGTTTGTATTGAGAATAATTTTTCTGATCCCTTATGCATAAATAAAGGTGTATGTTACCTCAAGGCTCTATTATGGGGCCATGTCTATTTAACCTGTTCAAAGAGGTAACACATACATATTTAGAAAACTCTTCAAAACACATTTTAAAGAGCTTTGTGAGAGTAGGCCTCTATATTCCTGTTTATAAAGACCTTTCAGAGATTTTCAGTGACGTCACGTATTTGGAAACTCTTACAAAGAACTTATTGAGAGGGAATAGTGATTAGATTTTATTGCTCGTTTTTGACATTTTTCTCATTTACGCAGGGTTGACATTAACAAGTGAGAACCGAAATAACAAAAGCAAAATAAAAATTCAACTCTTACCAGGGGTGTTATTTAGATTGAAACGAAAAAATTCTGATGCAACTCTAAATTTGTCTGCTCATTATTGAGACGTTTAACTTTTCAGAAGGTCATCAAAAGACATTTGGAAATCCGCCATCTTTTTGGAACGAAGTTGCATGATTTTATTTCTAAACAATCAACCAAAACTTTTTTATGCTATATGAAAATGTTGATTTCAAATTAAGAAGGGAAAATGCCTGAAATAAGTTTTCTATTATTACAGAATAAAATTAAAAAAAAAAAAAACGGAAAGAAAATTTAAAAAATAACGATTTTTAAACTTAAAAATTTTTGCAAAACAGTAATATTTTAAAGGCGCGTGAAAATTTATTGGGGTAGAATATATCATATTGCCGATGAACTGATCTCCGTTTTCATTTTTATGTTCAGATAATCGAGATATTTCATTTCAATTTTTCATATTTTTTTATTACATTATAATCTTCACACATGTCCTTTTGGGTTCAAAATATTTCCAACATTGAATATGTAGGACGTCTTTTGTGTTTCTTCTTAAAGAAAAAGAAATAGGGTATATTTTATAAAACGTATGAGCATATTTGCGTCCCTATCACGCACACTGACTGATGATGACATAATAATTCAGTCTTTCAAATAACTCTTAAAGATGTTTTAAAGATCTTTCAAAGAGTTCTCAAAGACTTCCTAGAGAGAAAACTGATTTTTTGTTAAGTCTCTAAAAACTCTCATAAGGCCCCTAAGCCCCGCCTTTTTGCGTCCTTTTAATCTTTAGAAGGTCTTCAAGAGCGCTCAAAGAGCTTTTCTGAGAGCATTAGCTCTCATGAATTACTCTCTGAGCGCTCTTGAAGACCGTTTAAAGACAAGTTGTGTCGCTTGGGGTGGGCCAGCAGACCGGGTTTCGTGGCCATAAGTCTACTTTACCTTTTCAAAAAAATAATGATCAGGCTTGGCTAAGAATAGTTTAAGGTCTATAAGCCTAAAATATTTCTTCAATCCATTACGTTTTGGCTTTCCTCTGCAAACTCAAAGCCAAAAATCCTTAAAAATTTGGTTTTGATATTTTTGGCGAAATAAATTTTTTTTCTCGAAATAAAATTGAATAAAATTGGTTTTGGAATTAAGAAGAATTAGTTTTTTAATAATTGAGAAATTTTGAAGTATAATATTGTTCTAAAAAAAAAATATGTTTAATTGAAATTGAAATTTCCAAAAAAAATTTAGACTTCAAGAGCTTTGAAACGCAGACTCCCCAAGACTCCACCACTTGTAAGGAAAAAAGTTATTTAAATAATAATTTCAGAGTAATATCTATAAAAAAATTTGGCTCCATTTTGCTCGAAATTCAAAAAACTGTTAATTTGAAGTAATGAAAAAAAACCATTCCCCCATTTTTTAAGACCTACATTTTTGAGTTGGTTATATTTCCACATGTTCATATGTAATTACACGACAGTATTCCTAGTTGGTAACACCAATTAGTTATTTTCAATCACTTATGTAAATAGTACTTTATATTTCTCATTTACTTTAATTTTTTTTTATTTAAGTACTGTGTCAAAATTATCAATAATTCAAGCTTTCTTATGAGTTGTGTGTTTCTGTGAATTAAAAATGTTTAAACTGACGAAAAGAATAGTGATTGATGTTTTAACTACTACACGGAGAGAAATAAGTTCCCGAAATATAATTGGAAACAATTACATATGTGATTGGAGCCTTGCCCCGATTGCATTATTAATTGGAGCCAATTACAATATAATTAGAAAATGAAAAATACTCAATTACTCAATTACTTATATAATTGCATTTAAATTTATCATATATGTAATTGCGTTCTGAATACATATGTAATTACATCTGATTACTTTTACAATTTAAAGCATTGATGCAATTATATATATGATTGTATTTATTTTACATTTTGTTCTTATATTTCTCAAATGGTTTATAATTTCGATCGTATATAACGTGTTTGAATTTTCAAAATCCTTAGGCACTCCAAGGGGCAGGTGGACCACGAGTATGACGCGGTGAAATATATTCCGCCCAATCGTGGATAATACCCCTTTTTATATTGCTATATAGAATGTATTTTAAATTGCAGGGGATCACAAATTTAATTAGACGCAAATATGTATATAATTCGATATAATTACATACATCATTGCAGCCGATTATATATTTAATTGGACGGAATTATATATTTAATTGAAATTATTTTTTTTATCACTTGTTACAATTACATATATAATTGGAGGCAATGAATAATATAATTGGACGCAATTATGAAAATATAATTGCATCATACCCAATTACATATGTAATCCCTGCAAAATATAATTGGGTATGTGATATTTTTTCTCTGCGTGTAGCAATGGTGACACTAACCTATGTGCTCTAAATTTATTAAGCAAAATAAATGTTAAACCTGAGGATATATCCCAAAATGACCTTAATTGCTTAAGGAAGTCCATTTCCACTCTGAAGACTAAAAACAAAATACGTTTCGAAAAAGCTCGAAGGATAAAATATCGTTATTTGGAAAATAATGCGGTGTGGTTGGATTCTGATTTCGTTATTGAACTAAATAGTAAAGAGAGAGAAGCTCCCCATTTCTCCAAAGCAGGACGACCTCCTCTTGAGTTTACAGAAAAATCAAGTCGCACAATGCGCCGGGAGGTCGCTGCAATTAGTGCAGGCCTCGAGCATGATCCTATTAGGATTTTATTAGCTTTGCGTTATGCCTCTCGACGTTCGGGAGCTATTGAACTTTTTTCGGTCACTGATGCCTTTGTTCGAAACCCAAACCTTCCGGCGAAAATTTCGGAACTTGTAGAGGGAAATTCGAAGCCAATAATAAATAAACAAGTAAGGGTGTTATAGTCAGGCGAGCCTGACAATAGAATACCCGACACAGACACTTATGTTCGAATAATTTTTAATATCAAGAGGTGTTTAAGGACATATTGGGCCCATATACCGACTTTTGTTAAATTTCTTTATAAAAACCGCCCATTTGCCACGCCCTATTTTTCAATTTTTTTGGGATTCTAATCGGACCCTTATATATACGCTTAAATTCTAAGTTTCATTGAAATATTTCAATAAAGTCCGCTTTTGAGGCATTTTTGGGATTTTTGTGACAGACCCTAGTACTAGAGGTACCCTTAATAATGGTTCTATCGAAAAAATTTTTGGGGAGGACGTTACTGGCTATCAAGGAAGCATACGTGCCAACTTTCGTTCAAGTCCCATTTGTATTTCGGGTTAAGGAGACAATTTTCGAAAAACGCCCTTATGCCACGCCCACTTTTCAAATTTTTTGAAATCATATTACTTGCCTTTAAACATGTTCAAATACCAAGTTTCATCAAAATATCTTGAAAAACTCAGGTTTTAGAGCAGTTTTTGTGATTTTCATAACAGACCCTAGTACTGGAGGTACCCCTAAAAATGGTCCGATCGGGTCCATTCTCGAACTTGTTCTTACTCATGTCCCCGTGAGCACGCATACCAAATTTTGTCAAGATAGCTCAACTCCTTCGATAAGATAACTGTATACAGACAGACGGACAGACGGACATGTCTAAATCGAATCTCCTGGTGACGCTGATCATTTCTATATACATTTTGTATGGTCTATCTCGACTGGTTCTGGGTGTTACACACAACCCAACAAACGCAATATACCCTCGACACAGAGTGTGTCGGATATAAAAAAAACTCCAGATGAGGCTTTGGCATTTTTAATGGGAAACTCTCAGTAAAAGTGTGTACCAAAATATTCGGCTAGAAGTTAAATCTTGTGTTGCAGATATTTGGCCGTCTTATAATGAGGTGAGAGCTTCAAAAGAACAATGCCGTCCTCCTAAAAGTAAAATAAGTATCTCAGAAAAATGTGCCAAAGTTACTTTTCAATCTTTGGTTAACCACACAACAGAAAGAATTGTCAAATTGCAGACCGAACTTATTCTCTAATTCATGGAAAAAAAGTGTATCAGTAAGCTAGAAAATCTTATGATGTTTTCTTGGGGGTTCGATGGTTGCACAGGTCTCTCAAACTACAATCAGTCCTATCATACCCATGAAGTGAATTTTGCACAAAAAGATGGGAGTCTTTTTGTGACAACTGTCATTCCCTTAAGACTTATGAGTAATGTTGAAGCCCAAAACATGATTCTTTGGAATAATAGAGCTTCTCAATCACCCATGTCGTGCCGTCCACTTTGTATTGAGTATGCCACTGAGTCAACTGAACTAGTTTTAAGACAGAAAAAATTCGTAGATGTAGAGATTGAAAGCTTACAAACATTGTCTATAGACTTGGATCAGAGCCACACTATAACAATACATTTTTCAACTTTTCTAACTTTAATAGATGGGAAAGTCTGAAACATACTAACAAATACAAAGTCGATGCAAACATGTCCTTTTTGTAAAGCAACTCCAACCATGTTTAATAAATTGAGCAACTATGAAAATGGCTCGTTTCTACCAGACCCTAAAACACTACAACATGGTCTTAGTCCACTTCATGCGTGGATAAGGCTTTTTGAAGCTTGTTTAAATGTCTTATACAAATTGACAATTAAAATTTGGCAGCCTAGGAAAAAGGAAGATAAAGCACAACTCGAGACAAGAAAAAAAAATTTTCAAGACAAGTTATGGGAAGAACTTGGTTTAATTGTTAGTAAGCCAAAACCTGGGGGGTCCGGGTCAACTAACAACGGAAATACTGCGCGAAAGACTTAATAGTCGTTTCTGAGATTTTTGAAACAGACCCTAGGACTGTAGGTAGCAGAAAACATGGTCCGATTTAGCCCTTTTTTCCAGAGGATATGTGTGGACATAAAAGAAGTTCACAAGCCAACTTTCATTCAATTTCCTTTTGATTTGTGCGAGTTAGAGACATTTTTCTAAAAACGCCCATTTGCCACGCCCACATTTCCAATTTTTAAAAATAATAATATCGGCCATAAAATAAGCTTCAATTTCTAATTTCATAAAAATATCTCATAAAATGCCGGTTTTTAAGCTATTTTTGTGATTTTGGAACAGCCCCTAGTACTGGAGGTACCCAAAAAAATTCTCCGATCAAGCTGAAATTTTTCTGAAGACTTAATTACGTGTTTAAATACATATTTCATTTAAATTGACCTACTCCTTCAAAAGTTATAGAATTTTGGCAACCAAACAGTTTCCGCTGGCCCAGTGTGGAATGGCAGCGACAACGATCACCCACCGCGAAAGTTAACTTAGTGCAAGCGACTAAACGTCTGAGAGAAGCTCTTGATGACCTGAAAACTAATCTCGAAAATTACACTCGAATTTTAATCAATTCCGGAATTAATCCCGGAAAACATGAGATGCGAAATTATGAAATGCAAAAGTTGAGGGAGAAATCCAGAGTTTTATTTTTCTGGAACTTTGTAAAGTATTAATTTTTCGTGTATTTTTTCCAGAACTTGGTCCACCTAGAATTTTGCTTTTGGAATTTCATCCTGTTCCTTCTCTCTTCTTCTCCCTCCCTGTCTCATCTTACCTTTCACCTTCTCTATCGCTAACTCGACCACTCCCTTTGTCACACAAATTTCATGAATGTAAATAAAATCATTCAAAGACGGAGTAGATGAAGGCCGAACAGCTAGGATTCGGAGCAAGTAACTTCAACTCTCAATGGATTGTTGATATGTATATCGAAATAAAAATGAATTCTCTATCAATTATGACTCACCATTGACTTTTGAGATATCGAAATCGCGTCGATGCGGTTGTTCGAGTCCCATACCACCAGCTGCCGGTGATGTTAGCAATTTTTCAGTTTGTGACTGATGCTGATGTTGGTGTTGATGCTGTTGCGACTGTTGCCCGACGGCTAATCCGCTTAATGCGCTACCAACAGCATTCAAGGCCGACGGCGGGAGGCAAGTTATACTTCCAACGATGCTACTCGCTGAATTAACTTCACGCTCACATAGTTTCGGTGTGGCCGATAATGATGGATTTAGACTTGATGACGCTGAAGCGGATAGGTTACCACTACCACCACCAGCGTTCGCGCCAGTGTTCGCGCCAGCGCCAGCGCCACCACCAACGCCGCCATTTCCAGCCGAGAGTTCACGTTCCACATTCGTTATTGCTATTGGTGAAACGACACTATTACCCTCTGTTAGTCGTCGTCCACCAAAACGTGGACTACGTGATTCATCGTTAGAATGTTGTTGTTGCTGTTGATGCAGCAGACTATGATGTTGCATTTGTAATTGTGTAAGCT